>JAMWET010007150.1:0-35595 GCA_024036415.1 Prochilodus magdalenae
TCGCCTCCATATTGATTACTGGTTGCTCAGGTAAAAGATAAATATCCCCTGCCTCTTATGTCAACCACCTCTGAGGCACTGCAACAAGCTGGAGTACGAGTACCGGGTAATGCCCTTTGCACTCATGAACATGCCAGCAGTCTTCCAACCCTTCTTAAATTAGGTGTTGAGGCCCTGGACAAGTACACTATATTGCCGAAAGGATTTGCTTGTTTGCCTTTACACACGTATGATTGACTCTGCAGAAAATTGTGTTTTTGAGAAAATTGAGAGTTGACTCTGCCAGCCTCCCTTTTGGCAAGTCTAGCAATTCCTGCATTTGTTCAGAACTTTAGTTCCTGGTGGTGCCCCTCACTCCCTTTACCCAGAAGATACCAGGTCTCTATTGCTGGTCCCACCTTTGAGGGAAGAAAGAGTTAACGTGGCCTTGACTATGCATTGTGTGTGTTTGCAAAAGTGTAAATGCATCTATTCTGTCTGTGTAAGGATCTGTGATCATCTGTTACTGCACCTAAATTCCCTCTTTGGAATCAATAAGGTGTATTTACAGTGCAGAGACCCCCTTTCCATTATTTACTGTCCAGTTAAAACAGTTTTACATGATTCATTTTTCACTGTCACAAATGCAGAAACAGTGTCTGTTCCACTGTAAACTGCTTTACCCTTTTCTTTAATGGTCAGGACCCCCACAGGACCACCACAGAGCAGGTATTGTATAGGTGGTGGATTATTCTCAGCACTGCAGTGAATATTTCAGCTGTGGATCCGAAATTAGTTCAGTTACAGTTTACAGATACACAATAGTTACCCACCACTGAGTTGAACCTCTACCGTGGTCTCACTAAGGTCCTGGTTGAAGTGAACTCCACACCTGTAAACTCCAGCATCTTCTCTTGTGATGTCACTGAGTAAGATGGAGAAGTTCCCTTTAGATATCTCCTCTGGGAAGAAGTTTGCTCGGCCCCTGAAGGTCTCACTCTGTAGATCTGCTCTGATGTCTTTCTGCTGGAGAACGTTCACCACAGATTCTGATTCTGTTCTCCTCCATTCCACTCTGAGACCTTCCAGAGGGAGGGGGTCCCGAACAGAACATGGCAGCAGCACAGAGCCACCCGGATGGACCACCAGAGGACTGGAGGGGCCTTCAACATGGAGACCTGCAGCAACATCAGACAGTAAACATCATCTGATTAACTCAGACTCGGAGCTCAAGGGGAGTGCAGACTGTAACCTTTCTGTACTAGCTAGAATACATACCCTGACTGAACACTAAACTCCTCTGTAACTCGCTCTGGATAAGATCTCCTGCTAAATTCTGTTAATGTAAATGTAGTTACCTTTCAGTTCAGCAGCCAGAACCAGCACACAGAACAGCACCACACCCATTTACCCTGCAACAGATACCAGTTAGAATATTAGAATATTACTTATTAAAGTATGGAGGTAATAACAGCTGAACATATTACCCTACGTGCTTCACTCTCCGGCTGACTCCACAATCTGTCTCCTGAATGTTTCAGCTTCTTAGTGTCCTGCACTGATAATGTACATGTTACATACAGCTAACACAAAAACTGCTTACTGTTCAAACTGGACACTAACACTGAGGTGTGTTTATTTATCACACTCAGCACAGTTCTGGAGAGCGGGGTAGCCGGGGAGACCCAGCTGCATGACTGTTTCATGCTAGCCAATAGATTACAGTAAAAATACAGCTGCCTTCTTTAGGAATACAGCTAACACTAGCATTAGCTTTTAGCTAGCTGCTAAATTGAAGCTTGGAGTGGACTGTTGAAGCTATGCTATGGCCTAACCTCCAGCTCACAACTGCTCACAACCTATCAGTGGAGTAAGGAGGCCATCTTCACACTTCAGGCAGATGTTTTATGATACATCTAAAACAAGCATCACAAAAACACTGGCTCCATCACAAGCTAGTAAATGCACCGATGACATTGCTCCAAAAATCAATGTCAGACCATCTCCCAACCCGAAGCTGTGGATTAACACCGAGGTTCAAGTTAAACTAAGAACTCGAACTACAGCCTACAATACTGGTGACCTGGCAAGTTATAAGAGGTGCAGATATGACCTTTAGAGGACCATCAGGCTGGCCAAAAGAAACTATAGGGTGGAGTCTAACTACCTTGGGTTTAATCTCTGGCGGATGTAGAATGGTCTCAGTGATGAGTACAAACGTGATGGGATCTGTGATATGGGGTTTCCTCGTCACTTGCAGATGAGCTAAATGCAAATTATGCTGATTTGCACAGGGGTGGATCGCCATCTCATCACCTGAGATCACTCTCATCACTCACAATACGCACTGCATTAGAGAGGCCCGAGCAGATACAGGATCCACTCCTCCACTCGGTTTATGTGTTGGTGGTTTGTGTGTGTGTGTATATATATATATTTTTTTTTTTTTTTTTTTTTTTTTTTTTTTTTTTTTTAATTGTATTCTAGCTTATTTTTTACCTCACAGTGGAGATTTCTTTATTTGTTTAGAATTTCTTGTATTTTGTAGAACTTGCTCTTTTGTCTACCTCTTGCTCTGTATTCTGCTGTAACAATGCAAATTTTCCCATGTGAGATAATAAAAGGCAATCTTATCTTATCTTAAACAGCTTCTCCTATAGATTCTCCAAAGCTGCTCTAATAGTTCAGCTATTTACCATCCTATTATAACAGACTGTTAGAGAAGGACATGCTCCAGTACAGCTCCCTTAAAAAATTTTATGTCCCGAAAAAGTTGAGTTAGTAGAGTTAACTGAGTTTATCATGTGTTGTGGTGAGAGTCAATGAAGCAAGTACCATTTCCTAACCACTCTGAATTCATTAATAAACGTATTCAATGGTATACTCAGAGTGCACATCTGGTGCATTGTGGGTTAATTCTAGATGTCTAAATGTCTCGCATACCATGGCAGTATACGTTTGTGGGAGGTGCTCAGCAGGGTGATCACTATCTGCTGGGGTATATAGTTTGTGTAGAGTTTGGGAATCACTGCAGAGCTGCAGAAATCAGTACGGATCACTGGAATGATTGTTAGGTAATTCCATACTGAACAAAAGGGTGAAACATACCTTTCACATGTGTTACGTTCTCATGGACAAAAATGCAGAACAGGGCACCATTACACAACTCCAAGCACATGAATGAGTGTATCCGGAGTCTGCATTTAGCTGTAGAACAAAAAGAAGTGATTTTAGGAAAGCTGAAACAGGCTGGTGTTCTGTAGTAGGTTTTAATAAAGCTGTATTTGGAAGTAGTTTATTGTAGTTACTGTATTACTGTTTATGTCTGTTAGTTTGGATTATTTAAATTTTCATGGGTTGAAACAACTTCCTTTTTCATATTGTCGGACAGATGAGTCTGTAGTTTGGGATATTCCCATCCAGAGTAGAAGTGTGGTCTCTGACTTCTCGTGTTTTATGTTATATAATAAACATGCAAATACATTTGGCTCATGTAAATACCTGTAAACTGTACATATTTTCCTTGTAAATAAACACTCTTACAATTTTCCTGTCCCATTCACTTTCACATATGAACGATACCAACTCAATGTACATTTCGAGAATACATTCAATTACCTTTAGCTTTCAAAATAACTCTAGGAACTAGTGCTTTAAAGTGTTTTTGTCAGGCATATAAACCCCATAAAGTGCAGAAAATACTGTTAATCAGCTTTTAACATGTACATATTCCATGACATTAGAGAAAAGACCATTTACTTTTATCCTTATGTACGAGGCCGATTCCTTATTGGTTGGTTCCTAGTTGGTTCCTTATTTGCCAGTTCCTTATTCACCAGTTCCTCATTCACCAGTTACTTATTCATGTTTTCCGTTCCACCTTAAATGGTGCAGCAGTTATATTCTATCGCCTGTAGATGGCGCGATTTAACACAGCAACACCGTTATTTGTGAATAAGATTAGGAGTAAATTCCTGGAATACTAACGAAAAACATACACAGTGACAGTCAAAGTTTAAAACATGTACAATGTCTAAATTTTACAGAGATATGTCATCAATCCACAAATGCTTCATGAACTTACAAATACAAAGTAACTCAGGAGTGAGGGCATATTGTACTTCTGTTGTATTTCATAGGACTTTATCTCCTTATCATGAAAATGTCTCAAAAGTCTGACAATCAGGTTTTACTCACGAACTATCTGACTATCCAATTCCTTAAGAGGGAGAATTTTTACTATGGCATTTTTTTATAATCCTGCTGTGAACATGCCATGTTCGGCGATAGAATGTGTTGTGTGTGATGTTACATAGTTAAGCCTGATATCAAAATCATACAAAAATAATACATTTTAATAAAGATGCCATTCTTCATTATCCTTCTCTTAATGGTAATCAAAATGTCTCAAAAGTTTGTGCACACGCTAAGGCAGTGAAACGTTGGAGGCAGCGACGCGACATGCAATTGTGAGTTGCTTTTATTTACGCCAAGAGTTGAGTAGCTCTGTAACAGAGTGTCTGATAAACAGTTTATACGCAATACTATGTATAATGCATCAATTAAGCAGTGGGTGAAAAAACACAGAGTGATGTTCCATTCCAGCATCCTTCTACCACGCTTCCTGTCAATGATCCCAGAAGAACCTGGAGGCTGCATTAGACCTCCTCAATTCTGTGGAGGACATTTTGGAATCTAAAGTCAAGGAGGACGTCATATTTTTGTATGCAAGAACAAAAGAGACATGGAATTTCTCCTGCAAGAAATCATTGATAAGTGGAAGCTACACATATACTGTATAAATACTGAATAAAATATCATGTATATATGAAAGTAATGAAAATGTAAATGAAAAATGAAAAATGTATAAAGTTCAACTTTACTGTTAACTTTTACAAGTAATTGTATAGGGTTTAGTTTATAAGGTTTAGGGTTTAGTAGGGTCTATTAATATCATTTTAATTAGTATTATTTGTAAACAGACAATTACAATTACTCTGGCTCAAAGAGCTGACAAAGTGTTTTTTAATGCAGTGTTTTTATTTTCAGAAGGTAACGAGTGAAACAGATTTTTGAAACGTTTTGATGATCGGGAGATAAAGTCCTATGACATGACAAAAGTACAATAAACCAAACACATGCTATTGCCTAACATACCATGTTCACAGCAGGATTATAAAAAAATGCCACAGTAAAAATTCTCCCTCTTAAGGAATTGGATAGTCAGATAGTTAGTGAGTAAAACCTGATTGTCAGACTTTTGAGACATTTTCATGATAAGGAGATAAAGTCCTATGAAATACAACAGAAGTACAATATGCCCTCACTCCTGAGTTACTTTGTATTTGAATTTTAAGTTCATGAAGCATTTGTGGATTGATGACATATCTCTGTAAAATTTAGACATTGTACATGTTTTAAACTTTGACTGTCACTGTGTATGTTTTTCCTTAATATTCCAGGAATTTACTCCTAATCTTATTCACAAATAACGGTGTTGCTGTGTTAAATCGCGCCATCTACAGGCGATAGAATGTAACTGCTGCACTATTTAAGGTGGAACGGAAAAAAGGCGAATAAGAAACCAACTTCAGCCTCGCCGTTATCTTCCTCTTTACTCGGTTTAAAATCTACATCTTAACTTCAACTTGGCAATATCATGCCACTAATACATCCCTGAAGATGTTATATATGGTTATAATGTTCTGTGTACTTTTACTAACCTGTGTTACAGAGTAAAAACAGACGAGACGAGTAAAGACGTGCGGTCTCTGACTTCCCTTGTTTTATGTCATAGAGAAGCGAGACCACCTCCTCTACTGCGCACGCTACCTCTAGTGGCCGCTCCCAGTATGGAGAGTGGGAGAGATCCTGCATTGACGACAGGAGAGCAGAACTTGTTTTCTCCATCACATCCCAAAGACTTCCAGTGGGAAAAGGTCATGACTCTGTGGTTGTCATTTCATGTGTGACATTTCCTCATGTTCCCTGAACCACTCCTGCACAACCTGCGCTCCATGAATCTCAACATTTTCATCCAGCAATATGGCCACTCAATCAGCTAGAACAAATACACTGATGTGATAATGCGCTTCCCTCCTTACCCTGACACTCCCATCACTCTGGAATAGGGTCAGTTTGGACACATCAGACCACCTGACCTTTCTCGATCACTCCTATGAGTTCAAAGTAGTGTGGGAATGCTCTTTTGGTGACTATTAAACATAGATGTGAGTTCCACTGGCCATTTTTACCCCCACAGGTCTTTAAGTGATCTCAGATTACACTCATTCAGGGCTTTTGTGTCTTCCCACAACGTGGTTTAAGAATGAGACGCTGCTCACTGCATCAGTTGTGTGGTAACAGAACTGTTGCAGGTGAAACACTTTAACCACAGCAGTAATTATCCAATCAGAGCTTCTGAAGTGTTTACTGATTTAAATAGAAAGAGACATTTTTTGGCATGCAATTTTAATAGAGACAGTAATAAACTAAACATGTACAAAATCATCAACTATAGAGGACCAAATAATAATTTTACATTTCTTTTTGGATTACTTCTATTATATTTTAAAGACAAAAAAATAGATTCATCATAAGTTTAATTTACAGTAAATACAAACATTTACAAAAAAAAATCTAAAATGCTCTAAAAGTCACACATTATTTATTTATTTTTTAAAGTGCAAGGTTAGTTTTAGGTTGTTATGTGAAACCAAATTTATGTACTAAAATTTTAGCCTTACAAATGAACAACTACACCAGGTATTGCCATTCCTACCAGTAACATGCTTCTTTCATGCTCACCATCAGATGAAACATTATTAAGAACAATCTGGGCTAGATGAGAATAAACAAGATAAAGTTAGTATTGTTATTATTGACATACACGGTATGGTGGGGCTCCTCAGTAGTTGAATTCATCTAACCATTTCACTGATTTTCTACAAAATTATTCATTAAGCTATTCATATCAATACATCAGTGTGCTACATATCAAACTAAATATGAACAAATTATTCATTGTATTACCAAAATTACATACAAGAAGACCAATTCAGTTTGCCTTAAGGATCTGAAGGGAAACATGCAAGAGACAGATGTCTTTAGTGCTGTCATTTATTTCTGTTAAGTGAGTTGATTTAGTTACCCGCAACAAATTCCATTCAAACGGTTTTACAACGTCACCATGTGAATACCCTTTGACTGGTCCAGCCAGAGTCCTGACTTAAACCCAATGCAACATCTTTGGAGAGCTCTGAAAATATCTGTCCACCAATGGTCCACTATCCAACTTGATGGCATGGCAAGGCATGGTGCCAGGAACGGTCGTGATGTTCAGTGGCAGTCATGGGCTGCTTCAAGTGCAACAGTGACGGCAGAAGACTCATCATCATGGGCTTGCCAATGTGCTTGCATGCATTAGGATAGGCACATCAAATGGCTAGATGGTCACCAGAAGTGGAAGGTAGCAATGTGGAACACTACTGTTCCTGCCTCTGCTCCCAACTGCACAGGGCATCATCATCAACACTAGTGGTTTCAGACATGTATCTCCTAACAAAGAACATTTAGTGGTCAATGTTTCATGTACGTGTTGGAATTTAGACAAAGAGATATTCCTGAACTCACCTTCTGTTGACCACAAAACAAAAGCAGTGAACATGCAGATGTTAGGACACAAGGACAGAACAATATCCATGATCATCACCCATCTGGCTGTTTCTGAGATGGAAGGAACATCCAGATCAGTACACGTCACATTTCAGTATTTAGATTCCTAATTCAGTTTTTATTGCTTGTAAAAGGCATGTGCACCGCCACACTACCCTTTCACAAAGTCTCATCATTTATTAACATCAGAACCTACAAAATAAAACGAATAATTAAAGTGAACATGAAACAGCACGTTCTAGTGATGGTAATATTAACAGAGAGATGAAGGACTTCAGGACAGGTGGTACCTTGTTTCTGTAGGAAGATGAAAACAGGAACTCCAAGTCCAACAGAGAGAGTTAGTGAGATGAAGCTCAGCACCAGGATGAAGATCTGGAGAGAAGAGAACCCTGTGGGAGAACACACACCAGCACCTCAGCAACATTCAATTCAATTCAACCTTATTGTCATTATACCAATACAGGGTACCAATAATGAAGCACAGTCAGGCTCCTTCTCCAGTGCAGTATAAGATATACTATATGTGTATATAAATAAATAGAAGTAGAGAAAAAAAAACAAAATACTGCGTTTAAATACATCTACAGTAGGTATATAGTGCAAAGTGTAGAGCAGTATCAGTAAGTATGTGGTTGTAAACAGTATAGATATATAAAGTGTACAGTGCAGGTAGTAGAGCAGATTAATGTTCAGGTAACAGCTAGCCTGCTTCGTACAGATGTTCAGTATAGATATATAAATATAGATAATAAATACACAGCTGGATGTTCAAGTATACAGGTTAAGTTAAGGTGCAGAGTTTTGGTTCTGGTAGGCGCTGCCGGTGTGAACAGCTCTAGGGTAAAAGCTGTAAGCGTAAAAACTTCGGTACCTGTTTTCCAGAGGCAGAGGTTGGTACAGGGGATGACTGGGCTGTGTGGGGTCTTGTCGTAGATGTCCTGTAATGGGTGGGAGGGTAGTTTGCGGTAATGTGCTGTGCAGTCTTTACCACCCTCTGCAGGCCTTGCGCTCAGCAGAGGTGGTGCTGCCATACCACACAGTGATGCAGCTTGTCAGGATGCTCTCCACGGTGGATCTATAGAAGTTGCAGAGGAGCTGCTGTGGCAGGTTGACTCTCCTCAGCCCTCGTAGAAAGTGGAGGCGTTGTTGGGCCTTCCTGACAATGTGTGATGTGTTAAGCGTCCAAGTAATATACTCGGCTAAGTGGACACCGAGGAAGTTGAAGCTGAACACTCTTTCTACCAACGTGCCTCTGATGTTCAGTGGTTTGTGTGTTCTTTCCCCCTCCTGAAGTCAATGATCAGCTCTTTGGTTTTGCTGACATTGAAGGAGAGGTTGTTGGTGGCACACCACTCTGTGAGGAGCTTGACGATTATTGTTGTGTCATCGGCAAACTTGATGACGGTGTTGGAACTGTGGGTTGCGATGCAGTCATGAGTGTACAACAATGGGGAGAGAACAATGCCTTGGGGAAGTCCTGTGCTGAGTGTGAGGGAGGGTGAGGTGTGTTCACCCATCCTAACACACTGTGGTCTGCAGGTGAGGAAGTCCATGATCCAGCTGCACAATGTGTTGCTTATTCCCAGTGTGATCAGCTTGTGGACGAGTCTGGAAGGGATGATCGTGTTGAAGGCGGAGCTGAAGTCAATAAACAGCATCCTCACATATGAGTTAGTGCTGTCCAGGTGGTTGAGTGTAGTGTGGATTGCCAGGGAGACCACATCATTAGTAGATCTGTTGGCTCGGCAGGTGAACTGGTGTGGGTCCAAGGTGCTGGGAAGGCTCCTGGGGTCGTTCATTTCCTTGTTGCTAGGTGGCAGTTTTTAATTAATTAATTTTTTTTTTTGACTTGAAGACTCTACTACTGTTACTTATAGCATTTAAGAGGTTGTTGTTCTATACACAGAGAAACAAGCACCTACGCTGTACAACAACCCTAATAAAACTATAATATTGGTCCTTATGTAAAAGGGATACACTGGATCACCAGGGAATGTTCTGGGGGTCTGTCTGTACAGTTAAGCAGTCTTTAATGTTCTAGTGGTCAGTCTCAGCAGTTAAGAGTATATTCTGGTGGTCAGTATGTACTGTTAAGCAGTCTGTAATATTCTGGGGGTCCTAGGTGTGCATAAAAATAGAGTCCTTAGTGTCTGTGTAAAGTATAGATGGAAGTAGTGGTAAACCATTTGCTGAGCAAATTAAGAAGATGGCTATTGTCAGCCATACAGACAGTGCAAGTACACAGTAATATAAATAATTTTTCAGTGCAAAATGTGTGAACCGTACAGAATGGAGTAGAATAATACAATATAAATAGAAATAGGGCATTTATGAGGGAGTGTGTGCAGAGATGGGGGTGTGTCCGTTGGAGTGACCGGGCATTTATGAGGGAGTGTGTGCAGAGATGGGGGTGTGTCCGTTGGAGTGACCGGGCATTTAGGAGGGAGTGTGTGCAGAGATGGGGGTGTGTCCGTTGGAGTGACCGGGCATTTAGGAGGGAGTGTGTGCAGAGATGGGGGTGTGTCCGTTGGAGTGACCGGGCATTTAGGAGGGAGTGTGTGCAGAGATGGGGGTGTGTCCGTTGGAGTGACCGGGCATTTAGGAGGGAGTGTGTGCAGAGATGGGGGTGTGTCCGTTGGAGTGACCGGGCATTTAGGAGGGAGTGTGTGCAGAGATGGGGGTGTGTCCATTGGAGTGACCGGAATGAAAGAGTGTCACAGAGTTTTTCATCTGCTGTACTGAGAGGAGTTGAACAGTCTTATGGCCTGAGGGACAAAGGACTTCCTGAGTCTATCTGTGGAGCAGGACTGGGACAGCAGTCTGCCACTGAATGAGCTCCTCTGCCTGATGATCGTGCTGTGCAGAGGATGGTGAACATTGTCCATGATATTCAGCAGCTTGTTGAGGGCTCTCCTCTCTGCCAGTGGTGTTAAGGACTCCAGCTCTAGTCCCAGCACAGAACCAGCTTTCCTCACCAGCCTGTCGAGTCGTCCAGCATCCCTCCTGCTGATACTGCCTCCCCAACACACCACAGCATAGAAGAGGATGCTGGCCACTGGTAGAACATCAGCAGGAGTTTCTGGCAGATCCTGAAGGACCCCAGCCTCCTGAGGAAGTACAGTCTGCTCTGTGCCTTCTTGTAGACTGTGTCAGTGTTTACTGACCAGTCCAGCCTCTTGTCCAGGTGCACACCAAGGTATCTGTAGGACCTGAACACCTCCACATTGACCCCCTTGATGGAGATTGGCTGCTGAGTGGGCCTAGACCTCCTGAAGTCTATACACATCTCCTTGGTTTTGGTGATGTTCAGCTTCAGATGGTTGGTAGTGCACCACTCCACAAAGTCCTCAACCAGGCTTCTGTACTCCCTCTCCTGACCATTACACACACACCCCACGATTGCAGTGTCATCAGAGAACTTCTGCATGTGGCATAACTCCGAGTTGTATTTGAAGTCCGATGTGTACAGGGTGAACAGGACTGGAGAGAGAACAGTCCCCTGTGGTGCTCCTGTGGTGCTGATCACCATATCAGAGGAGCAGTCCCTGATCCTGACATGTTGTGGTCCCCCGGTGAGGTAGTCAGTGATCCAGGTGACCAGGTGCATGTCCACCTCCATCTTCATCAGCTTGTCTCTCAGTAGTAGGGGCTGAATAGTGTGGAAGGCACAGTTTCTACCCACAGTTTCTAATATACAATATAATACAATATATTGTACAAACCGGATTCCAAAAAAGTTGAGACACTAAACAAATTGTGAATAAAAACTGAATGCAATGATGTGGAGGTGCCAACATCTAATATTTTATTCAGAATAGAACACAAATCACAGATCAAAAGTTTAAACTGAGAGAATCAGTTTCTCAAGTTTTGAAATAGGAATGCTCTCCCATTCATGTCTAATACAGGCCTCTAACTGTTCAATCGTCTTGGGCCTTCTTTGTCGCACCTTCCTCTTTATGATGCGCCAAATGTTCTCTATAGGTGAAAGATCTGGACTGCAGGCTGGCCATTTCAGTACCCGGATCCTTCTCCTACGTAGCCATGATGTTGTGATTGCTGCAGAATGTGGTCTGGCATTATCTTGATGAAAAATGCAGGGTCTTCCCTGAAAGAGATGACGTCTAGATGGGAGCATATGTTGTTCTAGAACCTGAACATAGTTCTCTGCATTAATGGTGCCTTTCCGGACATGCAAGCTGCCCATGCCACAAGCACTCATGCAACCCAATACCATCAGTGATGCAGGCTTCTGAACGGAGCGTTGATAACAGCATGGGTTATCCTTGTCCTCTCTGGTCCGGATGACATGGCGTCCCAGTGTTCCATAAAGAACTTCAAATCGTGACTCATCTGACCACAGAACAGTCTTCCATTTTGCCACACTCCTTTTTAAAAGACCCCTGGCCCAGTGCAAACGTCTGAGCTTGTGGAGCTTGCTTAGAAATGGCTTCCTTTTTGCACTGTAGAGTTTCAGCTGGCAAAGGCGGATGGCACGGTGGATTGTGTTCACTGACAATGCTTTCTGGAAGTATTCCTGAGCCCATTCTGTTATTTCCTTGACAGTGGCATTCCTGTTTGAGGTGCAGTGACGTTTAAGGGCCCGGAGATCACGAGCATCCCGTAGAGTTTTACGGCCTTGACCTTACGCACAGCGATTGCTCCAGATTCTCTGAATCTTTTGATGATGTTATGCACGGTTGATGATGATAACTTAAAAGTCTTTGCTATTTTACGCTGGGTAATACCATTCTGGTATTGCTGCACTATCTTTCTGCGCAACAATGGTGGAATAGGCGATCCTCTTACCATCTTGG
Organism: Prochilodus magdalenae; assembly: GCA_024036415.1. Classification (NCBI taxonomy): domain Eukaryota; kingdom Metazoa; phylum Chordata; class Actinopteri; order Characiformes; family Prochilodontidae; genus Prochilodus; species Prochilodus magdalenae. The sequence continues at coordinate 12,474 of JAMWET010007150.1, forward strand.
CTTTAGAGAGAGACTGACACTCTGAGAAGCTCTTTTTATACCCAATCATGTTGTCAATTGACCTAATTAGTGTTAACTGGTCTTCCAGCTGTTCGTTATATGCTCAATTTCCTTTTTCCATCCACTTATTGCTACTTGTCCCAACTTTTTTGGGATTTGTTGACGCCATGAAATTTTGAAACAACATATTTTTCCCTTAAAATGATACATTCTCTCAGTTTAAACTTTTGATCTGTGATTTGTGTTCTATTCTGAATAAAATATTAGATGTTGGCACCTCCACATCATTCCGGTTTCCGGAATCCGGTTTGTACATAACAGAGAATTTCTACACAGAACCTCCTGTTTCTGCATATTCTGTATTCTGTGTATATAGTATATATGTACTATATCTCTCGTTATTTAATGTGTTTATATACTATATAAACAATGCTCCCCTGAGTCTGAGTCACACCACAAGCATTTCGGTGCATAAATGTCCTGACACGCTGTGCACATTACAAATAATCTTGAACTAACAAAACCAGCTCTGCGGGAGGTTTACCCTGACAGCTCTAGGGGATGTTAACTCTGATAACTCTATGGGATGTTAACCCTTACGACGCTGCGGGATGTTAACCCTGAGGGCTCTGCGGGATGTTAACTCTGAGGGCTCTGTGGCATATTTACCCTTACGACTCTATGGCATGTTACCCCTGATGGTTCTGCAGGCTTTTAACCCTGATGGCTCTGTGAGATTTTATCCCTAACAGCTCTATGGGATGTTAAGGCTATTGGCTCTACAGGATGTTAACCCTAATGACTCTATGGGATGTTAACCTTATGAACATGCCAACTGTCTTCCAATTCTGTATAAACAAGGTGTTGAGATGATAGCTCCTGGACAAGTATGTCTAACTAGATGACATTCTCATTCATAATCAAACTTTGAAAGACCTGGCGTAATCGACTGGCTATGCGCAACCTCACTTCAGCAAGTCCAGTGCTTCCTTTGTACAGAACTTGAGGAGGGCCTTCTGTTACAATCAGGCTCAACAGTTTTCCTTCTTATCATGCTTATTCACAACCTGTCCCGAGGAAGAATGCTCCAAATCCAGCTAATTAAAAGTCCCACTCACACACACACACCACTAAATGTTAATGCTTGTGTTGATAACATTCCACTTTGTGTCTTTGTAAATGTGTTTATAGTGTCTGTTCTGTCTGTGTAAGGTTCTCTGGTTCTCCATTACTGTAGTACCCAAATTTCCTCTTTGTAACCAGCAAGGTGTATTTACAGTGCAGAGACCCAACTTTCATTCATTACTGTCCAGCTGAAACAGTTTTAAATTATTAATTTTTCACTTCACAAAGCAGAAACAGAATCGGTTTCTCTGTGTACTTTATCACCCTGTTCTTCAATGATCAGGACCCCCACTAAGCACATATGATGTGGGTGGGTAGTGCAACTGTAGATCTGGACTTAGTTCAGTTACAGTTTACAGATACACAATAGTCACCCACCACTAAGCTGAACCTCCACTGTGGTCTCACTGAGGTCCTGGTTGGAGTGAAGTCACTGAGTAAGATGGAGAAGTTCCCTTTAGATATCTCCTCTGGGAAGAAGTTTGCTCGGCCCCTGAAGGTCTGAAGGTTCACCACAGATTCTGAGTCTGTTCTCCTCCATTCCACTCTAAGATCTTCCAGAGGGATGGGGTCCTGAGCAGAACATGGCAGCAGCACAGAGCCCCCCCAGATGGACCACCAGAGGACCGGAGGGTCCTTCAACATGGAGACCTACATCAACGTTAAACAGTACACTTCATCTGGTTAACTCAGACTCAGTGTCGGAGCTCAAGGGGAGTGCAGACTGTAACCTTTCTGTACTAGCTAGAATACACACCCTGACTGAACACTAAGCTCCTCTGTAACTCGCTCTGGATAAGATCTTCTGCTAAATTCTGTTAATGTAAATGTAGTTACCTTTCAGTTCAGCAGCCAGAACCAGCACACAGAACAGCACCACACCCATTTACCCTGCAGCCGATACCAGTTAGAATATTAGAATATTACTGACTAAAGTACGGAAGTAATAACAGCTGAACACAAACAGAGATATTTCCCTACGTGCTTCACTCTTCGGCTGATTTCACCGTCTGTCTCCTAAATGTTAGTCCATAGGCATAGGTAACAGACAGGTAACAACAGAGACATACCCAAAACAGAAGGAACATGGGCTCAGTGTGTTTTATTTATGAACTCCATACAGCTAACACAGCACACAGAGGGGAACAAGAAGCAGACTTAATGAGTTTGTGATCAGCTGCAGGTGTTTGTGCAACAGGTGGAGCACTTGGAGTCAGGGAGGAGCCAGCACATGTCAGAAGCTGAGTGCAGCCTCCCACAGGCCCAGGAGTGAGTAGTATATAACAGAGGCGCTGCTCCAGGGGTGATAAAATGGCTGGCCTGGACCACATGGAGGCACAGTCTTAACCCGCAGAGGTCCCAGAGGGCAAGGCAGTCTAGTAACAGGGCCAACAGAAGGGACAGAGACAGGACCTGAAGTAGAATAAGTAGAATTTGCAGATTGTTTGAACTGTACATCAATGGAGCTGAAGTGGAGAGACGGATAATCAGAGACAGATAATCTGTGTCTAATAAATTTGTAAGTGGTAGTGAGTTCCTTACAGAGGACCCTCCTGATTGTACATTGTGTATGTATGTGTATGTTTTGTTTATATTTAATACATCTCTTTATTTAGTCTGTGTGTATTACTGCTGCCCTGCTCTAGAGTCTCACCACAAGCATCTCTTATTGCACGGATGTCCTGACATGCTGTGCAAATGGCAATTAATAAACATCAAAACTAAAACTTGAAACCTGATTTGTTACAGAAGCAGTTTTCATGGAAGTCTTCAGTGAGCAGAGATGGACAGAGGATCTCTGGTTTGTCTATTCTACTTCAAGTTACAAACACTCCTTAAATACCACCTAGAACTTTACTGTGCACAACAGAAGCCTTATGTTCACCAAGTCCAGAAGCGCCACCGGCTTCTTTGGGCTCTGTGGCCTTTGGGATGTTGGAAATATGTACTGTGGTCAAATGCATTAGTATTCCAGATCTTCAGATCAGCATTCCAACATTTATTATATTAAGTCTGCTTTTTATTTTTTTTTTTTAGAAAAAACACTTTTGCAGCATTATTTACTGTATCCTCTGGTATCTGTAGGGGGGCGTGTCTTGTTTCCTCCCTTGTTTGCCTTTTCCCCGCTTTTTCACCCCTCGAGCTGCATCCAGAAACTGTAACTATTGCTACTGCTAGAAGATTGTAGAGAAATCCAGAAGAAGAAACACAGAGGAGCCAGGAGGAGGAGCAGGAGGAGGAAAACATAGGAAAGCTTTGTTGTTGTATCCTATTGATGAACTGAGCCAATTACAGTGTTCAGATTAAACCCCTCACAGAGCAGCCTGTGTATACAGTGGGGTGCGAAAGTTTGGGCAGCGTTGTTAATTTTCCTGATTTACCTTTATAAAGCATTGATTGTTTGGATAAAAAAAACTAAGATAAAAATATATCATATAGGGGACAAACACAGTGATATTTGAGAAGTGAAATGAAGTTTATATGATTAACAGAAAGTGTGCAATAATTGTCTAAACAAAAGTAGGCAGGTGCATAAATTTGGGCACCAAAAAAAAAAACCTTTAGTAGATCCTCCTTTCGCAGAAATAACAGCCTCTTAACGCTTCCTATAGCTTCTAATGAGAGTCTGGATTGTGGCTGAAGGTATTTTAGACCATTCTTCTTTACAAAACATCTCTAGTTCATTCAGGTTTGATGGTTTCCGAGCATGGACAGCTCTCTTTAAGTGACACCACAGATTTTCAATAATATTCAGGTCTGGGGACTGAGATGGCCATTCCAGACCGTTGTACTTGTTCCTTTGCATGAATGCATTAGCAGATTTTGAGCAGTGTTTAGGGTCGTTGTCTTGTTGGAAGATCCAGCCACGGCGCAGCTTCAGCTTTGTCACTGATTCCTGGACATTGGTCTCCAGAATCTGCTGATATTGATTGGAATCCATGCGTCCCTCAACTTTAAAAAGATTCCCAGTCCCTGTACCGGCCAAACAGCCCCACAGCATGATGGAACCACCACCAAATTTTACTGTAGGTAGCAGGTGTTTTTCTTGGAGTGCTGTGTTTATTTTCCTCCATGCATAACGGCCCTTGTTATGCCCAAATAACTCTATTTTAGTTTCATCAGTCCACAGCACCTGATTCCAAAATGAAGCTGGCTTGTCCAAATGTGCTTTAGCATACCTCAAGCGGCTCGGTTTGTGATGTGGGTGGAGAAAAGGCTTCCTCTGCATCACTCTCTAATACAGCATCTCCTTGTGTAAAGTGCGCCGAATAGTTGAACGATGCACAGTGACTCCATCAGCAGCAAGATCATGTTGTAGGTCTTTGGTGCTGGTCTGTGGGTTGACTCTGACTGTTCTCAACATCCTTCGCTTCTGTTTATTCGAGATTTTTCTTGGTCTGCCACTTCGGGCCTTGACTTGAGCTGTGCCTGTGGTCTTCCATTTTCTCACAATGTTTCTCACAGTGGAGACTGAAAGCTGAAATCTCTGAGATAGCTTTCTGTATCCTTCCCCTAAACCATGACGGTGAACAATCTTTGTTTTCAGGTCATTTGAAAGTTGTTTTGAGACTCCCATGCTGCGACTCTTCAGAGAAGATGCAAAGAGGAGAAAAACTTACAATTGCCTCCCTTAAATACCCTTTCTCATAATTGGAGTCACCTGTGTATGGAGGTCAAGGGTCACTGAACTTACCAAACCAAATTTGAGTTTCAATAATTAGTTCTAAAGGTTTTAAAATCAATAAAATGACAACAGTGCCCAAATTTATGCACCTGCCTACTTTTGTTTAACCAATTATTGCACACTTTCTGTAAATCATATAAACTTCATTTCACTTCTCAAATACCACTGTGTTTGTCCCCTATATGATATATTTAACGCAATTTTTTATCCAAACAATCAATGCTTTATAAAGGTAAATAAGGAAAATTAACAACGCTGCCCAAACTTTCGCACCCCACTGTATGTGCGTAGTTCTCAAACTTCACGGGGCCCAGTCAACATGTTAAGAGTTTAAGGGCCATGTACTTGTTCAGTTTTTTCTAATGGCACTGGAGAAGTAGGCTTGTTGGGAAGGGTTACCAGGAGAAGCGTCTATCTGAGAAGACCATGGCTAAAGTTTGAACCATAAGAGTTCTGGAACCATGTCCTCTGGACAGATGAACCCATAGACAGACATACAGAAACCCATAATTGCAGGTCACTGCTGCTGAAAGTGGTTCTACAAGCTGATGGTTTGTGGGGGGAGTCCTTGGATTTACACATGTGCCTTTTCCTTTTAGGCCTCATTAATAATGACTAGATCAAAACCAGACCTCTGTACGACCTGATGATTTATTTACGTTTAATTACATTTATGTAGAATGTGGTACACAGAACATTTCACTTACAGCAATATAAACATTCAAATAGATGATCAGTCACAATCAGAGTAAACACTCTACTACACTGACCAACGTACTAACTGTAACATCAAGATCAGCAGGTACATCAGTGAGACTCTGTTCAGGTTATCCAGATCTCAGTGGTGGAACGTGTTCTTCTACATCAATGAATCATCCTGTGGAGTAAATACAACTATCATCGTCATCATCATCATCTTCACCAAACAGTGAGATATTCTGAACCTAACAGAGAGATTACCTCAGGACTTTTAGGTTGAGAGGATAGGACCTCCATTTCTTCACCTCCTTCACCAACCTAAACACAGAACAGTTCACTCAGACGACCACCAACACTACATTTATTACCATCACAGAAACAGTCCACTCAGACTGACCACACATCCTACCTGGATATCTGATTTTCTTCCATCTTCAAAATTACTCTTTATCCTATTACACACACACACACACACAAACACACACACACATATACACACAGAGGCTAATCAGAGGTGATGACGGTAACAGCACTGTGGGTTATGGTTAGGTAATGAGTCACTACATGCAGCTAAACAGCAGCTTTTTTATTGGTCTGTTTACTGGGTAATTAACCTGAGCAGTACTGGAGCTTTTCCATTGGTCCGTTTACTGGGTAATGTAGGTGCTTGGGTAGTGTAGGTGTGTGGGTAGTGTATGAACAGTGTGAGGAACGTTACCTGTATGAGTGTAAATGAACATGCTGATTTTACCTGTGTCTCATCTTCAGCCCTTTAATCACACAGAGAGAATCAGATCAGTACAGTTCCATTATACTCTATTAGCCTCTATTGCTTGAATCCACTTTAACCTTCTACAGCAGTGAGGAAATTATTCTATTCTATTCTATTCTATTCTATTCTATTCTATTCTATTCTACTTTAATCTGATTCATATTTCTTCTCCAACAGCAGTGAAGGATCTATTCTATTCTATTCTATTCTACTTTAAGCTGATCCACTTTACTCTCCAACTGCAGTGAGGGAACTACTCTACTAATCTCCTACACCAGTGAAGGAACTATTCTGTTTTATTCTACTGTATTGTACTTTATTCCACTCTTCTATTCTATTCTAATCTATTCTATTGTGTTCTACTTTATTGTTCTCCATTTCATTATTTTATTCTGTTCTGTTATATTATATTCTACTGTGTTCTAATTTATTCCACTAATCTATCCCACTCTGATCTGTTATGTTCTACTTTATTCTCGTTCATTCCACTATTCTAGTCTATTATATGCTATCCTGTATTACTGTATTAAATTCGACTCTGTTCTGTATTTCCTGTTCTGTTGTATTCTACTCTGTTTTACTTCATTCTATTCTATTACCATCTACTCTGTTCCACTCTACTACTCTCTCTTTTTTCTCTATCTTATTGTTTATTTCCTTACATTCTACTCTACTCTGTTCTGTTCTGTATATGAGATGTTACAGGTGTGAACAGTAGTGTCTGTGTTCAGTACTTACAGCTGTTGTAGGTCTGTAAAGTAATCCAGCCTAAAGTAAAGAGAGAGTCGAATGGCAGGATGATGACGTGAAGTTCAGGCAGAGTTCTCAGTCCGGTTCCTGCAGATCAGTAATAAAGATTCTTTATTAAGACAGAATAATCATTACAGTGACCTCACTGACCCTACGTTCCACGTCACACCATATTTATTGGCTTTGCTGGGTATTTTCTCCCATAGTGAGTAGCAGAAGCTAACTGCTAAAGCATGTCATCACTGCACAAAACCAACCTGTCTCCCTATTTAGTTACGTAGTGAAATTCCTGCTGACTGGATCTGGCTCCACCTGCTGGTTGGTCAGTGCACTGCAGTGGGTTAATTCTACTGCCGACTGTGACTAAAGGGGAATCTGAATAGCGCAGTAATATCTTACCCACTCAATCACCAACTCACGCACTCACCCACTCACTCACCCACCCACCCACTCACTCACCCACCCACCCACTCACCAACTCATGCAATCACTCACTCACTCACTCACTCACTCACTCACTCACCCACTCACCCTATCACTTTCTGTTTCTGTTTCATCCTTCTGGGTTGGGGGAGGTGCTGGAGCCTATCTGTTCAGTGGTTGGAGGGCAGGACAGTAATATCTGATGTTACATTAATATTTATACACAGTTCATTTTAGAGACCAGCACAAAGAGAGACAGCAGAACAGGCCGTTTCAGTCGGTCCATACTAGTTTCATTCACTGCCGTTAAATTACAGACTGTGTAACTCCAACTTTACTGCTCTGAGCTAATTGCTAATAGTTAGCAGGCTAGGAGCTTGGATTTCCATGTCCTTGGGAAACTTGTTTCTTGTTTTCACCATCAGATGGCAGTTTCTTTTATTCTGTTAAACCACATGACTATAAAAGGATTGAGGCGTTTCATAAACTCTATACTCTATACTAAACTCTATACTGTGTGCCAATCCATAAGCCATGAGCAATATCTGTTAGGATATAATCACTGTCTTCATATTTCTGTTTATAATACTCTTAACGAGCAGCATTGGGTAAAGAGTTCAGAGCCGCTGTAGTCTAAAACCCAAACTGGGATACAAACTGAACTCTAAACCAAACACACAACTGCTGTGCACTGCTCACCATGTTCAGTCCCACCTTCTGAAATCTGGGTGTGCTGCTGTTTCCCACTGTATTCACCTGATTTTAGGATCAGCTCTGTGACCAGAGTGATGGCGGTTATGATGCTCAAGCCTGAAGATCCAAACAGGTGCAGAATAGTGTGAGGAAGCTCTGCAACACAGAACCACACACTCAATTTATATTCTACTGGTTATGTAGTTATTTTACTGTATATATAGAAATATTAATGACTATAATTCTGAAATGTAACAGAAACTTACTCTGTATTTTTTCTGGATGGTCTAAAAGAGCTGAAGCCGACAATATATGCAGCAGTGCCAGTACAGTGCATTGTCCTGAAATATCTGTGACCAGAAATGAGAGCTTCACTCCAACACACTCAAAGTACACAACATATTTAATATACCGGCATAATTAATTAGATCTAAAATATAAACTGGCGTTAAATGAGGATCTACAGGTGTGAGTGTTCAAGGTCATACAGTGAGTTTCATAGTATATAACTACACTCTAGAGTCATATGGTCTAGTCTGTGGTAACCTTTGATTAGTTTCATTACATCAGCTTCTTTCAACCCCAAATCAGAAAAAGTTGGGACGATATTATGAGTTCAAATTTAAAAAATAATTTGTTAATAATTTAATGTGTATGATATTGAAATTAATACAACAGCACATTATTTGAGATCTTAACTGCATGTATTTTATTTCTAGCCCTGGTTTCAGACTTGCTGATGCGGAAGGGTCTATGTCCACTGTATGATGGTCCATCCCAGGTGCTTAGAGTCCAGAGCAGTCGGTGGTGCTTCTGCACATGGTAAACATTAGGCTTCTGTTCTACACAGTAAAGTTAAAGTGGTGCATGAGGAGTGTTTGTAACTCTGTACTGTAGTGCCTGATAAAGACTGATCCCTCACCAATGTGGTTCTATTAGGTATTGCTAAATCACGTTTTTTTGACGCAGTGCCTTCTGAGGGATCCGAGATCACTGGTGTTCAGCCTAGACTTGGGCTCTTTACACACCCGAAATTCTTCCTGATTCCTGGAATGGTTTAATGATATTCTGCACTGTATAGGGAGAGATATGTAAATCCCTTCCAGTGTTAACATTCTTTAATTATTTATTAATTAATAATTGTTATCCATGTAGTCTCTCACCTCTTACGCTGTCTGTTATGAAATAAATGCACATGATGCCATACATAGCCACAGTTATGGACAGGAATACAGCACACAGCAGATCTGAAAGGAGAAACAGGATCAGGTTAAAGTGTATCAGTGACCTCTGTTAATAATAATGTAGCTCTTAAAGTACTCACATCCCAGTCCTCTCTGTCTACAGCAGGGCTTTTGACACCGCACCACAAACACCAGCACTACCCACACAGTGATGTACAGGGCTGACACAAATGGCAGCATCCACACTAAAACGAGGAAGAGGAAGGTTCTGATTTAGTGGGAGGTCACATGCTGGATGGACCAAATTATGGCCTCCCTTTAGGATGGGCTGGATTATCACTTTCAGGACATGTTTCAAAGCTGTTCAGATAACATCGACTTGTCAGTGGAAGCAGTGGTGGGATTTGTTGGGAAAATGGTGGAGAATATGGTCCCAGGAACCACTTTCAGGATGTTTCCCAGCCAGAAGCTGTGGGTGGATAAATTCACCTACAACGAGGGGCTCATCTGGAACATGGACAGGCACAAGACTGCAGTAGGGTGGTAACAGAGGTGAAGCGGCATAATAGAAGGGGGTTGCAGATGATGACTGATTATCAAATTCCACCCATCGAATTGGTGAGTGCTGAAGCTGAACACTTTCTATGCTCTATTGAAGGCTGCAGCCTGCAGTGCTAACAGTTCTACTGGTGCTAACGGTGTAGCAGGTGAGGAGGATGCTGATTCTAGGGTCTGTGTCTACAATTTATCAAAAGCTGGCAATGAGATCCAAGGCTCACTGAAAAGGGGGTGTCTTGTTCTGCTGACCTGTGGATTTTGACTTTACAAACTTTTGGGGATTTGGGGACTTTTCATTTTTTAAGGTGTTTTTAGGTCAGTTTTTAATGTCACACACCACGGCACCAGAGTGTGTCTTATAAAACAGCATTTGAACACTCGAATGGAAAGCTATGATCACTCAGGTTGTTTAGTTGCTCACACTGAACTCACAGCATGTTTCTTAACGCGGACTTTTTGCTGTATCAGCAGGATTGGCTGTGGTGATGGGGAATCTACAGATCCAATGGATCCTGCTGAGGGGCTGAGCACTTTCTCACTGAAGCAGATCTTGAACTGAGGTGTATTAAACACATGAAGGTGTATTCTTATATCCTTACCAAAGGCAAAACTTCCAACTCTACTACCAACAATAATAAATTCTGTAATGCAAGGTATACAGATTGTGGTTACAGCAGCAGATGAAAGACCGATATGGATCCCTAAAAACATAAAAGATAAAACATCATTATCATCATTATTCTGGGTTCTGAGGTACATTTCACTGATTAAAACAGAGCTAGAGAGGTGATAACCTACAACGTTCATTATTTTATCAGTTGATATTTGGCTAAATTACACCAGGCCTTACTGTGCAGTAATGTGATGTCACATACCACCCCCTCTGGTGCCTCTGCAGTACTGCACATGGCTTCTTTTCCTGCTCCACCCTGGCTCCGCCCACTCTCACACTCCTGGAACTGATCTAGGACTCTTTAGGCCTCCATATATAGTGAGGAAAATGCGTATTTGAACACCCTGCAACTTTGCAAGTTCTCCCACTTAGAAATCATAGAGGGGTCTGAAATTTTCATCTTAGGTGCATGTCCACTGTGATAGACATAATTTAAAAAAAAAAAAAAACGGAAATCACAATGTATGATTTTTTAATAATTTATTTGTGTGTTACTGCTGCAAATAAGTATTTGAACACCTGCCAATCAGCAAAAATTCTGGCCCTCAAAGACCTGTTAGTCCGCCTCTAAAAACTCCACCTCCACTCCACTTATTAGTCTAAATTAGAAGCACCTGTTTGAGGTCGTTAGCTTCATAAAGACACCTGTCAACCCCACACAATCAGTAGGACTTCAACTACTAACATGGCTAAGACCAAAGAGCTGTCCAAAGACACCAGAGACAAAATTGTTGACCTCCACAAGGCTGGAAAGGACTACAGGGCAATTGCCAAGCAGCTTGGTGAAAAAAGATCAACTGTTGGAGCAATTATTAGAAAATGGAAGAAGCTAAACTTGACTGTCAATCTCCCTCGGACTGGGGCTCCACGCAAGATCTCACCTCGTGGCGTATCAATGATCCTAAGAAAGGTGAGGAATCAGCGCAGAACTACACAGGAGGAGCTGTGCTTAAATCAGCACACGTCCAGGCCCGTCTTAAGTTTGCCCACGACCATTTGGATGATCCAGAGGTTCTGTGGTCAGATGAGACGAAAATAGAACTTTTTGGTAATTCCACTCGCTGTGTTTGGAGGACGAAGAATGATGAGGACCATCCCAAAAACACCATCCCTACTGTGAAGCATGGGGGTGGAAGCATCATGCTTTGGGGTGTTTTTCATGGGACAGGACGACTGCACTGTATTAAGGAGAGGATGACCGGGGCCATGTATTGCGAGATTTTGGGGAACAACCTCCTTCCCTCAGTTAGAGCATTGAAGATGGGTCGTGGCTGGGTCTTCCAGCATGACAATGACCCAAAGCACACAGCCAGGATAACCAAGGACTGGCTCCGTAAGAAGCATATCAAGGTTCTGGAGTGGCCTAGCCAGTCTCCAGACCTAAACCCTGTAGAAAATATTTTGTTTCTCAGCAACAGCCCAGAAACCTGGCTGATCTGGAGAAGATCTGTGTGGAGGAATAGGCCAAAATCCCTGCTGCAGTGTGTGCAGACCTGGTGAAAAACCACAGGACCTCTGTAATTGCAAACAAAGGCTACTGTACCAAATATTAACATTGATTTTCACAGGTACAATTTCAAATACTTATTTGCAGCAGTAACACACAAATAAATTATTAAACTCATATGTGAGGATGCTGTTTATTGACTTCAGCTCCGCCTTCAACACGATCATCCCTTCCAGACTCATCCACAAGCTGAGCACACTGGGAATAAGCAACACATTGTGCAGCTGGATAATGGACTTCCTCACATGTAGACAACAGTGTGTTAGGATGGATAAACACCCCTCACACTCTGTACACCCACGACTGCACTACAACCCACAGTTCCAACACCATCATCAAGTTTGCCGATGACACAACAATAATCGGCAACATCACCAATGATGATGAGGGCCCATACAGAGAGGAGGTCAAGCTCCTCACAGAATGGTGTGCCGCCAACAACCTCTCCCTTAATGTCAGCAAAACCAAAGAGCTGATCATTGACTTCAGGAAGGGGGGAATGGACACACACACCACTGAACATTGAAGGCACATTGGTGGAGAGAGTGAGCAGCTTCAACTTCCTCGATGTCCACTTAGCCAAGGATCTTACTTGGACAATCAACACTTCACACCTTGTTAGAAAGGCCCAACAACACCTCCACTTTCTACGAAGGCTGAGAAGAGTCAACCTGCCACAGCAGCTCCTCTGCAACTTCTACAGATCCACCGTGGAGAGCATCCTGACAACCTGCATCACTGTGTGGTATGGTAGTGCCACCTCTGCTGAGCGCAAGGCCCTGCAGAGGGTGGTAAAGACTGCACAGCACATCACCGCAACTACCCTCCCACCCATACAGGACATCTACGACAAGAGATGTCTGAGGAAAGCAGTCAACATATCCTCAGACCCCACACACCCCAGCCATCCCCTCTTCCAACCTCTGCCCTCCGGAAAGAGGTACCGGAACATCCGAGCCAGAACCACCAGGTTCAGGAACAGAGCTGTCAAACTGGTCACACCAGCAACAGAACATGACTACAACACTAAAGACTGCTAGTGATTTCTAGTTCCACTACCTCACAGGACTGTTTGCACCGCACTTTAACTCAAACCTGTATACTTGAACATCCAGTTTAGTTTTTATTTTGTTCTTATTTATCTATATTTATTTATCTATACTGAACATCTGTACAAAGCAATTTGGCTGTTACTGAACATTAAGCTGCTATTTTCCCACCTGCACTGTACACTTTATATATCCATACTGTTTAAACCACATACTTACTGATACTGCGCTTACTCTTTGCACATACTGTACTGTACTGTACTGTACTGTTTGCACACATTGTTTTTGTCTATTTGTCTTTGCACTACACTATTTATATATACAGTGGGGTGCGAAAGTTTGGGAAGCGTTGTTAATTTTCCTGATTACCTTTATAAAGCATTGATTGTTTGGATTAAAAAAATCGGTTAAATATATCATATAGGGGACAAACACAGTGATATTTGAGAAGTGAAATGAAGTTTATATGATTTACAGAAAGTGTGCAATAATTGGCATCTTCTCTGAAGAGTCGCAGTATGCGAGTCTCAAAACGACTTTCAAATGACCTGAAAACAAAGTTTGTTCACCGTCATGGTTTAGGGGAAGGATACAGAAAGCTATCTCAGAGATTTCAGCTTTCAGTCTCCACTGTGAGAAACATTGTGAGAAAATGGAAGACCACAGGCACAGTTCAAGTCAAGGCTCGAAGTGGCAGACCAAGAAAAATCTCGAATAAACAGAAGCGAAGGATGTTGAGAACAGTCAGAGTCAACCCACAGACCAGCACCAAAGACCTACAACATGATCTTGCTGCTGATGGAGTCACTGTGCATTGTTCAACTATTCGGCGCACTTTACACAAGGAGATGCTGTATGGGAGAGTGATGCAGAGGAAGCCTTTTCTCCGCCCACATCACAAACAGAGCCGCTTGAGGTATGCTAAAGCACATCTGGACTTGCCAGCTTCATTTTGGAATAAGGTGCTGTGTTATTTGGGCATAACAAGGGCCGTTATGCATGGAGGAAAATAAACACAGCACTCCAAGAAAAACACCTGCTACCTACAGTAAAATTTGGTGGTGGTTCCATTAAGCTGTGGGGCTGTGTGGCCAGTACAGGGACTGGGAATCTTGTTAAAGTTGAGGGACGCATGGATTCCAATCAATATCAGCAGATTCTGGAGACCAATGTCCAGGAATCAGTGACAAAGCTGAAGCTGCGCCGAGGCTGGATCTTCCAACAAGACAACGACCCTAAACACTGCTCAAAATCTACTAATGCATTCATGCAGAGGAACAAGTACAACGGTCTGGAATGGCCATCTCAGTACCCAGACCTGAATATTATTGAAAATCTGTGGTGTCACTTAAAGAGAGCTGTCCATGCTCGGAAACCATCAAACCTGAATGAACTAGAGATGTTTTGTAAAGAAGAATGGTCTAAAATACCTTCAGTCACAATCCAGACTCTCATTAGAAGCTATAGGAAGCGTTTAGAGGCTGTTATTTCTGCGAAAGAAGGATCTACTAAAGTTTTTTTTTTTTTTGGTGCCCAAATTTATGCACCTGCCTACTTTTGTTTAACCAATTATTGCACACTTTCTGTAAATCATATAAACTTCATTTCACTTCTCAAATATCACTGTGTTTGTCCCCTATATGATATATTTAACTTATTTTTTTTTATCCAAACAATCAATGCTTTATAAAGGTAAATCAGGAAAATTAACAACACTGCCCAAACTTTCGCACCCCACTGTGTATATACACTTTCTTTAACTGCACTGGAGAAGAAGCCTGACCGTGTTTCGTTATACTGTACAACCCTGTATTGGTATAATGACAATAAAGTTGAATTGAATTGAATTGAATTGAATTAAAAAATTATACATTGTGATTTCCGGATTTTTTTTTTTAGATTATGTCTCTCACAGTGGACATGCACCTAAGATGAAAATTTCAGACCCCTCCATGTTTTCTAAGTGGGAGAACTTGCAAAGTAGCAGGGTGTTCAAATACTTATTTTCCTCACTGTATACCCCATTGGTTGCTCTACAGAAAAGTCTCTGTGTTGCTGACCAGGGTTCCAAGAAATCCTCTGGGTTCCTGCAGTCTCCTGTTTATCTTGCTGCTTTGTGCTTGTTTTCCTTTTTTGATCCCTGCTCTGATATATTGGTTTTTGCTATTATGGATGTAGCTCTGATGCTGCTGTTTGTGTTTTGATCCCATTCCTGTTCTAACTATTCTTGGAGAACACTTAACAAAACCACTCAGCACATATCACCTGCCTCAACCCCTTCTTTACACATGAATTCACGGATGATGTAAAGTAACTCATCACTCATCATACTTACATCTAAAGGGCTTTTGTTGAAAGAAGTATGTTTGTAGTGAGGACACCAAAACCATCCCAAAGAACAGCGAGCTCAGTGTAACAAAAACATCTATAAAGGTGATGAGACAAAAGTCAGGTGACGTTCACAAGGTTAAAGTTATTAGGTGATTTATGACTGACCCCCATAAACACAGCCTGGATAAATACAGGTTAACATAAAAGCATGAACATTTGTTATGTTATCATCAAGTAGGCTCTGTTAATAACAACAACAACAACAATAATAATAATAATAATAGTTAAAATAAATTTCAGTGCTGTCCAAACTCTGGAACAAATGTTATTTCATATTGAAGAGCTGCAAAAGGGTAATCCCAGGTTTGGACTAGACAATGTTTTATCCTTCATACCATTCATTCAAACCTTGTCTTGGCGTGTTGACTGGCACACTACACATTTGATGATGGCCAATCATTGTTTGGGTTTTGCACAAGTTCAGAAGCCATTGAGGAAGGAAGTCAAGAAAAATAAAGAAACAAAAAGAAACAATATTCCTGAGGAGTCAGGAAGTGGACAGTATGGGCTGGCTATCCTTTAACGATAACTCGAGGTAACAAATGTGTTAAGAACAGTTTTACTTCCACAGATGGAGTTGAACCCTGGCTGTGTTGAGTTGTTAGTTTACTGTGGTTAACGTTTAGCCCTTAATGTTGGTAGGCCTACTGTTAAATATTCTGTGGAGTGGACCTGGGGCTTGTTCCACCTGACACCTGTAATGCCTGTAGTGCTCTAGAGAGTGCTCTGTTCTCCTAGGAATACTTTATAGTATCATACCTATTATACTGAATGTGCGCCCCTGGATTATAACACTGAAGAGGGCAGTATTGCAAATCTCCATGCTCAGGAAAGAGTGCATCCGGAGGTGGAATCTAGCTGTAAAAAAGAAAGATGTGATTTTAGGAAAGCTGAAATGGGTCTATATGCTGTAGCTTGTTTTAATAAAGACACACTGTCCTAAGCTGTGTCGCTAGTCATGTACTAGCTAGCATTGTTTGTCTTTGTTTTTGTAAAGTTAAAGTAGTGTCATCATTGTTCTGGAATGTTCTAATAAAAAAATAATTCAGTTATAAGGTCACTCAAAGGATTTAAGTTCCCTAAATTGTTTCAGTTATAGACTGTATGTAAAAGTGGATTGGTAAAGAACTGAAAATCAAAGAGCTGGTTCAGCTCAAACAAACGAACAAGGATAAAGACTTGACCAAGAAACACATAGCTTTTTTTGATCACACTGTTCCCTATATCAAAATGATTGGAGTTTTCGTCTCTCATGGGCTAAATATGATTTCCTGTACCTAGCACACACCTACATATACATCTGGGGTCATACACATCTCCCTTTATCTCTGGAACTAGATCCAGACTGCTCAGATGACCTGGGTATAGTGGATGAGTAGGACATCAAAAGCAAAGGGGAGGAAAACTTCCCTCGCCTTTCCACTCCATTCCAAGTAAAAAAATCAGGAGTGGGAGGCTCTAGACCTGGAGAGCTGGATTGCTGTATGGTTTGGTGACTTCCCTCAAACACACTTAAGCCAACTTAGCAATTAGTTACCAGGTTTAACTGGTGTATTATGGAGCTTTCAAGTTCTAAATAGAAGATGTTCTGAACAACCAGGACCATTCCTAGAGCTGGCTGCCCCACTGTAGTAACTGGTGGAAAAGGACTTTGGTAAGAGAAGCGACCATGAACCCAATGATCAGAGTTCCAAAGATCCTGTGTGCAGATGGACCAAAGACCAACCAAAGAGTCAACCATCACTGCAGCACTCCACCATACTAATTTTATGCAGAGTGGTCAGACAGAGGCCTCTCCTCAATAAGAGACACATGAAAACACCTAAAGGACTCTCAGACTGCCAGAAACAAGATTCTCTGGTCTGATGAAACCAAGCCTGAACTTTTTGTCCTCAATTTTAAGCATCATGTCTAGAGGAAACTAGGCCCTGCTCACCACCTACCCAATACCATTCCTACAGTAATGCATGGAGGTGGCAGATTTAACTGGTGTATTATGGAGCTTTTAAGTACAAGTTCAGCACTACAAACATTTAGAACACTGAGGTTATAAAATGCTTGTTGTAGTTTATTAGGTAGTATTGTATATTGATTTTAGCCAGTGTCCCTGTTTTCTATGTATGTCACATGTATTATGTTGTTTACTTTGCCTTATTGGATTGTTTGTTTCTGTCATCCACTGTACTGATGGCTATGTTAATGATAATACAAACAACTGGTGCTGCATTCCTAACTCCATTATGTGAATCTGAAGGGTGTCCTTGTGGTACCTCCTGGTAGGAAGCTTAGACCACTTAAAAGCAGCATTAGGACAGGGAAATCATGAAACTGTGCTTGATTCTCAGTAACCCACCCCTGCAACAGACCAATGGCATGATGTGTCATTCTGTAGTCTAAATTCTGCCCATATCAGTAATTTTGGGTCTATGCTGGATTTCTGTATGAGTCTGATATTTCTTTATCTGAATCTCTTCATTTGTATCAATGAGAAAACCAAATTAAACCTGTGGTTTCCAAAATGGACATTATGCCACCTACAGAATGATGACATTCAGCATTCAGGCCAAGATCAATCCCCATGGTTTCCTTGGCTCACACTTTTTTGTAGTTGGTTTATTGTGATATTAAAAATGAAGAGAAAACACTTCAATTCAGCAAACCATAAAACCACCTCACGTGATGGAGGTCATGAATTTAACCTGTCTTTCCCCCTTTTTTTTGGTGGTTTAGTTTAGTTGGAATATTTTTTCAATACTTTTCAATAATTTGTTTTGAACATCAGTGAGGCCAAGCACACAGCCAACACAGACAAATGTTTATAGGCAGAGATTAGAAGAGCATACTGCCCTGCCTCCTCCAATTTTTATCTACTGCACAAGCTCAAACAAGATGGCGGCTTCTATTTCTGTAGTCATTTGCCCTTTGACACTATGTTTGTCTAAAAACACGGTTAGCCATCAGCAAACCAGTTACAGTTTTCTGGAACTGATATGAATTTAAGGAAAAATTGGCATTAAGAGCAGAAATTAAAATTGTTTGTGAATAAAATATGCATTTATATTTTATTTACCTGTAATGATGGAAATTACACCAGGTATCACCATTGTTACCAACGCCAGGCGTCTTTTATCCATGCTAATAGAGATGTGTTTACTACCAACAAGCTCGACTAGATAGAAAGAAAACATCTGGGTTATTCAGAGTATGGTGGAGCTGCTCAGTACATCATTTCTCTTAACCATCTTACTGATTTTCCAGAAATTCATTCATTAAATTAATCATATTAATACATTGTTGTTTATATACATCTTTCATAACGAACAAATACTGCACACATTCCACCTACAGGAGCATTAATGAATCACATTTTAAACCCATAGGCCTTAATATGAAGTTGGTTCAGCTTTGCAGCTATAAAAACTTCCACTCCTCTGGGAAACTTTCTACAAGATTTTAGAAGGTTTCTGTGGAGAAATGTTAGTCCTTATACTAGTTATACTAAAATCCCAATATACAATCCACAGTCCCTCTTACCTGTCAATAGAGCTGCTGCTATAATTAAGTACTGAAGCTGAACAGTCAGAGTCTTCACTTCCTTCACCAAGCAATCTGTGAATCAGATCAATGTGGTTATTTAAGGACAGCATGTAACCTATAAATATGATGCTTATTATTTATAAATATACATATGAACCAGATCAGCTTTATCATTTACTCTAAGACTCGTCTGTATGATGTATCACAGATAATGTAACACTGTACTATTTGTTCCCAGCAGTTTTAAATATATACCTGGAAGTGTGTAGAGATATGGAGAAGTCCTCAACAACATCAGGCACCGACTGAGACTGACCGCCGCACATATCACAACCTCAGTGAGAAGCCCTGTAGATTAAAGTCAAACACATTTCAGAATGATTGTATCAGATCTGTACACTAGAGTAGGAACACTTCTAGATCAAAGATAAAGGTAGCAGGGCAGGCATGATGCTGATACTGGCCAGCAGGTTCAGTAGCAGCTATGCACTGTGGGCCAAGCGCAACATGGATGGCAGCGAGCCTATCACACTTCCCATGAGGGGCTTGCTTATATTTTAACCAGACGTGATCACATGCATTTTGTTTATTAGACACATCAAATGGCTGGATGGTTACATCATTCTAGAGGACTCCACCCACTGCCAGGAATTTACATGTGCATAATGGGAGGAGGTTCAGTATCTTAAAGTTAGAACCAGCTGGTTCAGAATTTCTTCCACCTCGCCACCAGAGTGCTGAAGAGCCAGTAGTGTTGGTGCATTGGTCAGTGATCAATGACCTCCATGCACAATCCACACCTTTACTGTCACCACCACTCTGCACTATACATGTAGCATATCTATACCGGCACATATAGTCTGAAATATTTTTTTTCTTTATCCACATATTGTATATCTGGAACATATATATATATATATATATATATATATATATATATATATACACTGCTCAAAACAATAAATGGAACACTTTTTAATCAGAGTATAGCATCAACAAGTATATCAAGTTCAACTTCAGGGATATTGATCTGGTCAGTTAAGTAGTAGGTAGGGCCGTTAATCAGTTTCAGCTGCTTCGGTGTTAATGAAATTAACAATAGGTGCAGTAGAGGAGCAACAATGAGACACCCCCCAAAACAGGAATGTTTGCAATTACTGAAGGATGGCACATCAATATGTGCCATTGCCACAAGGTTTGCTGTGTCTTCCAGCACAGTCTTAAGAGAACGGTGGATATTCCAGGAGACAGGCAGTTACTCTAGGAGAGCTGGGCAAGGCTGTAGAAGGTGCTTAACCCCTCAGCAGGACCGGTATCTGCTCCTTTGTGCAAGGAGGAACAAGATGAGCACTGCCAGAGCCCTACTGCTGTGAATGTGTCTGACCAAACAATCAGAAACAGGCCTCATGAGGGCGGCCAACGTCTTGTAGTGGGCCCTGTGCTCACTGACCAGCACCGTAGAGTTCAATTGGCATTTGCCACAGAACACCAGAATTGGCAGATCCGCCACAGGCGCCTTGTGCTTTTCACAGATGAGAGCAGGTTTTACCTGAGCACATGTGACAGACGTGACAGGCTCTGGAGACGCCGTTCAGAATGTTATGCTGCCTGCAACATCATTCAGCATGACTGGTTTGGTTGTGGGTCAGTGATGGTCTGGGGAGGCATATCCCTGGAAGGACGCACAGACCTCTACAGGCTAGACAACGGCACCCTGACTGCTATTAGGTATCAGGATCAAATCCTCTGACCCCTTGTCAGACCCTACGCTGGTGCAGTGGGTCCTGGGTTCCTCCTGGTGCACAACAATGCCCGGCCTCATGTGGCGAGAGTATGCAGGCAGTTCTTGAAGGAATGAAGGAATTGATACCATTGACTGGCCCACCGGCTCGCCTGACCTAAATCCAATAGAACACCTCTGGGACATTATGTTTCAGTCCATCTGATGCCACCAGGTTGCACTTCAGACTGTCCAGGAGCTCAGTGATGCCCTGGTCCAGATCTGGGAGGAGATCCCCCAGGACAGCATCCGTCGTCTCATTAGGAGCATGTGGAGGCCATACATACTACTGAGTACCATTTTGAGTTGCTGCAATGGAATGTTGGTTAAATGGACGAGCCTGCTGCATCATTCTTTCGCTTTGATTTTCAGGGTGTCTTAGAATTCAACTCTCTGTAGGGTGATCATTTTCGCTTCCATCAAACGATGTGGCATCCTTTCGTTCCTAACACATTACCCAGTCTTTTTTCCCATTGAGATCTGATGTGTTTTCAAAGTGTTCCCTTTATTATTTTGAGCAGTGTACATATATCCATGAAGAGGAAAGACATGCCTGTAGAGCTCAGAGACAGGATGGTGTAGAGTCACAGATGAAGAAATTCCCAAAGCACACAGTGGCCTCCAAAATTCTTAAATGGAAAAAGTTCTCAACAACCAGGCCTCTTCCAAGAGCTGGCTGCCCCACTGTAGTAATTGGTGGAAAAGGACCTTGGTAAGAGAAGCGACCATGAACCCAATGATCAGAGTTCTAAATATCCTGTGTGCAGATGAACCAAAGACCAACCAAAGAGTTAACCATCACTGCAGCACTCCACCATATCTGTGAACTTTATGCAGAGTGGTCAGACAGAGGCCTCTCCTTAATAAGAGACACATGAAAACACCTAAAGGACTCTCAGACTGCCAGAAACAAGATTCTCTGGTCTGATGAAACCAAGCCTGAACTTTTTGTCCTCAATTTTAAGCATCATCAGGAAACTAGGCCCTGCTCATTTTCATCTTTAACTCCATTTCATGTATATCGTTGGAAATCAGAAAAAGAGATATTGCTGAACTCACCTTCTGTTGACCACAGAACAAAAGCAGTGAACATGCAGATGTTTGGACACAAGGCCAGAACAATATCCATGATCATCACCCGTCTATCTGTTTCTGAAATGGAGGGAACATCCAGATCATTACACTTCACAATTCAGTATATAGATTCATATTTCTGTTTTTATTGCTTGTAAAAGGCATGTGCACTGTCACACTACTCCCCCACTAAATCCTGTGATTTATTTACAGCAGAACCTACGAAATAAACATGAATAAAATGAAACATAAAACAGCACGTCTATTGGTGTAATTTTGACAGAGAGATGAAGGACTTCAGGACAGGTGGTACCTTGTTTCTGTAGGAAAAAGAAAACAGGAACTCCAAGTCCAACAGAGAGAGTAAGTGAGATAAAGCACAGCACCAGGATGAAGATCTGGAGAGAAGAGAACCCTGTAGGAGAACACACACCAGCAACATTAACAGGGTAACAGTGTTAATACCTTTTCCTGTTGCTAGGTCACAGTGTTGTTCTTAGGTTTGGAGAAGAAGAAAGATCTTAATCCCTTGTTTAGGACTTAACCTGAATGACCTGACATGGATTCTTAAACTCAACTGCTGTGTCCTTTCATAAAAAAATCACGCATCTGCCACTAGATGGTGCTGTTCATCAGGATTAATTGAGGTATAAACATATTAATGTTTACCATATAAACCAAAAAACTTTCGTTTTAAAGGAGGTTTATCTTAAACCCGATAAAGAGGTTTATATCAGAGTTTTATCCAAGCTTATGTGAGGTTTATTTTAACTTTTTAACTGTCTAATGTTTATTGTATTGGGCAGTCGTGGCCTGGAGGTTAGGGAACCAGCCTTGTGACCGAAGGGTTGCAGCTGAACCTGAAATCGACAGTAAACTCGATGAGGTGCCCTGAGCAAGGGACTACTCCAACTGCTCCCGGGCGGGGATAGGGCTCCTTGCTCTAGGGGTAGGTGTTCACTCCCCCTAGGTGTTTTTGTCATAGGAGTGTTAGTGGGTGTTTTCACTAAATGGATGGGTTAATAAATGATGTAAATGCCAATGACTTTAAAATTCCACTTGTACATTAAGGGATTAATCTAATCACTGTTTCTGGTGATTCAGTTTCATTAGGAGACCTTTCACAACCACGACCCCCCCCCCCCCCCCCCCCAGTTTCCCAACTAACCATCGAGCATAATATATTTACCACTCCTTTTTCTCATATACTCACTCATTCTCT
>JAMWET010007151.1:0-15088 GCA_024036415.1 Prochilodus magdalenae
TTAACTCCTGAATGCAGTGCAGCAGTGAGGAAGGTGGAGAAGAGTCAGTGGGTTTGAGGCTGAGGTAAATCTAAATATCATCGGCATAACAATGAAAATTGAGGCCATGAGAACGGATAATATTACCCAGGGGTAAAATATAGATGATAAACAGCAGAGGACCAAGGACAGAACCCTGAGGGACTCCCTGAGTAACCAGGGCAGTGTTTGATCTGTGCTTCCCTAAGGTCACAAACTGAGATCTATCTGTTAAGTATGATATAAACCAGGACAGTACTACAGAGGAGAGACCGACAGAAGAGAGCCGTGAGATCAGTGTATTATGATTGACTGTATCGAAAGCTGCAGTAAGATCAAGCAGGAGTAAGATAGAAGCAGAACCGGAGTCTGATGACAGGAGTAGATCATTTACCACAAGGACTAGAGCAGTCTCAGTACTGTGATGACAGTGAAAGCTTGACTGAAAAGTCTCAAAGAGATCACTGGTGCTAAGAAAATCTTGAAGCTGTAAAGCAACAACCCTCTCAAGTATCTTAGAAACAAATGGTAGATTAGAGATAGGCCTGAAGTTTTCCAGAGCTGAGCTATCAAGGCCTGGCTTTTTAATAATGGGAGTAACAGCAGCCATTTTCAGGCCACAGGGGACATGACCAGTAGTAAGAGACAGATTAATGAGATGGGCGATGGGAGTGGAGATGTCGGAAAGACAAAGCTTCAGGAGTGAGGTCGGAGCAGGATCAAGTAGACAAGATGAAGCCTTAGATTTAGATATAATATTTGAGATATCTTCAGGTTCAACGGGAGAGAAGCGAGATAGGAACCTGGTACGTGAGCTAGAGAGAGAGGTGGAGTAATCAGAGGGGACAGAATCAGGAAATCCCTTATTGATAGAAATAATTTTATCCTGGAAAAAATCTAGAAAAGCAGTACATGTTTCAGGGGAGGGTGAAAGTACAGGACTGGGAGGCTGGAGTAATTTACTGACTGTAGAAAAAAGTCGTTTGGGATTATGGCCAGATCCATTGATCAATTGTGAGTAGTAGGCAGAGCGAGCTGCCTTTAGTTCAGCTTTATATTTGAGCATGTGATCTGAGTAGGCTTGGGAATGTACCTGTAGGCCAGTCTTTTTATAGAGGCGCTCAAGGCGTCTGCCACTGGTTTTTAAAGTCCAAAGCTCAGAAGTAAACCAGGGAGAGGAGGGGGTGGAGGGGACAGTTCTGGTATTCAGAGGAGCTAGGGTGTCAAGAACGGCAGAGATAGACTCATTATAAAGAGAGACAGCCTCATCCGTAGAAGAACACTCACAGATAAGAGAAAGAGAAGAGGACTTGAGAAGGGTGGAGAAGGACAGGTTCTACAGCAGTGAAATTACGGAAAGAGACCAAAGTTGAAGAGTGAGACTTGGAATTGGGGATACAGAGGTCAGCAGTAAAAAACATGTGATCAGAAACACCAACATAAACGCCTGAAACTCCATTTAGAGTACAACCAGTAGAGCAGATCAGATCGAGAATATGCCCACGCTTATGAGTAGGAAAATCAACATGTTGGTATAAACTAAAACAGTTTAGCAATGACAAGAAGTCAGCAGATACAGAAGAGACAGCATCCAAATGAATGTTGAAGTCACCAAGTACAACCACAGATGGGGACATGGAACTAGCAATGGTGAGCAACTCGCTAAATTCTGACAAGAAGTCAGTGATAGAAAGTTTCGGTGGTCTGTAAATCAACAACAGAATTACTGTTGTGGATCCAATCACCTTCAGAGTCATATATTCAAATGTGGACACCTCATGTAATGTACTTAAGCTTATTTTCACACATTCACGAAAAATGACAGCTAGCCCACCACCCCTTCCTGTTAGCCTGGGAGCACAGAAGTAGCTAAAACCAGGTGGGGCTGCCTCATTAAGAAGCAGAAATTCACCTGGTACTTGCTAGGTTTCAGTTAGAAAGAGCAGGTCCAGATGGTGCTGTCCGAGGAGGTCATTAAGCAGCATAGCTTTCTCGTTAAGAGAACGACAGTTAAACAGTCCTAGATTAAGGAGGCGGGGTACGGCAGGGGACTGTGGCAGGTCAGGAGCTCGTGGGACTGCGCGTAAAACACCAACATTAACTCCCCGGTTGAATTTGGAAAGGTGCTCCCAAAATCCACGACCATTAGTCCAAACAGTGGGGATGCTAGCTTCCGACGTCTGGTGTAACGTTGGTCTAGCTCTTGAACCACGGTGGATGTAGCGGGGGCGACGAACAAGGCCGACTGAACGACAGTAGTTGTAAATTGAGGAGTCAAGTCGGTAGTGAGACCGGAGAGAAAGAAGTTCATCAGGAGTATAGGCGATATTGAGTCCTGGGCTATGATCAGTCGGACCACTGACCGCTGAGCCAACGCCATAGAAGGCAAAAAGGCAGATGGTAAACAGTAGTCCGGGACACATGATCTGCAGCCGAACACCCAGCCACCGGTGCTAATGCAAGGCTTCGCTGCGTTAGCCAAACACCAAAACCCGTCGCCAGTCAGCCAACTCAGCGAGCGTAGCAGAACGAGAAACCGAGAGTAGCAAGCAGCCGAGTGTATGAACGTACACTAGTAGGCCAGGTAAGCTTGCGCAGCGGAACGAGAGACTGATGGCGAGCAGCCGAGTGTATGAGTTAAATAACTCACCACCGATTGTAGCCGCTAGCGGTATGGGATTAGGAAGAGGGCTCGCAGCAGCGTGTAGCAGTAGACACCCAGTAGGAGGAAGCCAGCAAACAGACACTTGACAATCCGAAGAAGCGCAGTAGCGAGCGGTATTCCCACAAACGGTAGGAAGACAGCAGGCAATCCACCGAAAAAGCAGCCAAAAGGTCAAAAAAATCCAGAAACCAGCCAGGTCCAGCAAATAACGTAATTAAAGGGGACGGTGGGAAAATTAGAGTAAAAGTGAGCGGAAGAAAAAAGAAAGGGGGAAAAAAAAAAAATAAATAAATAAAAAAAAAAACGGTCAGTGAGAAGCGGCAGCTCAGGTGCGCACAGCGTTCTCTCACCGGAACCGGAAAGAGAACTGTAAGAGCCAATAGTAGTCCTACTATCTACCATCAGGCCTTAAGGCGACATCTGGAAGAACCAGGATGTCCGGTTAAAGAGTCCACTTTAGTTTAATACATTGATGATGTGTTTATGGCATCACCAAATATGGAAGTGCATATGGCTGAATTATTGGCATTGTTAACCTACCTTAGATCACGGGGACACAAAGCCAGTCTGGCAAAAGCTCAATTAGCATCCCCTTCAGTGAAGTATTTGGGTCAGCTAGTGACTGCAGGACAGCGATCCATCCTACCCGATCGTGCTGCTGTCATACGTTCACTTCCTGTTCCATCAACAATCAAAGTGCTCAGATCATTCATGGGTATGTGTAATTACTGTCGCCCAGGGATTGAAGACTATGCACAAAAAGATCAGTAGCTGCTGTTAATACAATTGTTGACCCTGATTCAAAAAAGTTGCGTACTTCACTACTGCAAATGTACTCGGATGCTCCAGCTATGGAAGTTTGGACCTGGATGGATAAAGGTGCAAGTCTTGATTCGAATAGTTTCTGGATTAAGGGAGGCAAATATGTAGCCCCTGAAGCACTGCTTCCATATTTGGCACAACAAATACATAGCTTGGGACACATGGGGGTAAACAGCATGGTTCACAGATTTTCATCGGTATGGTGGAACCCCAAATTTCGGGCACATGCATCTGACATAGTGCAACGATGTGTGTTGTGTCAGTCCAATAACACAGCAATGGGTGTTTCATCACCTGCAGTGCATACCATGGCACCCCCAGGTCCATTCAAACATTTGCAAGTTGACTACATTACGCTGCCACCTTGTCATGGTAACCAAGATGTGCTAATTGTTTGTGACAAATTTTCCCGTTGGTTGGAAGCATATCCAACAAAAAAAGGGAACTGCATTGCATACAGCCAAAGTGCTTGTCCAAGATTACATCCCACGTTGGGGATTGCCGGACAGCATAGACTCTGATCAAGGCACACACTTCACTGGAAAGGTTGTCCAGGAAGTGATGAGAATGATGACAATTCAATGGAAAGTTCATTGTCCCTACAGGCCACAAGCTTCAGGACAGGTAGAACGTCAAAATCAAACCATAAAACAGCGACTGTCCAAATTACATCAAAGTGGGGTCCCTTGGATGAATGCTTTACCTGCCGTGTTGTGCAGCATTAGAGCATCACCTACACGCAAAGTAGGACTAAGTCCATATGAGATCATCACAGGTCGACCCATGTCTTTACCGGGAACTATTGACCTCAGACAGGCAGATGTACATATTACGTCTGATGCCCTGTTGAAATATTGCGAAGAACTCACAGATTCAGTGAGTTCTGCACGGCAACGTGTCAAAGACGCATGGACTGAACCACCAAAAGGGGGGCATATGATTGTGCCAGGACAGTGGGTTATGATTAAGAATCACACCGCTATTCCGTTAGAAGTTAAATGGAAAGGGCCATTCCAAGTTCTTTTGGTCACAGATGCAGCAGTATTATGCCAAGGACGGAAAACATGGACCCATGCTTCTCATTGCAAAGTGGTACTGCCACCATAAATAGGGATAGATGGGTTAACTAAAAGGAGAGCACTGAAGGAAGAACTGCTGGTTTTTAGGCTGGCAGGGGCCGACCTCTAAGGGTGAAGATTCCCTATTCCCCGAATGCAATTAGTGCTCCTCCCTCTTTTTAGTTACTTAGCAACCCAGGATAGGAAGGGTCAGGGTGGTACCATATACAATTTTGAAGCATTGAGTCACAATCTTTTCTATTAATCTGCCAGGTATATAAAGACTACAAGATACTGCTTATGTATGTCTGTGTCTTACAGTGAACTCCAGAACGGTATCTTACCAGATGCTGGATGAACTACAAGTTGCTGATCCCAAGAGTCTATTCAACCTGCACCAACTGAGGATCTAAGGAAGGCTATCTGCACCCGAAGACTTCAACTTTGAAGAAGCCATCCGGTCATCACCCAGATAATGCAGACGGAAAAAGCAACTGCTACTGCAACCATGCCAAAAAGAAATCTTGAAATGTTTCATGTGTCTATTATTGGATTTCTTCTGTGTGTACACCCATGTCTAGCCACAGCTATTCTCAAACGGGACAATGATAATTCATTTGAGACGCTATTCAATTTAACCAGACAGACATTGTTTCCAGGAAAGAATGTCTGTATTCCCCATCCAGTCAGCGTCTCTGCTGGAATAGCCTGGACTGGTCATGCAATCTCTGACTGTGATACTTGTCGTCTGTTACAAACAGCAGTACCTTCTTCTGAGATAAGCACCTGCCATAACATATCTCGGTCAGAAGCGTCTCAGTGTTGTACACCTGGTACAGCAACATGTGAACAAACATATGCTCCAGGTCATAAGATCGACAACATAATCACTCCATATAAATATCCTTGGTGTGTGGAATACTATGACCAAATGTCACCATATCTTGGAGAAATTCCTAAACCTTTGTGTGAGCATGTGATACGACTTAACCAAATAGATAATAGTCATACCTCTAAACAACAATCCAGTTTTACAGCAAAAACATTAAGAGATTGTATTTATGACACTAAGTCATGGATTAATTGGTTGTCTATTACTAAATTTTGTCGTATTCCCGAACCTACAGGAACATATTGGCTATGTGGAAGCTCCGCTTTTAGTGAACTACCAGCTGGTTTCAACGGTCGGTGCTCATTAATTTATTTATTACCAGCAATGAGATCACAACCAACCACACAAAATAAAACCAAAGGAAGAGTTAGCAAAGAGGAGCATGTAATAATAATAATAATTCACAGTTCTGTGGATACGCCAGTCTTATTAGAAGTACCTAGTGGATGTGGTCCTGTTAACTGTAATGAACAAATATGTACGTGGTACAAAAGCCATGACATGTTTGTTAATAATACATATCCAGGTACTGCAGATGCCAAATTACACTCAAATGGCACTCTGGAAATAATTCCTCCTAATAAGGGTAATCAACATCTAGTTCAAGAGTTCCAAAAACATAACAAAAATTTAACTCCTGAATTATCAGCGGTCGCCCCATTACTGGATATTGAAGGTTCCTACATTTTTGAGATAAATTCAGTGCAATGTCACACTAAATATGTGGTCAATACACATACTGGATTAAGATATACAAATGACAACTCATTAGTTGCTGATCCTAACCCGTGCATTGAACATTTTACATGCACTCAAACATTCTGGGCTAGATTTTTAGGCGCACTCATCCCAAATTATGGTGTTATGCTTGCCTTAGATCAAATTCGAACCCTAGCCCACAACATTGAAAAACTTGCGAATGACACCGCTCGATCACTGGGTGTCATTGCTACAACATTGCAATCACATAGACTGATGATACTGCAAAACAGAGTAGCTTTAGACTATGCCTTAGCACAACAAGGAGGAACATGTTCCGTAATCGGTCCTGAATGTTGCTCCGATGTTATCGATCCAACTAATGACTTAAACCAGTATGTTAAAGAACTAGAGGACTTGCGTGACCACATAAGTCACATGGATCAAGCGAATGTGAATTGGCTATATTCATGGTTTGGTTCATGGTGGGCTTACTGTCGTGATGGCCTGTTGATCTTTATCTCAATTTGTATCAGTATTTTTCTGATCTATGTTATGATTCGGTGTTTCTGTTTTTGTGCCAACAAGCAAAACAAACATATACAGATAGCACACGTTGACGTAGAACAGATAATGTTAACCAATCCTAGAACATCCAATTACATTTGATATTCAGAGTTCCATACACTGAAACCCTACAGAAGGAAAGGGGTGAAATGTCTTATTTTGTTTCTTAGTTTGAATAGTAAAATGAATACCCTTTTTCAGGGCATTCAAAAGGGGGGAATTGTTGTATAGTGTTTTTGTTTAAGTATGTATGTATAAAGTGTGTATAAGTTAACCATGTGGCAGCAATTGCATTCCTAGAATAGAACCTGACTTGTATGCATTTAAGATGGGGTCGGCGCCCCTGGGCCAATGTTACCATCAGGGCTCTACAGGTTATAGGTCAAAAGCAATTTGGAGATAAGGAGATAAGGAGATAAGCTGACCCATCTGGTGAAACCAGACACATTCTTCTTACATTTAGGGTGTGGTTAAACAGTGTATAAAACCTGTGTGATAAGGGTCTCTCTTTGGACTGAGTTGGACTGAGGTCGGACTGAGTTGGGTTGAGTTCAGATTGCACTGAACTGGCCTAGCTTAGTACGAGAGATGTGAGTGAACTGCGATCCCCTTAAAATAAACTACTCCAACATCTCCAGCCTTCATTCTCCTGACTCCATCCCTCTGGGCAAGCAAGAAAGAAACTACACTTCCTATTGCTTAGAAACAATGTTTTCCATTGCTATAGACATATTTGCAAGGAACCCATGTACCTCCCAAAACAAGCTTAACAAAGTTAAGCTTTTTGGCAGATCTACGCCTCAAACGCCTTTTCAGCACCTAAGAGCAATGAAAATGACCTTGTTCAATTTGTACTGCCACGTTCAAAATTTCACTTCCTATTGCTTTGAAACAATGTTTTCCTTCATTCTTGACATATTTGCAAGGTACCCATGTCAGAAAATATTGTTTTTCTCCCAAAACAAGTTTCATTACAAAGTTGAGCTTTTTGGCAGTTCTAAAGCCTGTAGGCGCTTCTAAAGCGCCCCAAACGCCTTTTCAGTGCCAAAAAGCAATGACAATGACATTGATTATTTTGTACTGCCACGTTCAAAATTTCACTTCCTATTGCTTAGAAACAATGGTTTCCATGACTCTAGACATATTTTCAAGTTACCCATGTCAGAAAATATTGTTTTTCTCCCAAAACAAGTTTCATTACAAAGTTGAGCTTCTTGGCAGTTCTAAAACCTGTAGGCGCTTCTAGAGCCCAACGCATTTTTCAGGGCTTAAGAGCAATGAAAATGACACTGTTCATTTTGTACTGCCACGTTCAAAATTTCACTTCCTATTGCTTAGAAACAATGTTTTCCTTCATTCTAGACATATTTAAAGTGTTCCCATGTCAGAAAATATTGTTTTCCTCCCAAAACAAGTTTCATTACAAAGTTGAGCTTTTTGGCAGTTTCAAAAGCCTGTAGGCGCTTCTAAAGCTCCCAAATGCAATGAAAATGACACTGTTCATTTTGTACTGCCACGTTCAAGATTTCACTTCCTATTGCTTAGAAACAATGTTTTCCTTCATTCTAGACATATTTAAAGTGTTCCCATGTCAGAAAATATTTTTTTTGTCACAAAAGTTTTATTACAACGTTGAGCTTTTTGGCCGTTCTAAAGCCTGTAGGCGCTTCTAAAGCTCCCAAACGCTTTTTCAGCGCCTAAATGCAATGAAAATGACACTGTTCATTTTGTACTGCCACGTTCAAGATTTCACTTTCTATTGCTTCTAAACAATGTTTCCCTTCATTATTTACATATTTAAAGTGTTCCCATGTCAGAAAATATTGTTTTTGTCACAAAACAAGTTTCATTACAACGTTGAGCTTTTTGGCCGTTCTAAAGCCTGTAGGCGCTTCTAAAGCTCCCAAACGCTTTTTCAGCGCCTAAATGCAATGAAAATGACACTGTTCATTTTGTACTGCCACGTTCAAGATTTCACTTCCTATTGCTTAGAAACAATGTTTTCCTTCATTCTAGACATATTTAAAGTGTTCCCATGTCAGAAAATATTGTTTTCCTCCCAAAACAAGTTTTATTACAAAGTTGAGCTTTTTGGCAGTTCTAAAGCCTGTAGGCGCTTCTAAAGCTCCCAAACGCTTTTTCAGCGCCTAAATGCAATGAAAATGACACTGTTCATTTTGTACTGCCACGTTCAAGATTTCACTTTCTATTGCTTCTAAACAATGTTTCCCTTCATTCTAGACATATTTAAAGTGTTCCCATGTCAGAAAATATTGTTTTTTGTCACAAAACAAGTTTTATTACAACGTTGAGCTTTTTGGCAGTTCTAAAGCCTGTAGGCGCTTCTAACGCGCCCCAAAGGGTTTTTCAGCGCCTAAATGCAATGACAATGACACTCTTCATTTTGTACTGCCATGTTCAAGATTTAACTTTTTATTGCTTCTAAACAATGTTTTCCTTCATTATTTACATATTTAAAGTGGTCCCATGTCAGAAAATATTGTTTTTGTCACAAAACAAGTTTCATTACAACGTTGAGCTTTTTTGCCGTTCTAAAGCCTGTAGGCGCTTCTAAAGCTCCCAAACGCTTTTTCAGCGCCTAAATGCAATGAAAATGACACTGTTCATTTTGTACTGCCACGTTCAAGATTTCACTTCCTATTGCTTAGAAACAATGTTTCCCTTCATTATTTACATATTTAAAGTGTTCCCATGTCAGAAAATATTGTTTTTTTTGTCACAAAACAAGTTTCATTACAACGTTGAGCTTTTTGGCCGTTCTAAAGCCTGTAGGCGCTTCTAAAGCTCCCAAACGCTTTTTCAGCGCCTAAATGCAATGAAAATGACACTGTTCATTTTGTACTGCCACGTTCAAGATTTCACTTCCTATTGCTTCTAAACAATGTTTCCCTTCATTCTTTACATATTTAAAGTGTTCCCATGTCAGAAAATATTGTTTTTGTCACAAAACAAGTTTTATTACAACGTTGAGCTTTTTGGCAGTTCTAAAGCCTGTAGGCGCTTCTAAAGCTCCCAAACGCTTTTTCAGCGCCTAAATGCAATGAAAATGACACTGTTCATTTTGTACTGCCACGTTCAAGATTTCACTTTCTATTGCTTCTAAACAATGTTTCCCTTCATTCTAGACATATTTAAAGTGTTCCCATGTCAGAAAATATTGTTTTTAGTCACAAAACCAGTTTCATTACAACGTTGAGCTTTTTGGCCGTTCTAAAGCCTGTAGGCGCTTCTAAAGCTCCCAAACGCTTTTTCAGCGCCTAAATGCAATGAAAATGACACTGTTCATTTTGTACTGCCACGTTCAAGATTTAACTTTCTATTGCTTCTAAACAATGTTTCCCTTCATTCTAGACATATTTAAAGTGTTCCCATGTCAGAAAATATTTTTTTTTTGTCACAAAACAAGTTTCATTACAAAGTTGAGCTTTTTGGCCGTTCTAAAGCCTGTAGGCGCTTCTAAAGCTCCCAAACGCTTTTTCAGCGCCTAAATGCAATGAAAATGACACTGTTCATTTTGTACTGCCACGTTCAAGATTTCACTTTCTATTGCTTCTAAACAATGTTTCCCTTCATTCTAGACATATTTAAAGTGTTCCCATGTCAGAAAATATTGTTTTTGTCACAAAACAAGTTTCATTACAAAGTTGAGATTTTTGGCAGGTTCTAAAGACTGTAGGCACTTCTAAAGCTCCCAAATGCAATGAAAATGAAACTGTTAACTTTGTACTGCCACGTTCAAGATTTCACTTTCTATTGCTTCTAAACAATGTTTCCCTTCATTATTTACATATTAAAAGTGTTCCCATGTCAGACAATATTGTTTTTGTCACAAAACAAGTTTTATTACAACGTTGAGCTTTTTTGGCAGTTCTAAAGCCTGTAGGCGCTTCTAAAGCTCCCAAACGCTTTTTCAGCGCCTAAATGCAATGAAAATGACACTGTTCATTTTGTACTGCCACGTTCAAGATTTCATTTTCTATTGCTTCTAAACAATGTTTCCCTTCATTATTTACATATTTAAAGTGTTCCCATGTCAGAAAATATTTTTTTTTGTCACAAAACAAGTTTCATTACAACGTTGAGCTTTTTTGGCAGTTCTAAAGCCTGTAGGCGCTTCTAAAGCTCCCAAACGCTTTTTCAGCGCCTAAATGCAATGAAAATGACACTGTTCATTTTGTACTGCCATGTTCAAGATTTCACTTTCTATTGCTTCTAAACAATGTTTTCCTTCAATATTTACATATTTAAAGTGTTCCCATGTCAAAAAATATTTTTTTTTGTCACAAAACAAGTTTCATTACAACGTTGAGCTTTTTGGCCGTTCTAAAGCCTGTAGGCGCTTCTAAAGCTCCCAAACGCTTTTTCAGCGCCTAAATGCAATGAAAATGACACTGTTCATTTTGTACTGCCACGTTCAAGATTTCACTTTCTATTGCTTCTAAACAATGTTTCCCTTCATTATTTACATATTTAAAGTGTTCCCATGTCAGAAAATATTGTTTTTTTGTCACAAAACAAGTTTCATTACAAAGTTGAGCTTTTTGGCCGTTCTAAAGCCTGTAGGCGCTTCTAAAGCTCCCAAACGCTTTTTTCAGCGCCTAAATGCAATGAAAATGACACTGTTCATTTTGTACTGCCACGTTCAAGATTTCACTTTCTATTGCTTCTAAACAATGTTTCCCTTCATTCTAGACATATTTAAAGTGTTCCCATGTCAGAAAATATTGTTTTCCTCCAAAAACAAGTTTCATTACAACGTTGAGCTTTTTGGCAGTTCTAAAGCCTGTAGGCGCTTCTAAAGCTCCCAAACGCTTTTTCAGCGCCTAAATGCAATGAAAATGACACTGTTCATTTTGTACTGCCACGTTCAAGATTTCACTTTCTATTGCTTAGAAACAATGTTTCCCTTCATTCTAGACATATTTAAAGTGTTCCCATGTCAGAAAATATTGTTTTTGTCACAAAACAAGTTTCATTACAACGTTGAGCTTTTTGGCCGTTCTAAAGCCTGTAGGCGCTTCTAAAGCTCCCAAACGCTTTTTCAGCGCCTAAATGCAATGAAAATGACACTGTTCATTTTGTACTGCCACGTTCAAGATTTCACTTCCTATTGCTTAGAAACAATGTTTCCCTTCATTCTAGACATATTTAAAGTGTTCCCATGTCAGAAAATATTGTTTTTGTCACAAAACAAGTTTCATTACAACGTTGAGCTTTTTGGCAGTTCTAAAGCCTGTAGGCGCTTCTAAAGCTCCCAAACGCTTTTTCAGCGCCTAAATGCAATGAAAATGACACTGTTCATTTTGTACTGAAAGCATATAAAAAAATAGAAAAAAAAAAACATAAAAAAAAACGAAGGAAAAAAAAAAAAAAAAAGAAAATAAAAGAGCTTAAAAAAAAAAAAAGACAAAAAAAGGAAAAAACAGGAAAAGGAAAGCAAGGAAAAAAAACTAATATAATACAACAAATAAAATCAAAAAACAATGAATAATAAAATAGATTAAAAAAACAAAAAAATAGGAGAAATAGAGCGAAAAAAAAAAAAATAAAAAAAAAAAAAAAAAAAAGAAAAAAAAGTAAAGATATCACAAACATCAAAAGTCCTTCCTAGTACAGTAGCTTAGCTAACACAAGCACCCCTGACTGTGACTCTACTCACCAACCGACTTGTTAACCCAGTGGTTATATGTCATCCATCAGGTTCAGGATGGGTTTTGGTAAGAGCAGAAGACTCACTAGAAATCTCAGCCTTATTGTGGAGACAGAAATCACACCTCACTTCGCATATATATTTACAAGTTTTATTTAATAACACTCAATAAACGAATAGAGATCTATATATCCTTAGAAAAGGAAGAACATTTGGCAGCCCCACTAGAGTCTTATTGATAACACTTGTGATGGTCTTTTTCTTTGGCTTCGTTTTACTCCCCCCAGCCCCCCCCCCCTAACGCCCGACCTCTACCGAACCCACCTCTACAGCCCCGGATCAAAAATCTAGCCATGCGTCATGTTCATATGTCCCCAGGCATGTGAATACTTAAATGTAAGTGGTAAGTACAACATTGCTATTGCCTACTGAAATGCATTACACTGCAGTATGTTTTTTTTTTTGTTGTGTTTTTTTGTAAACTGTACTGGTATAATATTATTATATTTATTATTATACTATCATTAAATCAGTGCTTTTATCTTTCTCTCTTCTTGTATACATTTTCTATTCTGGACCTATGAGAGGTGGGGGTTGAGTTGGGGGCGCGTGGGGGCGTTGCCACAAAGGATGGGGTTGGTGGGTTCAGGGGAGTTTAGTGTGGTTATGGGGTGGTTAAGATGGGTGTCACAGGTGTTTGGTTTGGTGGTGTGTGTTAGTTGGGTGTTAGGTATTTTTGTCTATTGATTAATACAGGAAGATGACAAAGTTCAAACTGGATTTTTTATGGACCTGCATCTGTATTTCCAATAAAAAAAAAGGATTTACACTGTGTTTAGTCTTCCAGCATAAACATATATATTTATATAGGCAAGCTAGAATATAAATGCAAAATGAACTTGCACTGTGCTCCATTCCTTCAATTTTCACTCTATCGGAAAGGATCATTATGCTAACATACTGCCACAATTTACAATAAACAGGATAGACCAGCAACGGGGGTTCATCCTCATACGCTAATGTACCCAAGAATATAGGAAAGGTTTCCTAAAATTGGTGGTTCATATGTTTCAGGGATCAAGGGTAATACCACCAAATTAAAAAAATATCTCCATAACTACACATCAAGCCCACTTTTCAGCAAAAAAGAGATGGTGACACAAAGTAATTTCAAGCGCCAAGGCTTTGTGAGTCGTATCCAAGAGCCACAGGTATTTCTTTTTTTACCTTTTTTTTTTCATTCCTTATTTATGCTTTTTTTTTTTCTTTTCCGAGCAGGGCTAATGTCTAGCAATACGCTACCTTTGTCAAGAGTGGACACCGATACTTCTTTCCCCCCAAAGCACCAAGCCACATTTTTCTTTATCTTGACAAGTGCCTGGATTTTGCCGACTAATCCTAAGAGGCAACGGGATGGCGTTTAAAAAATCCCCTCTGACCTCCCCAACTGTGGCAGGACTGTGTATGTGCTAGCCTGTACTCGAGCCTGCCATATCAAGATATCTCTTGATCTGATGAGGGCAACCAAGCTGATACTTTTTTGCTCCAAATGTACTTGCAACACAGTGAGGCCCTATCTATATTTTTTTCTATTTTTCTCTTTTATTTTTACTAAAGATCGATTGTGGTCTAACACGACCAAGTTGGTTTCAAGTTTCTGTCCTCCCTCGGGATGTTTTAACAATATGTATGTTTTTCAGCTATTCCTTTTTTTTTCAGCACCTCATCAAATATTTATAAGGTCCTCTGCAAAATGTGTATAAGAGATGGTAAAACATCGGGTTATAAACCATGGTCCTGTACTACTTTAGAGAATATGGTGTAGGGTAACGTAATACGTACATGCCCACGATGTTCTTCATATTTACTATCAGCATGGAGATTGTACCTGTGATAATCATCCCAGTTTGCAACTTGAAATATTCTCACACAGTAGATATGTGGTTAGAGGTGGAGGTGGAAGGTAGTTGACACCGACCTTTGGACAGTCTTGTGAAAAAAAGCAAAATCGTTTCATCTTGACTTTAAAACAATGGTGTCTCCCAAACAGAAGTTTATTACTTGACCACTGAAGACGATATATGAGATATGAGACCTCACACAGCCATTCACCGAGGAAGTGCCTGGTCTCTGACACAGTCTGGCACCAACACCAGTTTGCAGTTTTAGCAGCGGTGATGTGGTGTTGTTAAGAAGACACAGTTTGTATGGCAAATATTCATGACAAACATGGCTAACTCACTGCGTTTGCTGTTTTTGCATGTCTATCTGCCATATGGTGTGCTCGGCACAACTAACAGAGATGTACTCAACTGAATTGTCAACACAACACGACAGATTCCCAGAGCCCACGATTGAAAACCCCTCGACAAGAAACTGCTGTTTCCCATAAACTGCTTTTAAATCTTCTCGAGCGAAGACCGCACTTGCTCAATGAGATGCCTACCCAACAACAAACAACAT
The DNA here is from genome assembly GCA_024036415.1 of Prochilodus magdalenae. Lineage (NCBI taxonomy): Eukaryota > Metazoa > Chordata > Actinopteri > Characiformes > Prochilodontidae > Prochilodus > Prochilodus magdalenae. The sequence goes on from JAMWET010007151.1 coordinate 14,856, forward strand.
GAGATCAGAACGGAAGAACACGCTATCAAAAGGGACACGACCTTAAAAAGATCACGTCAGAGTACAGCCTGATAATAAGACCCCATCCTTGGCTTACCAATTACATTGCTGATGTTGTGGCATCGTTTGAGTTTAGTCAAAGGTTGTGAATCAATTCACGTTGAATGATGGTCTGTCCAAAGTTATACCAGCCACAACTTTTACTGTCATTTCGTCAAACAGTTCCTTTGGGT
>JAMWET010007152.1:0-55000 GCA_024036415.1 Prochilodus magdalenae
AGAATAGAAAAAAGTAGAAAATAAATGAGGGGTTTTGGAGGATGTGTGGTGAAGGAAAATGTGATATAGATGAGATTCAAAAGATCATGGAAGCCACTTTATTTTGTGTTCGCTCAGTATACTATACAATGGTTTTAAAAGTCTTGTTTGGAGGCATCATGTGGAGGAGCCAAAGATACGCCACTGGTAAAGACATAACTGCGATTAAAACAGGCGTAGAAGCATCAGTACCTCCATTGAGCAGAATGTTTTTGAACTGCAAATAATTCATTTCAGTTCTTTTCATTTCGCAATCTCATGTAAGATGCCACTTGATTTTAATCAATGTAAATCCCTAACATAAATGTTAATGATCGTGCAAATAAAGTTAATCAAAATGGTGCTTCATTGCTCATCTATATGGGGTGTGCTTTTTTCTGGGAGGGAGGCCTTAAGAAATAAACAGAATTGACTGAGGTAAATACTAAAAACACACTACAAACTATCACTGATTGTTTCAAAATTTCTGCATAATTCAGGCACTAAGATGTAACAGTTACAATCATTTAGAGTGGTCTGATGTGAAATGGTTTATTTAGAGTGGTTTGATGTGAAGTGATTGATTGTAAAAAAAATAATTTGCAGTCTCTGATTTATTTAAGGGGTGATCGGAACCAGGAAACCACGGATTTGTGTCTACAACACAAATATAGCCATTTTGTTTACTAACCAAAATGACAAATTTACCTACACTAGAGATACATAATACATAATGTTGATGGCTTAAAAAAAATAATGGTAGATTTAAAAAAACCAAACAAACAAAAAAGACGATCTGTTGTTTTTGCCATAGTTTTACCCTTCCGTCTGCCATAAATGCTAATCATTATACATAGCTTAGACAGTATATGCAGTGTAACAATTTAACATTTTTTCTTTTATTAATGCATTGAAAAACACTTGGATGTTTAGTTCCTATCGCCACCACTGAAAATATTTTCTGAGCAAGTTGCTCTAGAATAAAGCACATTACATCAAACCACTCTGAATTTCAATGATTAAATTGTTATTGTTTTTATTAAAAGATACTTTAGGGAACCAAAAGTCTTTCATCTATGTCATTGCTTCTGAAAACACTGTTCAGTTCTATTTGGTAGGCTTGTTAAAGCATGCATGCCTAAACTCACTATGTCATGGAACCACTGTACAATCCTCAAACCGTAATGGCTTACACATTCATCATTATTTACAATGCTGTGCAAAAAGTCCAAAGACCATTAATTATTTATGTTCCATATGAAAGAGATGTTCATGGGTAAATTCAGCAGTTTAAAACACTCCTAATGACCATGCAAGGTCTGGTTGGAACCACCCAAACTGGTCACCATCAGAATAAAACAAGCACATAAAAGCTTTCATCTTTTGAGAGACAGAACAGCAAGCTTCCTTTTTACGTTTAGACCTTAATACCTCAGTGTTTTTTGCCTATCCTTTCACTGTGAGAACATGGGTCCTGAAAGGGTGTTAGCAAGCCAGAACTCAGAAAAGTAGAGAATATGCTTGGGATTGCTATGAGAAGCAGAAAAAAAAAAAAAAAAGAAAGCCTAACCAACTACTTTTCCTGATGCCGATAAAATAATAACTTGCACATAATGGCTTCAGGACTAGCTATTAAACAAATGGTGAGTGGTCACTGACTTTTTGGACAGTACTGTACCTCAACAAACATAAAAGTTAGAAGTAATATAATTTTTTTACTGGCCAAGAGCATTCTCCCAGCGGGTAGAAAACAGCACCCGATGTTAACTCTGGTTTTGGCAGTTATTTATGCCATTTTCTTTTTTTTTCCTGACAGATGTGGATTATTGCTAGGTAGCGGGTGGCAGCAGTCAGTGTAATAGACGTTTGCAATTTGTGTTTACTTTTTCTTTAATTGGCTGATTAACCTGTCCTTAAAGTATGTAATGAGGAGCAGGACCTTTAATGCAATGCGACTCAGCAACTACAGCGACTCAGTTTCACCTCTTGAGGTTACAATGTGGAATTATGACACATATGGGGCTGGGCTAGCTGTTTAACATGCTAACTTCGGTAGATATCTCAGCAACACGATAAGTACACGTCTTTGACATCCTGTCAACACTGTTATTTCTTTACATTCTGGTTATATGTAAAATATTTAAAAGTAAAAATCGAAAAGCTAAAATATTCTGCTCGAAGTAGCTGGGACTACGAGACTGAGAATCTGTAAAGCGGGGATGTTCTTTTAAAGTGTGCACTTCTGGCTCTCTTCTATTGAGAACGTGCCTGTCCCTCCTGCATTGATTTTGTCTTCACACAGATAATTCCCAGCTGACCTACAAGGGAAAGATAACCACAGACAAAACAAGTAAATAAACAACTACATTTATAAAATAAATAAGCCCTGGATATGCTCCAGTGGATGTGGCCTCCTTAAGAATGAGTTTGGCCTAAGGGTGAACAAACTTGACCCCCCACTGTCTTAAAGACGAATCTCCTTGGCCCACTTCTTTCTCGCTCATCCTTCTCCTTTCTTCACTTCCTCTCTTGTCTTCTTTTTCACTCTCTTCTTTCGTTTTCCCTTACTCACGCTTTTGCTGTTCTGCATCCCTGTACTCCACGTATCTCTCTCTTCACACCACTTATTCTCTCGCCATCCTCATTAAATGGCGATAAACGGCCCCCCTCTAGCCTCTCATCCTCCCCCTTGCCGTTTTCTTCTCACTTCACACGACCTGAGCGCACCGCCAAGTCTGAACAGACTAATGGAAATTCTGTCATAGCCCTGAGAGACATTACTCCTGCATCCTGAACACCCCCCAACACTCACACTTCAGCAAAAGCTAGCATAAACATACTATCATAAGGATAGACACAACCATAGACAATATCTCTAGGGGTGTGAGTGGGGCACAAACCCAACAGTAAAATGTGACTAATAATTTATGCAGTTAAATTATGTTCAAGGGCAATGTGGCTGTGGTCATCTTCTTATATTCCAATATCAACACCATCTGGCCAATATTTTTTTGACAGCAGTCAGAAAAATAGACTAAACATATATTTGATACTAAATTTTTCTGTTTTTTAGGCAAATACCTGTGTTGATACTGATTTGTCGCTAATTTTTCTTATGCATGTCTAATTATTATTTTTTTTTAATCAGCATGCTCTTGGTGCTTGTAATGTACCAAAGGTTTGCATTTGACACCACGTTTTTACATTTTTAGATTAATCCATACAGTACAGTCAACTTCTAAAAAAAATAGTTGCACCCCAGATGACTCTAACTTAACAGGAATGAACATTGGTGGGTAGGTTTGACATCACGAGACACAAATAATTTGCCTCGCATGTGTGCACCAGCTGACTATACAAGGTCGCCCTGTCGCCTTGTTCTGTTTGTGTTGCTAACACTGTAAAAAGTGTTTTGTTGGTACAACCTAAAAAAATGACTAATTTTTTGCAAGCAAATTTATTCGATTTATTCAGCCTAAAGAAGGACTTTGAACAAAATTGTATTTTTTTAGTTGAGTAATACTTATTCAGGTTGCACTTTTTTACATTGTTACATCGTTTAAAGCGAAGTGAATCTCGGAGAAGAGTTTAAAACCAGTTTGAGCAGTTAAAAATGTTGGAGGGGAGCCCCATCATAGAGCTCTGGAAAGCAAGAATTGTTGACCTGCACAAGGCTGGGATGGGCTACAGGACAATAGGCAAGCAGCTTGGTGAGAAGGCAACAGCTGTTGTCAGAAAATTAAGAAAATGGAAAAAACACAAGATGACTGTCAATCTTCCTTGGTCTGAGGTTCTATGCAAGATCTCGCCTCATGGGGCAAGGATGATTCTGAGAAAGGTCAGGAATCAGCCCAGAACTACACGGAGGGACCTGGTCAATGACCTGAAGAGAGCTGGGACCACAGTCTCAAAGAGAACCATTAGTAACACACTACACCGCCATGGTTTAAAATCCGGCAGGGCACGCAAGGTCCTTCTGCTCACGCCAGCACATGTCCAAGAAGGTTGAGTACAACTCCAAGAACATTGTCCTGACCATGAAGCATGGGGGTGGAAACATCACACTTTGGGGGTGCTTTTCTGCTGTAAGGGTGTAAAGGTGTGGTGCAGGAGCTAGGAAGGGAAAAAGGCACTGGTCCCTGGCTTCTCTGAAGACACACGCCCAGGACACTCCATTCGGTGTAGAAGTGGCATTTAATTGCACAAGTCGCCAACACATCTCACCATTACTGTCCGGTTAACTTAAGAGTAGGCACATCAGATTGGAGGCTGTGCTACAGCTAGCTCCTTCATCCCGCACAGAAAGCTAGAGTTCAGCACGCATGCGCAGTAGTACAGTACATGTAAGCATCGTTACACTACAAAGGGGACAGGATGACTGCACTGTATTAAAGGGAGGATGGATGGGCTCATGTATTGCAAGATTTTGGCCAACAATCTTCCCTCAGTGAAAGCACTGAAGATGGGTCATGATTGGGTCTTCAAGCATGACAATGACCCTAAACACACAGCCAGGGCAACTAAGGAGTAGCTCCGTAAGAAGCATTTCAAGGTCCTGGAGTAGCCTAGCCAGTCTCCAGGCCTGAACCCAACAAAAAATCTTTGTAGGGAGCTGAAACTCAATGATACCCTGAAACCTGAAAGATATGGAAAAGATATGTGTGGAGGAGTGGGTCAAAATCCCTGATCCACTGTGTGCAAACTTGGTTAAGAACTACAGGAAGCGTTTGACATCTGTAATTGCAAACAAAGGTTTCAGTGCCAAATATTAAGTTCTGTTTTTCTGTTGTATCAAATACGTATTTCATTCAATAAAATGCAAAATAAATATTGTTTAAAAATCATACAATGTGATTTTCTGGATTTTTTTTCTTAGATTCTGTCTCTCACTGTTGAAGTGTATCTATGATACAGATTACAGACCTCTCCATTCTTTGTAGGTGGGGTAACATATTCAATTTGCATTTAAGTGCAAGTCTTGATCACATAGTATTTTAAAACATTTTCTAGGTTTGTCTTAACTTTTGCTGCTAATGATAATGTACACAAAATAACATACACACAGTTTAACACTAGTAAAGATGAAAACACTGAAAATTAGAAAGTATATGTTCCGTTACTGCACACACAAACACACACACATGCTCTCTCTCTTTCCTCCCTCTCATGTAACTGCATTAACATCACTGCTGCCAATCACACTTGTCAAAACATCGCCAGAGAGACAGAGAGGAAAGTGTGACGAGACAAGCTGGCTTCCAAGAGACAAAGCACTACTACAGACAGTGAGTGAGTGAGCGAAAGAGAGAGACATGAAAATACTACCAAGATCAATGCGTTATTGCACTCATCATCCTTAAACAAACACACATCACATATCGTACCATTTTTACAACCACTCGTGTGGACTTAGGACCTAATCTCAAGCTGTAAAATGGACTTAACTTTGCAGAATTATTGATCGCAGGTGCAGACAAAGTTACAAACCTCCTGATGTATAACCAGAGCCTTTAAATATAAATTTGGCAGAAAACCGTTTTGCAGACATTAAGCTCAAGGCATGTTACTAAACTAGACATGACTTAAATACAGTAAGTTGGCACTTGCTTAAAACTCACACATAATACTCTGAGACTGTAACTGAAACTTGAAAGGGAGGTAAAGGTGTTTCATTCTGCAGAGCAGACAAGAAAAAGATACTTGTTCAAGGGCACAGTGGAAAAGGTTTTAATGAATTGACTTGTGCACTGTCTGCACTGGGGATCAACCTAATGGCCATCCATATAGTTGGCACAGCTACAGAAAACCACCAGTTCAAATTCTGGCCATCAAAATCAGCCAGTTCAATAACCACAAACCCCACTATTACATCTTTTAACTTGTGGTTCTTTTACATAACTTTGTAGTCACCTGACCAAAAACATTGCAACAGCTTCTTACCTCTGTGAGGTGCGGGTTAGGGTTGAAACCGCACTGATTGCAGACGGTAGTGCGACACTGGGTACACTTGTTGAAGTTGGGTGCGCCATCAGTACTGGTCAGTTCTGTAGTGTTGCAAATTGGGCACAGCTTACTGCTTGGCATGGGGGCTATCTGAGGGACAGAGTAAGGAGAGCTAGGTGCGCTGCCCCGGTCAGGAGAAACTGATGGGGATCGACCCGTTTGCCCAGCACTGCTGCTGCTGAAGTCCACCTGGAGGTTCCGTCTAGAGGCATGCTGACCAGGACCTTGGTCTGTTCCCATGCCATGGGTGGATGCTTGAGTCTGGGATTGAGGGGTCGGAGATGGTCTTGGGCTTTCATGGGTGGCCAGTCTATACGGGTCTCCTCGCCCTGGTACTCCTCCCATGCCACCCATCCCCAGGCCACCACCTGTTCCCATACCTCCGGTAGGCCCATAGCCTGTTCTGGGGCTTGGGGGTGCTCCAGACAGTCTGAAAAGACCAAGAACAGGACAAACAGTGAATGATACAGATCGTAATACATTTTTTGCTGTACATTGCCGTTTAACTCTATATGCCATTAACATTCAAATCATCAGTCTTGAACCCCTGAAACTAGTTTATTGCATTTGTTTATAAAGAACACCCAATCTAACCCAGTCATTCTTTCTGTGCTACTTTCTGTTATTGCAGAGCATTGATAAAATAAATGGAACCTTCTCAGTATACAATGCAGCATTGACTAGGCCTTTAATGTGAGGTCATAATTTACTGACTGTACAGTATGTGGTTAGAAGGGCACATAAAGGACTTTCTACATTTTTCAGTTGTGTGTGCAAAGGAGCACTCTGTGTCTGTTGTGAAGATATAAATAACTGCAGGTTTTTGGCAGCCATTATCCCTGAACCAGCAGGCAGAGCTCCAAAGAGTCTTCTTTGTATTTGTTCAGACCTGTTTGTGCTCTTGACTTCAAGTGTAATTTTTTAAAAGGTTATAAAGAACTAAAGTTCAACTCAAGGTAAATATGGGGTAAGCCTAATATTTCTAGAATACTACATAAGCTGTGACTGAAACATAACTAATAATATGTAATACCTCCACAAGAATAAACAACAGCAATGATTCAATTGGGCATGGACTGGAGAAGTTTCTGGATGTAGGCAACACAGTGTGCAGCCATTCTTGCATTAAAGAATTGTGCAGCTGGGCTGGACTTCATGGATGCCTTGTCTGATATTTTACTTGCCGTTCCAGGTAGTCCCACACATTTTAAAAAGGATTCAAATCTGGGGATCTGGCAGCCCAGTCCAGATGTGTGAATGCAGCTGAATGTTCATCATGCACATCACTAATTTCGCCAATCATTAACAATTGCTTTGCAACCCATTGGCACACATTAAATAAGACATTCACTGCACTGGATCACCTCTTCTCAATCAATGACTCTGGTCACACACACAAATTTAATAATCTGGCCAGTAAATGGTTGAACGTTTAGAAATACAGTAACTAATATATACCATTTTCAAACCTCTCAATGCAATCCAGTATACGTTGTAGTTATAAGTCCACACTTGCTGTAGTTACTCAATGCATCAACTATGCAAATTAGAAGATTTTTTCTGGAAATGAGTAAGAACAATTTTGTAATGCCGGGGCCTGTCTCCAAGAGGATGAATCATATGACTGCGTGCACAGTGATAGAGTATTCAAAGGCTGCTTGCGTCTTTGGAGGGTGTGAACTAATTATGTACTATTGTTATCAAACCTTCATCAGTATAACGTTGATTTTCTGCTTTAGATCTAACCATCTTGTCAGAGCCAGTGCACATGAAGCCAATACATAAATTCACATGTCTGTAGAACATCCTTGCTGGAAAAACTGCTTAGATCAACATGGATAGTCACCAGCAAAACCAGAACACGTTGTGCTGTGGATGCTGGGATGCTGGTCAGCAGAAATGCAAGTCAATATCACCAGCAAAATCTGAATATTATGGCCACTACCAGCTTGTTCGGCCACTCACACACAGGAGGCATGACTATACAAAGCAGGGAGCACAGAGCTCCCTGGGAGAATGCCAAATGCACAGTAAGAGACTTAAAAGATGTAAATTGTTGGGACTGATAGCTTAAAGCTGTATTCATGTGCTTGGGGTGGCTGTGTTATGCTGGACTGTGGGGCTGTTTAGTGAGCTAGTGGTGCAGTGCAAATGCCTTCCATCCTGTTGAGTTGTGTGGCTGTTTATGACCTGCCTGTTCACTGCTGCTGTGTAAAGTAATGACTCGTTTGAAAGCTCATTGTCTTCTTACTCTCTGCATAATCATTCTGAGTGACCAGTTAAACCAGTAGCAGACCAGAATACACCACCATAGGTCAGCCTGTTTTTTCAGCAGGTATTTTCACAGGTGTGAGACATCAATACACTGATATTTTGAGAAAAATATACTTTATGAATTACACTCAATACACTTAACAACCATGTGTATTTGAAAATATGACACTGCAATATTATTTATACAGTATGTCACAGTAAATCAAAGTTCTTAGAATCACAATTCATTAAGTAGCTAAAGTCTGAAAAACATGGGCTAACAGCTCTAAATATATCATACAGTAGGCTATAGCGCTAACTGTGCTAGCATGCCGCTTACTCGCTAACAAGCTAACACTAGTCATGTTATCACACTGATTGGATGTGCTCTATTATCACCTTCAATAATAGCAGTGTGGTATTGGTGATAGGTTCATTACTGAGGAGAACAAGATGGAGTGGCATGGACAGTTATTTAAGACATAAATACAAAAATAAGCCCAAATCCACCTGCAACTCACAATCAATCTCTCTGCTGCTATAATTCCACACTCAAAATAAAGGCAAGAGTTAACAAAAGCTGTAAATGAGAGCTCAGAGCAAACAGGGTTAGCATGTGATGCTAACACGCTGCAGCCAAGTGAGAGTCAGAGAATGACTCAACATAAAAAATATTCTGAATCTCTGATTCATCTGCAAGTGCCTAAGAGCAAAACTCTTAACATGACAGATTTGTCAGCTATACAGGAACCTCGCTTGAACCTTTTACTTTTTATCTTTCAGTGAGAAGAAAGTGAAGAGTGGAAAAATAGCACAAGCCTGTAGCTACACATAGTCTATTCATTTATCAGTTGGGGCAAATTTTAGGCATATTTTTACATACAGTGGGGAAAATAAGTATTTGATTCACTGCCAATTTCAAGTTTTCCAACCTACAAAGAATGGAGAGGTCTGTAATTTGTATCATAGGTACACTTCAACTGTAAGAGAAAGTCCAGAAAATCACATTGTATGATTTTTAAATAATTAATTTGCATTTCATTGAATAAATCACCAGAAATTACTTTTCAAGACGTAAGGTAACCCAGACAGGGGTGCTTGTATAGGTGTCAATCTATTTAAATGTAAAATGCGATCTACAATAGCCTTTACGTTTTTAAAACTGCGCCACTTTTTCAGCAATTCTAATGACATATGGCATAGCAGCCGTCTCTGTCTCTCCAGAACTGGCACTAGTCCAGGAGTGTCTTTAGAGTTCGGCTATTGGGCTGTAGCCACTTCTTTCCATAGCCATGAGTCTCTACTTACTTCCAAAATACTTAATATGAATATGAACTATGGGCTCATTAAGCTGCAGAATCTTTTGAAGGAAATAGATCCTCGCCCCTATTCCTGCCTGTGACTGAAACGCACCTAATAGCATATAATACCTCCATGTGAATAAATATCAGCTGCGATTTGATTTGGCATGGACAGGTTTCTGGATAGAGGCAATACCAGAATTGCACAGTTGGGCCAGATTTGGTGGATGCCTTTCCTGGAACAATTCCAGGAGAATTTCCATTGTCACTGCTGGTAGACCTGTATGACGTTCACTTCCATGCACCTGCAAATTCAGTTGTCTCTTTTAAATGATGGCCCGTTGCATGCCCAAATGCAATCATTCCTTTTTGCCAATCACTAACATCTGCTTTGTGTCCCATTTTCCATACATCAAATAAGACACTGCGCTGTACCACCTATTCTCAATCTATGAATCCTGTTGCACACATCGCAGGTATTTATAGCATGATTGTCCTCGTGCAATGCCATCCGCAGGAGCCTAAAGCTACTATCACCTTAAATACGCAAGGTGACAAATAGTTTAACTGGTGAGCTTATACTGACCAGCAAACTGGAAATCTCCACATCTGTTAATTCAGAAATCCAGTCACCTTGTTTTATCCCTTCCATTGCTCCACTGATACAAGCCAGCTTGCCTCTGGCATCCATATATATGATAGAGGAAGCAAACATCCATATATCAACCAAGCGGGGCAGATGCACTGGAGGAGAGGTCTGCACAGGACTGAGTGTTCTGAGTAAATTTTTGTTTTGTGTATATACTTGGTGCTCATCTCAAGTAACTTTATTTTTGTTTGTTTAAAAAGTATTTTAAATTGTATTTGTTAAAATCCTAAGTGGGGCAAGTGATGGAGCCTATTTTTACTGAGTCATAGCCAACAATGTCATAGTGCACAAACATGCTCATACATAATCACACAGTCACTGTGTGGCTCCCTGTGTGTGTGATATATGAGTTGACGCATGTAGGCGGAGCCGTAACACTGTGTAAACATGCACTAAGACTAAGTGAGAGAGACAGAGAGAGGGTATGTTTAAGAGTGACCCTTCTATTACAATGTCGTCCCATCAAGTAGGGACAAAGTATGTCAGACAGCGACCTTCCCATGTCGCCTACAACAGCAATATGAGCAAGCAGAGCAAGCAATATCACACACACACACACGTGGAGAATCACCACGACCTTCACTCTGCTTTAAGCAACATCAAGCTCTCTTGGCCACATCACCAGAATATAAGAATGAGTCAGCAAACACTCACACACGTGCAAACATACAGAGCACAACATGCAGTAAGTACTTGAATTCAAGCAGAAAGTATAATTATGTTAAAATTAATAAGCCATGTATGTTGCCTCTCTCTCTCTCGCTCTTTCTCTCTCATATTTTCTCTCGGCACAGTCATTCATCCAAAATTGATTTTCTTCCACAGCTGTTACCTGAATGTGTTTCAGTCACAGTTCTGACTGCAGATGCTATTTGTGTCTTTCACACATGCACACACAGACAACAGCAGTTCATATCATCACCATCATCCACCTTGTAAGCAATCAAATAAGGATGCGTCGATATGGGAATTGTGGGCAATGCTGATGTCAGATATTTTTCAAGTACATATTTCCTGCTGCCAATGTTAAGTATTTATATGTGAATGAGAGAATTGGTACATGGTGACAGGAAACACCTTTTCTAACTTGTTCAAAGCAGCGTTATGCAGGAATTGGTGGTGTTGTTCTCATACACTCATCATCAAAAAAATTGTTGCACCCAGAAGGAAGTGTTGGATTGCAATGCTATTGGAAAGGAAGATACAGAAGCAGTGTCTCTGGGTATGGCGTCGGGACAGCATATTTGCTAACTAAACATGCCAGACATCTTGGCATGTAGCGGTAGAGGTTCCTAATGATGTCCTGCGATAATCCATCCCATGCAGCTTGAATTTTCCCACAGTACCACAGAGTTTGTGGTAGAGGTGGAGTGAAGCCAGGCCTTCTGGATGTGTGATGCATAACAACAAACCGTTCATTACTATTATACATATAGATGCGTCGGTCGTCTTCACCAATACAAAAGAGGGACTCGTCAGATAACATTAACAATCCCTTTGTACACATGTGTGATGCGTGATGCAATGCTCCCACCAACAAGTATGCCAGTCTGAGATTTATTTTTTGTCTGGTCTCTTGCTTGGTGAATTGCTCTTTTTCTCTTCCTCACTTCCTCTGACAAATACTTCTTTTTGAAGCCTCAACAGATTTCCATACTCAGAATACCAAGCTAACTTCTTTTTATCGCTACCTGAAAACTCATAGTTGTGAATCTAACCTGCTCTGTGGTGTGTCAAGCTAAGCTAACAGTAGCCTCCTCATATGCAATCAAGGAACACATCTTGTATGTATAAAAATATGATACCCACTGATATTCATTGAATTAAGGAATAAAAAGAAAGCAGTGTTCCTTTGACCCCCAGCACTTCAATCTGCTGGTCTTCTCTTTCAAAGATGAATATGACTTTTATTTTCATATTTTTAACCAGCTAAGTTTGAAGACTCTGTTTTTCCATTGAAGGACACATGCAAGAATGCAAGGAACCTTGTAAAAGAAAAAAAGACGAGGTTTTCTTCTTTCAGTTTTACATTCTAATGCATGCATACAATAGTATGAAATTCTCACTAAGACTACTGCAGTGCCTTTTCTCTCTGCAGGCAAAAACAACTTTCCCAAAGGCCATGTGCCACATCTGTCAATCATTCATTACAGCACACCATCTATACACTCAGTAAGCATTGCATAGCATAGTGGCACAGTTTACAGTCCTTCTTCAGGAAAGTAAATACAGCCAGACGGCCATGAGGAGCCAAATTTGATGTGACATCCTGAAATCGGCCAGTTCCAGGAGGCTTCAATCCGGCCAGACCAGGTGGATGGCCATTTGAACATAACAGACTGCATCAAGGTTAAAATGACAGGTGAGTGCTACACCTTTTTCAACACATGTGTTACTAATTACTTGTCACAGAAACCGTATTAAAGTAAATGTCACTTTTATTTATAAAGCCAATCTTTTCTGCAGCATCCCTATTGGCCATTCTGCTGGTCGAATGGGAAGGAACTTTCAATTAAGATAACCAAATCAAATGTTTTCCTTGTAATTCTGTTATCAGATTAAGTAGGACCCGTTGGCTCCTTATGCTGAAATATTACAGCACTGAGTTGAGCTGCTTGTGAGCAATGACAATTAAAAAAGGGGAAGAGTAAGAAACTCCTGCTGAGAAAATAATTTACACTTCTTCCCACAGATGGTCATCCAGAGATAAAATACCAAAGCAAGTGATAAAAACATATATATAAAAACACTAAATGTTGACTTGGTTGCTCACCCATTAAGATAAAATTCTAGTTTGCTTTTGATCCTGGAAAAAATGTACAATATTATAAAACTGAAACATTGAAAAGTTATATTGCAACCATGTTTAAAAAATGGCTATTGTGAAACACTGAACCTCTGTGAAATCTGTCTATTCACTGTCAAAAAATATCACACCTCCAGCTCCTTCTTTTGGTAGGATTCAGCTGCTTTGGGTAGATCAACTAAAAATCTTTTTTTTCTGAAATTCTTGATTGTGTGTGCATAGAGCACAATTTAAAATGGCCTTGAGCCTTGGGTTACCACTCAGTCTGTGCCTGCTACCACAAACACTTTTAATGACAGCATTAATTAACTACCTAACATGCTAATGTCACCACAGCAAACTTTATGAAGTGCTAATTGTAAAAGCATCAATCAACACATCAACATACCAGTCTAGTTTACATATTGCTTTAATCAGTGTTACTCAACCCTGGTCCACATATTGGTAGATTCCCTGCCTTAACACACCCCCTGCAACTCTAAAAGGGCTTGCTGATGAGCTGATAAGTTGACTCAGGTGTGTTGGGAAATCACTACATGACTACTTGAAGGGCAGAGCACCTTCAAGACTAGGGCTGAGAAACACTGACTTAATATACTGGTCAGTTATGCTGGCTAATAATGGTGTGTGAGTTCATGCTTAACTGGAACAAAAATCAATTAGACTAATTGCCCATTGCTTTCTTTCTCTTAAAAGTGTTATGTATCTTTCTTTGTTTTTATACATTACTGCACACCATGTGTATGATACATGTATACTTAAACTTGAGAAACTATTGCACAGTTCTGTCATTTATTTGCACTAATCCTGCATACTGTATTGCAACATGTTCTGCGTCTATACCTTTCAGACTTATGTAGAATATATATTGTACATTTTCTTTAAAAAAAATAAAACCTCAAATGTTGCTGAAAAAAAAACACATTTTGTTGTGATGTAATTCATTCTGACCACTAGAACCAGTTTTTTACTGGGAATCAGAAAGCTGGTTAGGAGATAATCAAATGCATCTGGAATCAGTCCCAATACATTTATTAAACCTGTGGATTTCTTACACCATGACATCAAACCATGAGGAATGCATCATATAACATCACTCTCTTTAGGACACCTCTAGAAACCAATAGACACTTGTAAAGAAGATGATGAAATGATTTTTATCAGCAGGACTGTGAAATCTATTGGCTGCAGAAATGAAAGTGGTTAGTTTATTTAATTGTGGTTATGTGGCTGTATAATCATTCTAACAGGCAAAATCGGGTTTTATTTTGGTTACATTTCTCTGTTTAACTTTACACTCCTCATTTAGGTAAATAAATAACCATTAAGAAACATTATGGTACAAAGGAGCTACTGTACAACAAGTTGTTTTAAAGTCAAGGAAGATTGAGGCATTCACTGTTTCATTAATTGAAATATGTTTTTCGGCCACTGCAGAGGCTAATAGGGTTTTGTTATTCTTGTGCTCATTTTATGACTCAATTTCTTATCATTACTGCTACGCCTAGAGAGAGAAATAAATGGGAGCCCAACCCCATGCACATACACATGCACACAAACAAACAGAAATGAATTATTTTTAATGATTGGTTAACCTAAGGAAATTTCAGAAGATCTGCTTTCCAAGGAATTCCTTCCCAGAATGCAGCTCTGCATATTAAGTGCAATTAATCTAAATATAATATATTGTTGCTGATGGGACAAAAGCTTGTACACCATATGGCCAAAAGTATGTAAACACCAATCCTTATTATTGAGTTGTAGTGTTTCAGCCACAGACATTGCTAACATCCATTGCATAGAATCAAGCACATAGCCACGCAATCTCCATAGACAAACAATGGCAGTACAATGGGTCCTACTGAAGAGCTCAGTGACTTTAAACACTGTAATAGGATCCCACTCTTGCCATGAGTCAATATGTGAAATGTCTGCACTGCTTGATTTGACATGGTCAACTGCAAATGCTATTACTGTGAAATGGAAGCTTTTGGGTGCAACAGCAGTTCGGCCATAAATCAGTAGATCATACAAACTCACAGAGCAGGGAAAGAACTGAAGAGTGTAAAATCACCTGCCTGAGATTAATATGTGCAATGCCAAGTGTTGGCTGGAGTGGTGTGAAGCATGTCACCACTGGACACAGTGGAAATTTTTTCTCTGGAGTGAACAATATGGACTGGCAGTCTGATGGGCAAGTCTGGGTTTGGAGGATTCCAAGATACAAACAATAACATTTTAGATAATTATATGCCTCCAGTTGTGTGGCAAATTTGGAGAAGGCCCGTTCCTGCTCCTGCAAGACTGTAGCCTGTGCACAAAGCAATGTCCATAAAGACATTGGAGGAACTCCAGTGTCCTACAAAAAGCCCAGACCTTAACCTCACTGAAAACTTTTGGGATGAATTGGAACCTTGATTGTGAGCAAGGTCTTCTGATTAAGTATGACATTTACCCCTTTGGCTGAATGGGCACAGATTCACGACAAAGATACAGAGCCACAGCAAAATCTTCCCAGAAGAGGCTGTTATAGTCGCAAGGCAGTTATAGTCACAAATGGGGGCAACCCTATATTAATGGACATTGTTTTGGATTGGGTTGTCCAGCAAGTTAACAGAGGTTTGATGGTCAGGTGTCCATGCATGTCCCGCTACATGTGCCAAATGTGGTCTGTCTATATGTGCCAGAATGTCACAATGAATAGACCAATAGAAATGATTCCTTGGAATAAAAAAGTTCTAGATTTACTTCCACTGAAAGTTCAAAAGGTCTTTTCCTTCTCCTGCTTAATTCTACCAAAAAGTTAACATTTTGGTAATAAAAGAATTTCTGACACTGATGATATGTTTGCTTGTGTGTGTGTGTGTGTGTGTGTGTGTGTGTGTGTGTGTGTGTGTGTGTGTGTGTGTGTGTGTGTGTGTGTGTGTGTGTGTGTGTGTGTATGTGTGTGTATGTCAGAGAGTGGGAAAAAAGGCTATATTAATATCTGAATTTCTGTCACTAGTAAAAATGCCGACTGACAGTTGATTGATCTAGATTGCTACTTGGCTTTTTGCTGTGAAAGATGGACAAAGAGAATATTTGCTATGTCTCTCTGAGACAGGTGATATTTAGATATGGTTAACATGAAATGTGTTTGTGTTGTTTTCAGATAATGACAGATAACATTTGAATTTCAAGTGATATCATATCATGACATATAACGTTCTGATTCATGTTAAGTTCTCTTGCCAAGAGTACCAGAATTAGGGCTTACCCTTTTTTTACATTGTCAGTAACCTCAGTCCAAATCCTTTTTAAGATTTATTTCTATAAGCTGAAATCACTCAATATCAGTTTGAAATTACAAGTGGGTACCTGTAGTGCCTGGAAACCCAGTCAGTTCTTTGTGGGCTGTTTAAACAAAAACACTGGATTGAACAGGCCAGATCTTCTTTGATCTTCGTCAAAGGGTTCATTAGTACAATACCACCACTATCTCATTACCTCCACCCATGGCTTCAGAGCTATACCTTAAGGTATGTGTGCCGTTTTTTTTATTTAAAGGGCCAGACCTGCTAGCATAATGTGAAAGCTAAGAGCTAAGCACCAGAACTGTTCTGTTTTTGGCTGCACAGTAGTGGATGTCTTAAACAGTAGTTGTTGTTCAGTAGTTATTAAATAATGAATAAACTATACATTGTTTTTATCTATCTGCATACCTTTTTTGCCCAGTTGTACTACTGTTCAGAAGTCTGAAATCTCCACTTAAAAATTCCCTTTTTAGTATTACAAAATACATTTATCTGCATGTTGCCTCATACTCAAAAATCCGTGTGCAAATAGCTATTCTTAGTAATTCATGATAAGAAATGACAATAATTAAATAATTACACCCCAACATTTAACATTTCTTTGTTTTGTCATTCCCAAGATACCTTAAACAGTGAACAAACCAGCAATTTACATGTTGGTTTCTAGCATCTCAACAACATTCTAGATGGCATAAGGTATTAGTAAGCAACCTTTATTAATATGCCCCCCAAACT
Source organism: Prochilodus magdalenae (assembly GCA_024036415.1). Classification (NCBI taxonomy): domain Eukaryota; kingdom Metazoa; phylum Chordata; class Actinopteri; order Characiformes; family Prochilodontidae; genus Prochilodus; species Prochilodus magdalenae. The sequence continues at coordinate 17,059 of JAMWET010007152.1, forward strand.
TTTTTGGGATTTAGTTTTAAAATATGATGTAATAACTGTGGACATTAACTTTTTTATAATTATTCAGTTACCATCAAAGTCATTTGAAATATTTAATTGCTCAATTCCTTAATCTAATCACATAAAAAAGCATGATGTTTTAAAATTACACTTTACATGTCTATTTGCAACAAAATTAGTTTATATTGTTTAAAACACCCAATTGAAACCATATGCACCGATTCTACACTGCTTAATGGTACATTTACATAAGTGAGTTTACAACATTACATATCGAGTATAAATTGTAGGACTGTAAGTCAAAAAATGTGCAAAATGAAACTCTAGACACAACAAAAGCTTTTTATCAAATTATGCTATCAAACCGTAATAAACTAGCTACTACTCTAAAACACAAATGTGGTAGAAAAATGTACTCAGAAATACGTAGGATGCTTTGATTTAAGAAACTTCTAAAGTGACTTTGTTCTTGGCTTAGAATGACTAGACTGGTGACTTTTCCGCACATTTCTTTCCACAGAGTTTTACAACTGACATGCCTAGTAAAATCCTTTGCCATCACAGCAGCATGCACGCATTGGCACACTAAGACACTCACAGTACAGTTTGAATCCAGAGTAACCAGGGGGGAGCATTCTGTTTGGTGGGAGATATGGAGTGTCTTTGTCAAACTCTGCCTATCTCACATTAAACACTGCACACCAAACAAAGGGTTCAGTATGTTCGGTGCTGAGAACATACTGTCAGTAATCAGACGGCATTACAAGCTTTCGCCCACAATCCATCTTTAGTTGAAAACACATCACTCCTTCCTTCCCCTGGAGGAGCCTCAATTTTCTATAAATTTGTTCACATCCAGAGCAGGAATCAAGGCCATTTGTGAATAATTGGAGGCCATAAGCAGCATTCTTCTTCTCCTACCCACTCACCAACGTCATAGATTGTATATCAAAGATTTAAAAAGAGTAATTATATAATGTTAATAAAGGAAAACTTAAAGTAAAGACTATGGTAAACATAATAACAATACGTTTAACGTATTTCAGACATTTAACTGACCTGGAATTTAGACGAACCATAATTATTCTATGTGATTTAAAAAAAATAATTAAAAACTGTATTCCAAAATGTGATGTGATCATTCCTATAGAACCTAACCACTGATGTACACCTATCAGCTATAACATTAATAGGACCTCGTTGTATCTAAAGACACTGTCCATTTTATCAGTTCCACTTACTATATAGGAGTCCCTTACAGACTTTATTCCATCTGATTCTCTGTATACTTTATCCCACTTTTACCATGTTCTTTAATAGCCAGGACCCCCACAGGACCACCACAGAGCAGGTATTAAGTGGGTGGTGGATCATTCCCAGCACTGCAATGACAGTGACATTGTGGTGGTGTGTTAGTGTGTGTTGTGCTGGTTTAAGCGGATCAGACACAGCAGTTCTGCTGGACAGTTTAACCACTGTGTCCACTCAATGTCCACTCTATTGGACCAGCACATCTATTGTGTGGTAGACATAACCTAGGTGTTTCTCTGAATAAAAGGATGGAACTGTATTAGCAAAGAGTTATGTTGTTTCAAGCTTATTTCCTAAATCAGAGTGACCTGCCAGGTTCCTTTCACTTTATACAATTACTAACTGTAAGTTTCACAATGTTGCTACAGCAAACAAAATAGAAAATTATTAATTATAATGCATATTTTGATGATTTTACCTCCCAATATGTCACCATGTAGACACTTGCGTCACTAATTTAAATGAGTGGATTTGGGAATTATTCAAGTCTTTTGCCTGTAGAGCCCCAGAATCACTAAATCCATCCCTAGTCTGTTGTAGGTCGTGAGCCCTAAGCAATTGTTTCGAAATGACCCTGCCAGAACCTTTGGATAGGGTCTGGAGTTGAGCTCAGACTTAGATATGCACCACAGGCTACATTTGCCAGAGGAGTCTACAAAGCTTCCTTCTGTTACCAATAGAAGTGCCCTAAGCCTGTCTGAAGTATCCTCCCCCTGAGACAGCTCCCAAACACTCACAGAATGGAGACAAGTTGGCTTATTTCATGCTACTTGTGGTAAAAAGGATTAATTTGCAATGCAGAGACTGGCAAAGGGACTAAATGGGACAGCAGATATAAATAGCTGTTTTTTTTTCACCACAGGACCTGCTTCTTTCCTGCCAGTTCAAACATTTCACTTGTTCTTTATTCCCTTGTTCCAGTGGACGGGTATGATCATGCATTTGGTCTCCTTGGCAGCCCCTAGGGTAATCTTGGGCAATGTGTGCCAGGGAAAAAATGGAGGCTTTATTTATAAGGGCTCTGTCCTTGATTTGTAGGTAGATGCTTATTCTTCTATTCTTAGTTACATGAAGTGGTGTTTGCTCTTCTTTAAGATTAATGCTATTCTAGCTCAACTGTAAAAATGGGTATTACAGATACATGTAAAGAATATGACGGGAGGCAGTGATAAGTGGCAGGCAGAAAATATAGATGCCTTGATGCCAGATGCAGATATGAATATGAGTGCAACCTTTAATTCTAGCGAATTAAAGGGCCCCAAATCTTTTGCTTTTCTATTCTCTGTACAGGGTCCACTTATAAAGTTGGGTTTATTTTATGTATCAAAAATAACCTCTGTCATGATAGTTTAAAAGCAGTCCAGACCAAAACACTCCTTATTGCTTTGGAATATAGGGGGGGTATATAGGTGGATATAAGATCACCGGACAAAAAAAAATGTCACCACTGACTGAAATGTACCTAAGAGAGTGCAATATCTTCAAAAGCACAACAAAGTTTCTGGATGCAGGTAGCATCAACGTTCGGCCACTCTTGCATCAAAGAATTGCACAGTGGGGCCAGATTTGGTGGATGCCTTCTCTGGCACAATTCTGAGGTGAATGTCCTGTAGACTGGGATTTTTACCACTGCTTGTAGACCTGTTTGACCGTACGCTTCCATAAACCTGCACATTCAGCTACTTCCCGCACATTATGGCGCGTAAAAATGCAATCACTCCTTTTTGCAAAGCATTAACATTTTAAAGCCAACATTTTAATGTGACCCATTTTCCACACATTGAACAAGACATTCACTGCACTGCACCACTTTCTCTCCATCTGTGAATCCCATCGCAAGTTACAACCACCTTAAACACACAAGGTGAGACATTTTTGGTCTGATGAGCTTATATAAATGCCAAAATGGTGCAGATTAGTTTTCACATATAGACTACACTCAGTGTTTAGATAAGATGCAGGCCCTAGCAAAAGAAAAGTGGCAAAGCAGCTTTTTGGGTTGTCTTCTACTGTATAAGAAATGGTGGTGGTTCAGATGGATGCTCACTCTGCTAATTCATTGTGCTGTTTCAATTCCAGTCTTAATTTACATATGTAATTATCAGTGCTTCGGAACCTCTCGTTTTAGATGTGAGGCTCCCAATGAACCTAGCAGGGAGCCATTAACACTCCAGTGGCTTTTGGTCTGTCACAAAAGCGGTCCTTCACATCAGTGAAACTGTGTGTCCTTGTAAATAAATACACTAAAATGAAACCTGCTTCACATGTTTTAAAAGAACGTTCAGTTGTTCTGAAATAATGCAAACATTAAGACTAATTAAAAATATATATCTTAATGGACACATCAGTTTATTCTTTTTTTAAAATAGAAAGTCATTATTTGTTTTTAATCTATGTTTGCTTTAATATCGGCTACTGCAGGTATTTTATCTACATTGAATGAATATTGTTTTTCTTTAACTATAGAACGATAAAAAGTGTTTATGTATAATATAAGGCTGCTTTACTTTATTTATGCTTTAGTCTATTCATAATTACCGAACTTCTCTCTATGAGAACTGGGCTAGGGTTGCCAGGTAGTGCACTTTTGCTTTATATATGTCTGTGTATTGATCTTTCTAGATATAGAACTGGCAGTTCAGGCAGTGTCTGAGCTCATGGCAAGTTTAGACTCCAACCTTCCTATACTAGCTGGAAAATATCATCCAACAGAACACTAAGCACGGTTGTATGTCACTCTGGATAAGAGCTTCTGCTAAATGCCTTAAATGTAAATGTAAATTTCAACATCGAACTGTTACGGTCTGCTGCCTTGAAAGCATGTAGCAGGATGTATTGAAAGAGCTTCTTTAAAAAGTTATTCCAATGATTTTTCAAAGTCATTAAGGTAGAAATAAAGTTTGTCCATGTGTTTAAATGTGGAATGGTTTAGTAAAGAAACTTGTTGGTGTGTATTTCTTTAAAGTGGTGATGATGATTTTTTTTTGTTTTGCCATCTACACTGACAGTTAATTAGGTGCATTCTTGTATAAACACTCATTGTCCATTTTATTAGCTCCACTTACCATATAGGTGCACTTTGTACTTTCTTAATTTGAAATAAACTGTAGACTGTTAGCCTCTGTTACTCTGTTCTTCAATTATGAGGAGCCCCACAGAGCAGGTATTATTTGGGAGTTGGATAATTCTTAGCACTATATTGATAATGATCTAGTTGTGGTGCGTTAATGTGTATTGGTAAACACCTCAGTGTTGCTGCTGGACAGAGGATAGTCCATCAACCAAAACCATCCAGCCAACAGCATCCTGTGACCACTGATAAAGGGCTAGAGAATGACCAACACAAACTGTGCAGCGCAAGATGAGCTATTGTCTCTGACTTTACATCTAGGCTAGTCAGTGCAAATTGACCAGTGAACCTACACAGAGGAAAACTATGTTTACCCAGGATTATATTTTGCCTTAAGGCATCGTGCATGTAACTTTTCATCAAATAAAATACTATGTATTTAGGGCTTATTTTCATTCCTTTGTTTTTCCCAGCAATGACGATGACTGGCATCAGGCAGCATATTCATAAACATTTCATGTGAAAGCTTTCTGTGAGGTAGCAATAAAAGCATTAAAAGCTGAGAACATCAGCACCACAGTGAACAATTCTGACTACAAAAGAGTTTCTCCAGAACTGACTATTTCAAATGGCTCTAAATTATTTATTCTAAATCTTGTTTGGATGAATTCTCATTCAATGGAAATGTCAATTCTGTATCTCAACAGAGGGGAAAAATGCAGTGATATGAAACAGGTAAATTCTTTTAAGTTTATGTTCACATTAAACATTAATTTCAGAAGTGCACTGTGTATTTTGTTTCCAGACTCTACTGTTGTTGTTGATACAACCGCTACAAGCTGGATTTTTGCATGACAATGTGTGAGGTGCCACGATTATCCTTGACCATCTGGTCAATACGCCTGCGGTGTTCATAACAACAGAAACATGCTTGTAGCATTTTTATAAATCGCCAAGGGGTACAGGCAGGAAGGGGGCTTTTAAAGTCCTGTTGGAGGCACCAACAGCTGCAGGTGTTGAAACGTCCTGTTGTGCCAGAAGTCAATAATGTATTGCCTTTTCACTGTTTCACTTTATGTAGCCGACTTTACATGTCGGAAATACAGTAAATTAAATGAACTGAAGTAGACAAGATGAAAGTGTCAAGTAATCTTTTTAATCTCAGTATTTTTGCATCAAACAAGCTGTTGTGCCCTAATCAAGTTAAATAAGTAACAGTTTCACGCAGGGTTAGATTTAGTTTAATACTGCTTTTTACTTGTTTAACACTATTTTATGTAAAACTACACTGTGAGGGGATTTGAAGACCTTCTGACTAACCTTATAGAATTACGAAGAAGAATTATAGAATTATGATGATTAGAAAGAATAAATTGTGATATAAACAAAACATCATAGAATAGTGTGTGACCGTGTGGCAAACCAGAAATGAATAGACAGAAATTTCCACTTGTTTGCAATAGCATTAACACCTTAATTGACCAGGACCTTCCAGCAGGTCCAAACCTTTACTGAACATAATAATTAATGAACAACTCACATATTATGTGGCATTGTAACTAATCAGTGGAATGTATGCAATAAGCCTGGGATTTTAAAGATTTAAACACACTAATGGGAGCCCTTAGCTTAAATGACTGCTGCTGTGTAGTCCCTTACAGTCTGAGGTAATATTAGTACAGACTGTTATTGAGGGAGTGGAGTGAACTGCCAAACTTTCAGCACTGCGATAGCACAAACTCAATGAGCTATCATCTCTCACTTTACATCTACAAGTTCGACCAACATAGTGGGTGTGTCTAATGGAGTGGACAGTGAGTGAGTGGACCCAGTGTTTAAAAACTTAAGTAGAACTGCGGTGACTGATCCACTCACACTGGTGCAACACACACTAACATACCACCATCGTGTTAGTGTCACTGTGACCCTACTCTGTAGTGGTCCTGACCATTAAAGAACAGGATGAAAGGTCTGTAATTGTAGAAATACAAAGTGCTCCTATATGGTAAGTGGAGTTCTAAATGGACAACAAGTGTAGATATAAGGAGGTAGTTTAAAGATCTAACATGTATAATGTATAATCCAACAAGGAAATGCCATTTAGTTAAACGGAGCATGTCATATGTGTGACGCAGAATAAATTGTACCAAAATAAAGTTGTTTCGTATAAATATCTGAACTTACAGGTTATTTAGAGTTAGTCCTTGGTATCAGCCTATATTTACCTATTTAGTTATAAGCATGCAGGCATCTGACAGTTCCCACAGTGATGCTGGCCATGGTCCTGAAATCCTAGTTTCTTCAGTGCTTCACAGCATTGGTATATCTTTGACGTAGCAATCCCTGGGAATACTATACTGGACATAAATCAGGAGTGATAATTGATCCAATTAGAGCAATCATGGACTTGGAGCAGAAACATTCGTCCTTGTGCTCAATAGTTGGATGTTTGTGCCAGACTTCAACATGAATGATTACACCACTTTCTTGAAACCCACTAATAGTAAAATAGATCCTGCTCGGCTAGCGTCATATAGCTGAAGGCTAGTGGATAATTAAGTACAAGCATGTGCATATATTTACAACTGTTTGTTTGCAGCCCAGTAATATCTTCTGTAAATATTGTGTGCAATAAGGTGTGCAAACTTTTGGAATATCAGATAACAATAAATCTAAAAGGGGCTACAGCTACTCACATGGTTACTCACATGGCTACTAAGTCAGATGTGCTAAAGTTGTCTTCGTAAAAATGGCAAAAAAGATTATACCACTTAATTATTTTCTCATATACACTTAACTACTGTTTCACTGTCCATGCCTTCATGTCATTACCACATGACTGTGTCCCAAATATTCGTCTTACTTATTTCACTCTTTTGGTTATTAACATCTTTCACAAACTACATACTTTGATGCTAACTGGCTGTCAGAAACTGTGAAATTGAAATCTAAATTTGACTTTTTATGTACTTCACTTTTGAAACCCTTAATGCCTCACAAATATTCACATACAGATGATGTGAACTACAAAGTCTACGTATACCATAATGCAATGGTGTCTTACTAAAACAGAAGTACTGTAAGTACTGATAGCTGCATATTCTTACAGTGCTAGTTAGACGTGTAGCCTTACAGTGGGAACATGCCTACAGAGACAGCAGAGGGTGCCAGAAAGCAACATAAAATATATTCAAAAATATATAGATTTAAACATTTTAAGGCTTAATTTGACTACATTTATGACAGGTGGTCAGTTTGATATGTTTTGCTTTTATGATCTTTATTATGTCTATTTGTGGTGATTTGCCCTCATTATTTCATTAGTTTGCCAAGAGACCTCATATTCTATTCTAAACCTCCTTGGTGGAATTAGGCTGGTGACTAAGGTGAACATAAACAACATAATAATTTGTGAGAAAACATTAGTACAGCTTTCCACTAAAATGTGCACATATACAACTGCTTGCTTATATTTTTAGGTAGCACCTATTCACAAAGAGAAAAATATCTTTTTTAAGATCACAGTTTCTTAGGTCAGTTTGTATGCATTACCTCTTTGGTGTGAGCATGCAAAGTAGCTTAATTTAAAAGGTGAACTTGTTGCTGTATGGTTTAGTTATTTGTGTAGTAGGGTGTAGAGTTTTAGGTGTATGTTTGTCTACCCTCTTCGTGTGTTGAGTCATCCTATGTGTCCTGTGTTCTCTACTCCTTGCTGAAAGATCTATTAAAATAAAAGTAGAAGAATCTGACCTTTGCAAATGTGTGCAAGGAGCGTTTTTAGTTGAATTATTCAGTTGAATTATTGAGTGTTTATTATAATTTTGTCAAAACATCATAAAGTACATGTAAATGCATGTGAGGATGTAAGTGAATGATCTACTAGTGTCATCTTTTCTTCATCAGTTTAACGAAGACTGTGCATTTGAGACCTGAACATCAATTCAAGCCATCATTTGTGTGTCTGTGTGTATGATGTTAATATGTATAAAAATGCATGGTCCAAAAACCTCCTTTAAAGTTGTAAAAGGAAGATTTAATTAGAGTGTTCTTTCTTTTTCCTCTATACTCATTAACGCTAGTGCTTTCAGTTTTAACACTGACTATTAAACAATGCTGCTTTTGCTCTCCAGCTGTTTGATTCCTATAACCACCATTAAAAACAAATTCAACTACGAAAGCTTCTCAAAAAACTGCCACACTCTAAAGGATACACCATGTATCATAAACTATTATTTCTTGGAATACAGTCAGTGGGACCAGTAGCTAAGCCTAACTTGGTTTGGCTTAGTCACCAGTGTCTGTTACAAATCCCCTCTCAGCATCCTATGCCCTGGAGAGTCTCTAGTCTATCAGTCAAACCTCCATAAACAGGCATCCTTCCAGTGGCCTTTCTCTTTTCTCAGTAATAAACCAAAGCCCGTCATCCTCGTCTACTGTGCACTTTTAACAAGCTCCCAGCTCTGAGGGCACACTTTTCCACACAGCCGAACACCCTTCAAAGCAAAGCAACCAGGGATTGCTGCATCGACATCCTTGCAAATAAAGGTCGTTTCTTGACTTAGATGTACAGTTCTAATTAGTATGGATCCTTTACCTTAAGCAAAGTTCGTTAACCTATAAAAATGGTTCTTCCTACTCAAAAAATGTGTGAAATCCCTTGACTTTTTAAAGTAAGTAACTTTAAAGTAGCATGTAAACGTTGTTGAAGGTGTAAAATGTACCATTTACTGCTCAGCTACTACTCAGCCCATAAGGTTTATATAAGAAACCTTTCCGGACTGGGGCATATGAGCACTTTTACATAACTCCACATATTTAGACTACAGATGTTTAGCCTCATCCACTGAAATTCTAAAGAGTGTTTGGTAATACTTTACATTACATGTTGATTGGCTTTGTTAGTCAACACTAAGTGTTTCAGCTTTGAGTGCTTTCTGTCACAATACACAATACAGGACAGCCAACCTGAACAGAATCTTATATCCAACTTAAAGGCAACATAACAAAGCTGCCTGTTTAATTATACAGGATGATGAAAAGTTAGAGAGGCTTTTATGGTATTATTGCTGGTTTTTTGGTACTAAACCACACAAATGTGGATAGCAGGGGTTAAATAATACAGTAGAAATCTGGAACCAAGAGTGCTTCTCCTGTAGTATCACTCAGAAGAACCCCCTTTTGGCCTCTATTTTTGGCATTGCAGACAGACAGTTTTCCTCCAGCAACAAATATAACACCACACACCCAAAAATGCACAATGTGCACCCTTTTGTTGTCCACTGGTACTAAACTCAAAACAGGCTTGGTCTGTAGCAGGCCCTGGCGCCGTTTCAGCAGTTCCTGAAAAAGCCATTAAAGTCATCCACGGCTTGTGATTCAGAGAGGAAGACATAAAGCATGGCTCCACGCACAGTAACCAATAACATCTCGCTCGGTTTGTGTTGCTTAAGGCTATGTGGTACATCAGAAAGGGGAAGTATATTGGACTGCATATATAAGACTAGACACATGTGTGATAGCTGAATGAATCAAATTTATCTTGACTGAACAAAAACAAGAAATTATTGATCGCAATCAGGAGGAGGCAAACAGTTCTTTACTAATTAAACAGCTGACCACATATGCTATCACACTTACCATGCTCACACTCTAACACACACACACGCACCTCTAGCATGATTAACAGCCGCGTTCCTCCTCTTGACACAATCACAGGCTGATTACCAAGGGCAGTCAGGAGTCATTACCAGCATTTGAACACCATGTCATACGTTTGGTGGGGGGAGGGTTGGAGAGGCGGACCTGAATGAACAGACTCGCAGATCGGGTGTGATTTTCTTCCTCTGCGGGCATTTTCACACAAGCAACGTCCAGTCTGCTCACTCCATTTCTCTCAATCTGACCATCCACAGTGAATTACTTGTTCAGTCAGTCTCTGTCTGTCCCCAGTACAAGAGTCAGAGTCCACCCTTCCTGTCATTTTTCAGGACATCTTTCTCCAGAGATTAGATATAAGATAATGCACTTACATAAGGAAAGGAATATTTGGAGAAATATGCAAATTTCCACTCTAATATAGAGAAATGGGTCTCCAAACAACTGTGCAAAATCTGGTAGACCATCAAAACTGTTGTCTTTGGTCAAGAAATGCATTCCTTCGTAAACGACAGGAGAATATCAAGCTTCACTCTTAAATCAGATCTAAAAAGAACACTGGTTGCTGTCAATCCTTCCACTGTGAGAAGACGACTCAGCGCTATAGGACTAAAAGGATGTATAGCTGCTGAGAAGCTGTTACTGCATAATAGAAATAGATTGGTGTCCTCAAAACAATGGACTAGGACTGGCCAATTTTCTGGATGTAGGTGACTTTAATGTTCAGCCACATCAAAGAATTCCACAGTTGGGACAGATTTGGTAGATGCCTTCGCTGAGAGAAGAATTTCCTGTGGATTGGGATTTTTGCCCATATGACCATACGCTTCCATACACCTGCAAATTCAGCTACTTGCTTCACACTTTGGCATGTCCAATCACTCCTTTTTGCCTCACTGCACTGTGCCACCTCTTCTCTCAATCTATGAACCTTGTCACACACCCTGTAGGTATTTATAGTCCCATCATCCCCATGAACTACCAGCTGCAGGAGTCTGAAGTTACTACCATATTAAACAATTAAGGTGACCCACCTTTCTATGCACAACATAAGCACAAAATGGAACTTGTGGAGAATGAAAGCGTATGTCGCAACCACTCAGAATGTTATCTGATAAGATTGCTTAAACTTTCTGAGGAAGTATAATGATTCAACGTTGTATCAAAATTGTTGGCACCAAAATAATAGGTCATCAAAACATTACCCGGTTTGCTGGGAAGGTCCATATATGGAGTGTGTCTTGCTAAAACAACAGGTTGGGAATGCATTGTTGCTGCAAAGTCACCAGAGCTAATTTACATAAGACCCCCTACTCAAGATGTTTAGCCCCCATTCATTCACACCTCTTATAACCTAAGAATAACTCTCCAGGTTTGCATTGTAGTCCATGCAGTTACTGAATAACAAGCACTGGCATCTCATAACCCGGGGTTAATTTCATAAAGGGGTTAATTTCATTCTGACTGTAAGTGAAATGAATGAGTACTGTTTATCACTCCACTAGCAGGCAGTGTGTGATTTGTTCTCATTACCAGAACACAACAGAGGTGCGCGTGCGTGTGGGGTTGATGTGTGCGCACGCACACACACACTCCCGGTTCTCCCTAAAACAAACACGCTTTCGACCCAGTTCCCGGCTATACGAGCAGAGCCAACACGCAAAGAGCGCATCTCCGTTATAAACGCTGCACGAGCCAGCCCCCCTCTCTCCCTCTTTCCCCCTACAGCAGCGGTGAGGGAGGGGTGCGCGGAACGTGACGAGGATGAGGAGCCCGAGCAAACCCTGCTGCACGTGATGCCGCCCGTTCACATGGGCTCGTATAACGGCGTTATGAATACTTCATATGAGAGCACTTCCGCCTGTACACAAAATGCGGTTATGATCATCGCAGAGCGACGGTTCCGCAAGTTTGGAAATGCGTTCGCTATGAGAGGGCAGTTGTGCACTCGCGACTCTACAAAGCCCCTTACATAACAAGTGTGGACTCTCCAAATCACGGCCGTCGCTGATGCATCAAGGAAACCTACTCGGTGCGGCTTGACTTGGATACCGCCCCGTCCCTGCCATTCCTAACACTTAGCGTCGGGGCTCTGACTGTAAAGGCTCTGCTTCGAAGTCATTGATGGGGGAGGAGCTGAGTTACGTCGTACAAGGGCTGGGATAAAAATGCAGCCGCCTTCAAAATACCCGTTCACATGACTGCGTAGCAATCGGTGAAACAGAAAACAGGAGACACCAGTGCAGGACACACCAATGACATGGGCAGTTACACCAATGACACAGACAGAACAGTGGGAATCGAACAGCCTTGGGATATGGGGAATAGCTTTAATGCTACGCTTGGTAGAGCGGCTGTAACCATCTCCCATTCACACGTACGCTACGCACACACGCTCACACACGGAGCACACACATCCCCTTACATCTACACTTCACACGAAATGTTCGTGGTGCAAGCCTCAGCATCCTTCTTACATGCTTTGGGCTCAGTCCTTTCATTCTACACGACGGTTATGATGATGAGGATGATGATAGACGAGATGTGCAACCTGAAGCCCTGCAGCGTGCGAGGAGCATGAATGGCAGCTGTGCTGGGAGCTGTAAGTGTGTGATGCAAACGTGATTGACTCACAATTTTCAATCATACATGAAGCATCATCACGCATGTTGGGGGAACCCCAAGCAAGCCAACCATGGGTGATTCGCTTTCAAGCATGAATTGTCCACAAATAAAAGTCTCTGGAAATCACACACGGGAGGTGTTTTTCCTCCGTCCCGGAGGGTGTAGAAGATGCTAAGTGGCTCCACCTTACCTGCTTATAGGCGCCCCAGCCGCTGCGCCATTGACGGGCTTGTGGAGCTGTCCAGAGCCCGGTGGTGCTGAAACGGAGCCCGGCGCTCCCGCCATCCCCACCACGTCCCCGCCCTCCAGACTGGCTTCGTTACCCATCGCCTCCTTTTCGCAGACCGACCGAAGAGGTCGCGCGTTTTGTTGGTAGCTGTGAGATTAATATTTGTGTGTGTGTGCGTGTGTATGTGTGTGTGAAATAATATATAAAGAGCGCCAGCGGACTCAGCGATGCTCGTCTTCCGCCATCATCGCCCTAAGAGCGCACGAAGAGAGAGAGCGAGCGCGTGCGCGCGCGCGTCGGGAGGAGGCGGGTCGCGGTGGAGGGGAAGGGGTGGGGGCTAGATGGAGAGCGCGCGCTTTACGTCAAGCACGTGAGAGGAGCGGGAGGCACGAGCAAAGTGGGTTCTGTACGTGCTGAGCGGTCAAATGTGAGAGGAAAAAAAGAAAGGGGTTGGAGGGGGAGGTGCATGTTCCTGCCTGCAGAGGCACTACCGGTTTGGAATAAGCATTTTTCTTTCTTTTCTTCTTTTATTACTATTATTATCATTATTATTATTATTATTATTATTATTAGTATTATTATTATATATAGTAGTAGTAACAGCAGTGGTAGTAGCAGTAATAATAGTAGCAGCAGTAGCAGTAATGATAATAATAAAAATATTACTACTACTACTACTACTAATGCAAGTAATAGTAGTGGCAGTAGTAGTAATAGTAATAGTAGTTTTAGTAGCAGTAGTACATACAAATATAACATCCAGAATGCTATAAAATAATAAAATAGAAATAATAAAAAATAGAAACGAGAGTTTTACAATTTAAATACAATTTAATTTTGATAATAAACTAGCATCTAAATATTGTATTACAAAACTGATTATCAAACTTCAAGTAAAAATAAAATATAAAAATTCCTGTCATTAAAAAACATTTTTGTATCCAGATTATTCATAATTCCTAGTGATAATTTGGTGAATTGTTTAGAATACCTGCAAGTGACCACTGGGTTTTGAATGGTACTGTAGGTCCACAGAAAAACAGGGTTTCCCTCTAATGAATGCAGCACGCCTTAGCAGACTCTCATCAGCAGTCAAGTCTGCGAACCTCATTTCTCACACATACACAGAAAAAGCACACGTGGTTTAAGGCTAACAGCAGAGATGAGGAAACACCTTCCTGCTATCTCCATGCTCTACAAACAGAAAGAGGTGCTGGTAAGGGTTTGAAATTTTACTGAATCAAACACCAGATTTTTTGACCTTGAATTCAAAAAGAATTGGGGTCTGGGGCAGGAATGAGTGAGGGTCGATGTCAGCATACCCCCGCTCTAGAGTATCTGTGTAGAGTTGCACCAGTCCACCTTTGGCCCAGCACAATCACTCACTCTGACAGGTGTGGCTGGAGCAGCCAGCATTGCGCATACTCAAGGAGATTAAAATTAGGCATCTGCCAACAAGCCACTCCAGCTCAAGCTCTGAGAAAGCAGAAGTGGCCACTGGATGAGAAAGGTGTAACTGATTGATGGGGGAGGGAGGTTTGGGGGGTGGGAGTCTGATATTACTCAGCACTCGAGTCATTCTGATAAGTTGAGGTTAAAGGACGTGAGGGTGAGCTCCTGGTGAAAAGTGGCAGGAGCAGCAGTAGCAAAAATAAGTGGGTGCCTTGTTTTGCTAATGAATCCAAGCACTTTGATTACCAGGCGTGTCACTGTAGATTTATGGATAGTTGGCTCAGCCTTGACTAAAGGGGACAGGGGTCAAACTCACATATAAGAGGATGTTTTTAATGCCTCCAAAATGGGTGTTCATCATGAACTTTTAGAGTAGCATGGCAGAAATGTGTCAGAAATAGTGACTATTAGAAGATCTGTTTCTTTATAATGTATTAAGCACAGATTTTGTGTGAAGTAAATACTATAACTGTTTGACCCCAAATATAACAAAGAATAAAGCAATGTTACTATACTCTCTTGCAGGTTCTATGTTATTCATTTACACAGATTATAGATTAGTGCAGCCTCAGTTTGTGCAACCAGATAGAGTGTGATTTTGTTATGTAGTTTCAGTTATGTGTTTAATAGTGTAAATGGCATGCGCATGATGACATTTGACAGCACTAAAGTCCCTCTACAACTGACCTACAGACGTGCCTGTTGATTACTTCTGTAAACCCTGAAACTGGTGGTCTTGGTATCCTCATGTTGAAGGTATATACTGTATAAAGGAGCAGGAGCATATCTACATATTGGCTCACCCAAAAATAAACCTTGCCCTCCCAGAGAAATCATCTGCTATCCTATCCCATCCAGAATAAATTAAGCATTACAGCTCATTTTAAGAGCATTCGTATTATTCATATTGTCACTGGTCATCGTAAAATGCACTGTTCCCCTATTGGCTATTTGGAAGGTGTGAGTATGTTTCGTCAATAATGATTTTACATTATCTCCAATACAAAAAAGTTTTTTTTATGCGAGAGGCACAGGTGTGGCTAACTGATTTGCCTAAACTGTTTGTAGCTGCTCTCAGAAATCAAAGTAAAATTGTTCATAACTTTGATTTTTCTCCTAAATTCTATCAGGAATATAGTACTGTTTTACAGTTCAGCTTGAAAGCTGGGTCTTTCATTTACGCCACTGGTTTAGTGATTAGCCAGCTAGCTAGGCAGTTATGAATAGGTTTCTCATTTAAAAAACATTGTCACCATCAACAAGGTTCCTGAAACAAAGCACCATCAACCCCAGTGTATGCTGCCTGTACTGTTGAGCCCATCTACAAACGCTGAGCCAATAATTACCGCCTTGGTGGCTGTCCTGCACAAAATTCAGACACAGCATCCTCTAGCTCTGCCATGTCCACTCTTGACTCAAATATTAACCCATCCCAGCCAACTGTAAATATGTTTTGAGAATGCCCTTGTTTAGAAAGCCTATTTTAGCAATATTGTTGTTTCTGAGCCAAACCTCTATAGGCAACACACAAATCTGTAACAATAAAAAGTCCAGCAGCATAGGTCCCAGGCAAAACCTGTTAATTAACAGTAAGGTATGTTATTCCAATGACCGGGGAGAATTCTTGTCGTTATTCTGTTATTCTGGAGCAATTATATCTCTTTTATTAAACAAAATTCAAAGGCTAGGTAAAGTTTTCAAAATGCAAAGTATAGATACAAGGGTTTTTGTGTGACAAGAACTAATATATAATTTGAATATGTTGATACAAGCATTTTTATTGCATTGCATGATATAATACAGCTGCCATTTTGGGCCAGTTAACCTTTGTATCAAGATGGTAAGAGGAAAACATATCTACTAAGTGACTTTGAAATAGGGTTCATTATTGGGGCATGAATGGTGAGACCTTCAGTCACAAAGTCTACTCAACTAGCTAGATTTCTAATAAAAACATAAAACTAAAACGGCCTCTACATGTAGCTCTGGGAGAAAGATATCAGCAAACAGGCTGAAAATCACATAAATGATCATGATGCTCGTGCATTACAATAATATGAAAGAAAAAACAGTAGAGCAACTGTTCCTCAGGTGACAGAATGCCAATGCAGGACGTGATCAGGCTGTGGAAGTGGGAGCACTCTGTCCACAAAGATTTAGAGAGGAATATTACCGAAGGGTTGCAGGGCTCACTCCCTTCATTACAGAGACAAATGCACATTTGAGAGTTCAGTGGTATAAAGGTACTGATCTACAGAGATTTTAAAAAAAGTGATTTGATCAGATGATACATCCCTTATCATATTCTTTCCAAGTAGGAGAGTCCACGTTTGTTATATGTTTGAGAGAAAGTTACAGGCCTAAATGCTTACCCCCTACAGTAAAGTGGTCCAGAGGGTGGTTTGGGTCCACTTTTTAGTGCAATTATTGGTTTATTGAAAAGGAAAATAATATACTGCTCAAATACTGCTGAAAACATATCAGATCTCAATGGGAAAAAAATCATGCAGAATATCTTTCCTCATATAGGCTGGGTAATGTGTTAGGAACGAAAGGATGCCACATCGTTTAATGGAAATGATCACTCTACAGAGGGTTGAATTAAAAGACACCCTGAAAATCAAAGCGAAAAAATGATGCAGCAGGCTCGTCCATTTAACCCAAATTCCATTGCAGGAACTTAAAATGGTACTCAGTAGTAGTTTGTATGGCCTCCACATGCTCTTAATGAGACGACGGATGGTGTCCTGGGGAATCTCCTCCCAGATCTGGACCAGGGCATCACTGAGCTCCTGGACAGTCTGAAGTGCAACCTGGTGGCGTCGGATGGACCGAAACACAATGTCCCAGAGGTGTTCTATTGGATTTAGGTCAGGCCAGTCAATGGTATCAATTCCTTCATTCTCCAAGAACTGCCTGCATACTCTCGCCACATGAGGCCGGGCATTGTTGTGCACCAGGAGGAACCCAGGACCCACTGCACCAGCGTAGGGTCTGACAAGGGGTCCGAGGATTCATCCTGATACCTTATAGCAGTCAGGGTGCCGTTGTCTAGCCTGTAGAGGTCTGTGCGTCCTTCCTGGGATATTCCTCCCCAGACCATCACTGACCCACCACCAAACCAGTCATGCTGAATGATGTTGCAGGCGGCATAACATTCTCCACGGCGTCTCCAGAGCCTGTCACGTCTGTCACATGCGCTCAGGTAAAACCTGCTGTCATCTGTGAAAAGCTCATCTGTGGCACATCTGCCAATTCTGGTGCTCTGTGGCAAATGCCAGTCGAGCTCTACGGTGCTGACCATTGAGCACAGGGCCCACTACAGGACGCCTGGCCCTCAGGCCATCCTCATGAGGCCTGTTTATGATTGTTTGGTCAGACACATTCACAGCAGTAGAGCTCTGGCAGTGCTCATCTTGTTCCTCCTAGCACAAAGGAGCAGATACCGGTCCTGCTGAGGGGTTAAGGACCTTCTACAGCCTTGTCCAGCTCTCCTAGAGTAACTGCCTGTCTCCTGGAATCTCCACCGTACCCTTAAGACTGCCCTGGGAGACACAGCAAACCTTGTGGCAATGGTACATATTGATGTGCCATCCTTCAGTAGTTGGACTACCTGTGCAACCTCTGTAGGGTCCAGGTACCACACCATGGTACTAGTAGTGACGCTAACGCAAGTCAACTGCAAAACTAGTGAAAAATCAGTGGGAAAAGATGAGGGGGGACAAAATGTCAATGACCTCATCCTTTTAAACCATTCCTGTTTTGGGGGGTGTCTCATTGTTGCTCCTCTACTGCACCTGTTGTTAATTTCATTAACACCAAAGCAGCTGAAACTGATTAACGGCCCTCCGTACTACTTAACTGACCAGATCAATATCCCTGAAGTTGAACTGAGTTGATGCTATACTCTGATTAAAAAGTGTTCCCTTTATTTTTTTGGAAAGTCAAATACATGCATTAAATTTATAATATAAGCTCACCTCACAACGCCCCCTCTGGTTACTTTGTCATAGCACAGCTCTTCCTGCTTCCCCTAGCTCCACCCACTCCCACACCTGAGACCGATCTGTTACCCATTAGGACGTGTATTAAGACCCCTTTGTTTGCCCTGTCTGTTTGTGAAGTCTCTGTTGTTTTTCCTCGTGTTAGTGCTGAGCTGTTGTCCCTTTGTTAGTCCTTGTTGTTTTCCCAGTGTAAATCTTAATCGTTTTCTTGTTTTCATTGTTTTGTAGTGTTCGTGTTTGTCTTCAGTTCTGGTTTTTATTTTGGATATGTCTTTACTCATACCCTCCTGTGTCTTGAACCCTGTCACCCGGACTGAAGCCAATTAAACCACTATGCTCTTGCATCCCGCCTCAACCCCATTGTTACACATGAGTCACCTTGCGTGTTTAAGGTGGTAGTAATGCCAGACTCCTGCAGATGGTGCTGCACAAGGATGTTCATGTTAAAAATATCTGCAGCGTGTATGCTAGGATTCATAGATTAAGAAGAGGTGGTACAGTGCAGTGAATTTCTCTGATGTTTGAAAAGGGGGCACACAGCAGATGTGAATGATTGGCAAACAGGAGTGACTGCATTTGGGCATGCCAAAGGCCATAGTGTGAAGGAAGCAGCTGAATTTGCAGATGTATGAAAACGTATGGTCTACGGAATATTTTCCTCAGAATTCTGCCAGGGAAGACATCCACCTAATCTGGCTGAATTTAACAATTCTTTGATGCACAAGTGTCTGAGCATGGATGTGGCCTACATCCAACTTGTCCAGTCCATGCCAGATTGAATTGCAGCTGTTATTTATGCTTGTGGAGGTATTACAAACTATTAGCTACGTTAAAGTCACAGGTGAATAATTTTTCATTCTGGGAGTTCAGATGTTGGGAATTGTGAATGCTCAAATTAAATATCTATACCACGCAGCACTGGCAACAAAGCTTTTTTATGAAAAAAGGATCAATGCCAAATACAAGTGAACAAAAAGACCATGTCTGTAGCAAAACATAAAAGGGAATGGTAAGCATTTTCATAATTATTTTGTGTTTCTTCAACTAACAGCTGAGGTAACATATTAACAAAGCTGTCATTTTCCGGAAATGTTATTGGCGTTAATCACTGCAGTAAGTTTGTTAGTTGAAAGTCTGTAAGATTAATTTTATTGAGCTTGTGAATAGCATATGAGTAAAATGCGGGGAGGTGTATTGCCATTGGTCAGGTGAGCAGTGGCTCATCATCTTTAAAAGAACAGGTACTCAAACCAGCCGTTCTGAACAGGGTAAACTGGGTCAGAAGGGACCTGTGGTACTTTATCTTTGTGATATTTTGATCAAAGCATGTCATAGACATTTCATTAAGACTCCAGGTAACTGTATTAGCTTCTGGAAAAGGGCTATAATATGACACTTTGTGATTTTAAAGTCAAAGCACAGCACTGAGCAAACATGCACATTAGATGGCTTCTAAAATAAAAGTTCAAGAATCAACTTCTGTACAAACACTAAAACTCCTGCTAAAGCCTGAGTAGACTGATAAATCCATGTGATGAGCCGGTTATTAATCTTTGAGCTCTTTTGAAGGATAATAATAGTGAACAGTCTATTCAGTAGTGGATTCATGAGTGACAGGCATAGTATAGATGCTGCACTGAATTCATGCAATTTTTCATGGCCTCATGTTATAAACGTTCCTAACTGCAAAATGCACAGCTGCCCACTTAAAGCATCGTTGTGTAAGAGTTTTACCTTAGAAGACTTTGGAAGACTTTGGAAGACTTTGGAAAAACAGGCACAAGATGTCTCACGAGGACTGGATAGCACTTTACAGCTCCACGCCAGTAACAATGTGTCTTTAGCTAGCTATATGAAGATGCTAGCTCAGCATTCCCAGTATGGACATCATGGATGAGGCTGTGAAGAGACTGAGGAAGGTGTTGCTGGAGGAAGTGAGGAAGGGAAAAAAGAGAAAGTAATCTGAAATGGTTGTTTCTCCTCTTTACCATTTTTATTAGTGTCACACTTTTATATAGATACTACTGATTACGATTCTGTTATTTGTTAATATTCCTTGTGTCCATAAGCCTGCATGTTTGCACTAATGCAGGTGTACTTGTGGGACTGAAAGTGTGATTCGAATGTTTAATGTGGAGTACAGAAGTGAATACTCAGCAGAGCCGAAGAGCAAAATTGTTTTTTTTTATAGTTAATTATGCAGCATTCTGTTATTGGAATGTTGTAAAGAATATCAAAAACATATATCTATTAACTTATTTCATTTTTGTAACATGGTGCAACCAAAGTGGGGCAATATGTATACAGTTATATGTGCACAAGTTTGCATGACCCCCCAGAAAACACATAATGTATCTTTTGTAAAAGTGATGTCACATTTTAACAGCAGATCATTGTGCATTCAAAGTAGCAGAAATGTACTATATGTAAGTTTGTTCTCTGTAATGTAGTCTTTTTTTACTTTGAAAATGAACAATACAAGTAATTTGACCACTGTAACATTGGAAGTGCTGTCAAAGTCAAATCTAACCAATTAGAAATGAGCATTTTAAATACGATCACTGCTGCATATTAGAAAACTTTGTCATTGTGGTTAATTATAATAATTTATCAGTTATCAGTGTAGTACAACTTATTATAACGAGTGTGTTTATGTGTACCGACATTAAGCTGACAATAGTGGAAAGGAGGCGGTTGGGAGAGGACCCAATGAAAGTTCCAAAACACTGTATTACTACACAGCTTTTATGAGAATGCACATACCAAAAACGCATCCCACTTTTGGAAAGCTTAATTAGACAGGCAGCATTCTACCCGCTGTAGAACGATACGAGTATTTTTCATGAAACATAGGAGGAATTACTTCAATGCCTTACTGTATTCTAAAGCTTGATGCTTTCTAAATGTAGACAGAATATGCTACTTTTTCTGGACTGTAAAAAATTACATTACTGAATACATTTAAAACAGTGTATTATATATTCAGTTTTCATTAGCCTACATTTTCAAAGTATTCTGCTCAGCTGTCATGTATACTAATTTTTCTATGAAGGAGTTGTTTGAACGTGACACTACATTTCTAGGGTGAAGGGCGCCATCTAGTGTAACATTATATTATGGAAAGTCCCTCAAATACATATAAATGGATCTACATACAATGAACTGTATAGTAATTGTATAGTTAGTCAGTTAGTTTGATCATGCTTCAGATTGCACTGAGATATTTAAAGGGAACATGTAAATGAATCTTTATCATTATTAACATCTTTCACAACAAAGATAGACAACAAGAATACATGTTCACTGTCCAAAAAACAAACAAATATCTCCATCATTCGGGTACAGCAGCTTCCTTTTACAACATTTTAAAGATATAGAATAGAACAATATAAATGCTTCCAAAATTGTTTTGAATAAAATCTCTTTATATCAGCCTAATTTGAAAGGAATGAACTTTTTGCTTCCTGTAAGCTTTGATGATACATTTGACAACACAAACATACATGTTATAAGTTTACCTTATTAAAATGAGATAAAATCTCAAAATGATGAGTATATCTCCGAATTATGCTTGTTATCTCATACCTCAGAATTCATCTAAGGAAGATGATATACATGATATATCTTTACTATATATTTAAACATATTTAATTTTATATTATATGGCCTTTTTTATGATAGAATGAAAGCTGGCTTTTATTGTACATGTTTTGCTCGTAAGTTGTACTGTATTCATGGTTTTAATTCTCCATCAGCCACTAGAGGTCGCCACCTTCAAAAACATCGCACTTTGCCCATTTTGTGAATGAACTGGGATTTTTTTAACTGCAGCTGGGACTGCTTCTTCACTATCCTATTGAAATTTGATTAACATTATAATACTAATTCTAAGGATTAAGAATCCACATACTCTTACTTAAAAATGACCTTCTTGGAGGAATGTTCATGCCTTTACACGTCAGGTCTTGCCTGTCTGGTTTAGTGAACTAGCTAACTACACCTCTGGCTACTGATTATTAAATAACTGTGTTAATAGTGTTTCACTGTAAAAAGTCAGAATGTAATACACAGGTTTGCAGTGAAAAGCTCGGTTCTAGACAAACTTACAGAGTGTGAATTGCTCACAGTGGTCATGATGGGAACCAGATGTCTGAAGAGCTGAATGCCTCAACAACGTTCCCTTGTTGTGATCAATTTGATAATATTATGATTATCTAATGATTATGAGGAGGCAGCCTGGCAGCTACAATGCTGTTTAATGACAGTTTTGTGATCAGGATTTATGGCCTAAAACTTTCTAAAATCACATTATTTTATCCATTCCTGGAGTGACACGTCGATGGCGTACTAAGGCAAAATAGTTCCACAATAAGGACAGGTTTTCCTGTATTTTACCATCATAAATATTGTATGCAAAACATAGAAGACGCGTGCACGTTTACTGATGACGTTTATATAAGTATAATGAATAAATTGATCATATTTGTTGTAGACATTATGACCTCGGGTTTTCACCTCAATTGTAAAGAAACTCAAGTTTCTCTACAACCGAACATGCTGCCACTGAATGTCTGTGTTTACATCCCAACAACAAAATTATCCGATATTTTAGGAAAGTCTGTGGAGTTCCCCTTTAATGCTGATACTGACCGATAAACACACCGACATGTGGATCCCGGTTCTTCAGGTGCTGCCGCACATCCTCCTATATGTGTCTACAGTGGTCGTAGCTGCGCACGCAGGCTGCTTCAGAAAGCGTGCACAGATTTACCTGGCGAACACCTGCCCTGTGTATTCTGCAGCGCCCCCTCTCCCCCTCTGTCCCCTCCTCAGTTTTTGAAGCCCGGAGGTCCCGGAACTGTCGTGTTAGTTGCCTTCGCAGTTGCCCTCACAGAATCAGGCAAGAAGAGTGTTGCTGGCAGACAGCGCGGAAAAGTTCGTGTAGACCTTCAACAGCTCTGCTCGGCTGAACTCGTCTCCGCACTGCTGGCTGGAGGAGGTGAGTCGTGTACTTCGCTTTGCATGTGTGCCTTCATTTTCTCCACAGTGTCTTCAGTGATGGACAATAGAGAGCTAAGCGCCTCGGTTTAGTCTGACCGGGAGTCGCACCTTTGAAACAAGAGCCAATGGTATTCCCCGCCTTGACGTCCAGTTCAAAGCCCTCTTGTTCATGCTATATGCCTTAGCACGGTATTCAGATTAAACACTGAAAATATATGAATATCTTGATATTCCATATTTGGATTTAAGCCACAGTACGTTGAATGTGACCTAAATCTCATTCCTAACCGCTTATTGAACTGTTGTTTCTGTGGCAGTTCACAGAGGTGTGATAGGAACCGGGGGCCATATTACAGACACTTTTTGTCTCAGGTTAGGACCTAATGGGTCAAGATTTTTATTTCAGAAGTAAGTCTTATCCTAATTGAATGACTTTTATCTCACCTTATACAGCATATTATTAGGAAATCCTTTACTGCTGGATCCAGATTTCATGTCTGTTACCAAACAACCGACCCTACAAGCACATCTGAAATGTAAACACATAATCAGAAACTTGGCTGCGCTCGAAATGGCACACTACTATACCGCACACTACAGTAGTATGTGCTGCACACTGTATATGCCCCCTGTGTGCAGTATTCAGTACTGTAATAAATTCTGACATACGATGTAGAGTACTAATACAGTCACATGACCAGTTACCTCACATTTACCTCAGAGCTGTTATTACCATATCCACTGTTTAGAGCTAGCTGCTGCTAACGCTGTTCACTTGGAATACGTTTAGCCTAGCTGTTAGCTACCTTTGGCTATTTGCCTCTAAAACTGACCCT
Source organism: Prochilodus magdalenae (assembly GCA_024036415.1). Lineage (NCBI taxonomy): Eukaryota > Metazoa > Chordata > Actinopteri > Characiformes > Prochilodontidae > Prochilodus > Prochilodus magdalenae. The sequence continues at coordinate 41,242 of JAMWET010007152.1, forward strand.
CTAAAGCGAATTCATATTTTGTGAAGATTCAGACCTGTATATTTTTACTTTCAGAGGCTTATTCTGGTAAGAGCATACCTTACTACATTCACCATACCCACATTTATACTCGGAGATGGCTCGCTAGTGCTACCCGCAGTCAGCAGATTTCCAGTTTGGCCACATACAGTAGTATGCCATTTCGAATACAGCCCATGTTAAAAATGTGAGGTAAGTAGCCACACAGCTGCTGTTACAGTTATGAAAGAGGTAATAACAAAAGTGTCATAACCTGTATTCGTTCATAAAAGTATGAATATTGTGAGAGTGCCCCTAGCTGTCTGTCAGAGCATCATTACTCACCAGTTTCAGTTTCCATTTCCCAGACGCATTAGCTGACCATGCTAACTTTATTCCCCCTACTAAACAGTCACCCATTCAACTCTGTCACCACATCACTTAGCACTATCCCTGTAATGCATTATATGTTGAGCTTTCATCAGCTATGGTTTGGCTAGATTAGCCAAACCAGGTACTGGTTTATAGAAAGAACACCGGTCTGCCAATACTGCATATACAATTTCACTACATACATGACATCAGTGACGTACCTAATATCATCACATATTATATTACTATTATTTGCCTTTATTCTAATTTTAGCAATATATTACATTATTATAATATGTCATATTGTTCTAATATGAGCAAACAAATACATACCATGTCCAATTAAAAAGTTTTAAAAAATATTAAGACAGTATGCATGCTTTTCCATTTTTGAATTGTGTTGTGTCACACTCGTTTTTTTTTGGTTTTTTTTGTCTTCTGTAATGTAGATACGGGAGGTACATTCATTCAGTATATCTGTAAGTATTTTATAAACTAAAAACCAATGCAATTTACATGCATGACGTTAGACCAGTAACAGCTGATGTCATGAAAGGTTTGACAAACTAACTGGCTCGAACTCAGTGGTGCATATCATACTTCCAGGGAACATCCATATGGTCAGAATTGGAATCAGTTACCAATATACAGTTCAAAGGCCAAATTGTGTGTATATATAGGTGGTTGTAGACTGACCTAATGCACCGTTTCTCCTGACAAACACCTTGTACATTGGACCAATGTGCACAGTTATCAACTGGTGAGAATTTGACCTTTGGGTTTGACCTTGTTGTGCCACTAAACTGGTAACTTATAAGTCATGACTTGTTTTGAAACTGCACTTTGTTTATTCCCAAGATGTATTAACTCATGAAAAAAAAACAAGCGTGAGAATTTTTCACAAGAAAGCACAAGCCTAAAGTTACATTTAAAAACACAACAAAAAAGACAGCTCTTAATCTTCTCCTATAACATTTTTACAAGCTGGGAGAATACAGAGAGAGGGATTTTAGACCATTTCTCTTTGCACAATCTCTTTAAATATTTTGTTTTAGAGAGATTTAGATTTAAAATGTCCTGGTATTTCAAAGAGCTCATGATGCCATGCACCCTAACAATGTTTATGGGTCTTGTGGAAGAGAAACAAGCCCACAGCATCACCGATACTCCACCATACTTCACAGTGGGCATGAGGTGCTTTTCCGCATACTCACCTTTTTTGTTACGCTACTTAGAGTGTTTGTTGCCAAAAAGCTCTATCTGTTAGGAACGTCAAAGCAACCTCCACAGCTGGTTGTGAGAATAGTGGTTCATGTTTGGATGTATAGTCTGCTCAGTGAAATTAATATTATTTGATGTTTAGTGTCTTTATGGTTGAAGTATCGGTCAGTAAGCGTAATTTAAAGGAGCAACTTGTAAAAAGATGCAACCTATCAAATACATACATATAGGATGCAACATATCCCCAGAAAATCATGTTGTCCATTTCTATCATAGGAAATAAACTTAGATAAGGATAGAAAAAACGTGGTGCATATAGTTCAGCACGAATGGTACTGGGCAAAATCCAGCGCATCTACAGTTGGAAAGCAATGTGAATTGTTTTGCTTTTTGACTGGGCAGTGATGGTCATAATTGTTGCTTGGTAAGAGCTTTAGCCATCTTTGCATTAACTTTTGGTTTTATTGTGTAGTTTAGATGATCTAACTGAGAATGACACCTTCAACATGATTGACAAGAAGTTCATGATAAAAAAACTTCTTCACTTTATTCTATCGTCATTTTGTTAAATTTGGAATGCTTTTACCAAAATTCTTACACACTAAACTTTAAAAATGTTCATGGTGAGCATGCTTGTTACTACAACTCTATTGATCTAAAATAATGACTGATACTGAGTTAGGTTGGCTTTGTAGGCTTTGACAAGTGTGCATAGATTCTGCCTTGTGGAAAGCCTCTTTAGATTCTTGTGTGTTTTATTGCTAGTTAACAGCATCTTTAATGAAAGTGCCGTTAACTTATATGACATGTTTCTGTTATTGTTAGTCTGATGTTTGAGAAAGTATCTTACTTTTTGACTTATTAACAACCTCTGTGATTTTTCAACATTTATACTTATTCAGAAAGCCAGACTTGGTTCCTGCCTTTTCTTATTGTATTTTCCTGCTCTGCAAAGAACCATATTCTATATATAAGGGTAATTAATGGTTTTAAGGATTGAGGTTTAAGTTGCAGTAAAGTTGTTTTGAATGGGTGGTGTTTAATCAAATCGTCAATGATAATGAGGTCTGTGGTTAACATGCTTAGGCTGGATGGAGATCCAGATTACAGTCAATCAAAAACATTGTTGCCAGCATCCAGATTTTGAGTGCTATGGTTCTTCCAACCTAAAAGTAAAATTATTGGAGAAGATAAAGAAAAACAAAAGGTTTAGAAAAAACTCAGCTTTTGAAATGTCCTACTATTTTTAATGCAGTGAACGTCCTTTTTTATTTACAGTAGATGTCAACATTAAAGCATGCATTGGTAGATTATAAAATTCATGGAAAGTCTAGTGAAAATGTTGTTATTACTTAAGTATATTTCAAGTTAATAAAGGTATTTTTCAGAAACGTAAAGAAGAGAAAAGGGGGGTTCCTCTAGTAAACCTTGGCCATTTGCCTGATTTAAAATCAGGTTATGGTGTCACATTGAAGGATGTGGTCCTACGCTTTTAGAAATCTATCAATAAAAAAGGTTTTACTTGTTTACTAAAAAATACATTGGTAAAATTATGCTATACTATTATTTTTCTTATTTCTTTTTTATGAAAATTTATTGAACCAAGCCTGAGACACCATAGGTCGGCTTAAAATTAATTAAAAAAAAATAAAAAAATTTAATAACAAGAACATAAAAGCAAAGACCATTTGCTGTATTTTAAATGATATTTTTAATTTTTTTTCCTTACCATAAAAAATGTGAGCAACAAATCTACATTTTTAAAATCTGTTGGCTTACACTGTGTTACCTTAGTTGAGTAAACAAAAAAAAGAGACAGTAACCCTTACATTCATAGCCTCCACACTGTATAAAATTAATTAATACACCTCAGACACCAGTTTTGGTTTTGTTTACTATGATGGTTTTCCTCTGGTGGTCATACTAATTACTTATTACAGAATCAGAAATTGTATTTATTCTTGTAAACTGCTGAGCAGTCTATCCCTCTGAGTTAAATACAGTTAAATACACATATAAACATGCAGATTTTTTTTATTCTGGCTCTGGTAACATGGCGATACCTGTTTTGTCCATGTACAGCTTAAGTGCGACAACAACTTTTCACCACTGCCCACCAGCAGCACATAGCTTATTAGAATAGAAATCTGAATAGACAATCCAGGGAAAAATGGACCAGTGTCCTATGTGCTCCTACTGCTCAAGCACAGTTGTTCAAGTTCTAGTGTTTGTAATGGTTGTTGTATATCAGGTAATAAGAACATTAGAAAATGACTCCAGATGTTCGTAAATAAAAGCTCACCAAATGAAAACAGATCCTTTCAGCATTGTCATCGCAACGTGTGCAATGTCAAGTAAGGCAAATAAAAAAATTGGTATGGCTTTTTTTGCTCATGATTTGAGACTAATCTGTATGTATGTAATGTAATTTACTCTAGTAAATTTGCTAGTGCACTTTTGTATAGAAGTTTTTCCAGCTTTTTTTAAAATTACTTTTATTATCATTATTATATTTGCCACGTGCATTCCCCTATAAAATCACCCCATTAGTTTTAGAATTATTCATTTTCTCCAAATAGAGCTGGTCAATTTCATCATGTTGTGTTTCTCCAACCTTTAGTTCAGAAATATATTGTGGTCCTAATACAAAGTGCAGAAAGGTGGTTTAGTTTGGACCTGTAATGTCATATTTAAAGACAAAAATGATTTGAGATTTTCTGGTTTGCCTGCTGAACTCTGACTCAGAATTGCTCCAGCTTTTATGCTGTTCTGTGGTGTAGAAAAATAACAAATTCAGTTAAAAACAAGGTTTCCTGTTTTGAAATTTATATTACGACCACATGTGCGTCACTGCTGCCATGTGTGTCCTAAATGCTGTGTGCTAAATGCACAAACAGTGTTGTTTTAACTGATGTAATTTCAGGGCCCTGGTGTGTTTCGCTGGGACTACAAAAACCTATTTCAAGTGGAAGAACAGTTGAGACAGAAACACATTCTCTTTCCCTCCCTCCTTTTAAGCAGTAGACCTGCTGTGTCTTATCTGTCTCCTTCCTCTATGTCTTATAACTGTCTTCTCTGATCCCTCTTCTCTCTCTCTTTGGGCTACTGGTGCAAGGTTCAGTCTGTTCCTGTTAACAGTCTCAATAGGAGGGCTCTTTGAGTGGGAGGAGGAAGAGAGAGAGGGAGAGGGAGGGAGTGCAACGGAAGGCACAGGGAGGACTTGGACTGGATTTGTCATCATTTCTGCCAGTTCTGCCATCTTTTTTCCTATGCCTTACAAATAATGCATAGTATGTAGTCTTCTGTCTCTGCCACTTAGACAAGGCTCTCTGGTGATAATAAAGGGGCGCTACTTTACAATAAGACTGCCCTTATGAAGGATTATGGATTGTTTAAAATGTGTTTATTATTATGGAATTAAACGTAGTCAAGTTAGTGTGAGTCTCTGGAAATGGGGCTACTCAGGTAGTAGCTGTGGGCGGAACATGGCTTGATCCTTCAGGATTTGACTGGATAGTGAAAACCAGAGTCAGAATCTGTCTGTTTAGCTGGAAGGCTAAAGGTGAAATGCTGGTTAGTAGGCTCACCTCTTATCATCTGTGCCTCTCTGACTTTTCTCACACATTCGAGGCAACAGCAAGGAAAAAGGTTAAATAATTACTATTGAGTGTTGTTGCCTAATGTTTGAGCAAGAGATGGTCTGTGTGTACATGTGTGTTTGTCTGTGCATCTTTTTTTCATCAGCTGGCCCACTTGGCCACTCAGCCACAGCAAGCTGAAATTACTCACATGTAAAAATTAGGTTGTTTGCAGACATACATGTTCATGCAGACATGAGAAAAGCTGGTGACAGGTGTTATCTCTGATGATTGGTCATGTTGGGGAAGGGGAGGGGGGAGGAGAGCATGCAAAGAAATGATTGGTTAGTATAATTTGTCACTGCTACTGTCTCACGACGATGTAAACAAATGTCACACAGAAGATTTAGAAGACAGCAGGAATCACTACACTTGTTGCAGAACAACAAGAATTCAGTCTTTTAAACAAACGATCCAATGGATTGTGTTTAGCTAGACTTTCCCTACAGTTTTCCCTGCATCGAGGATCATCTGAAGCAAATAAAGGCAGTCTTTGTACACAAGAAGTTTGACTGGACAAAAAGAGGCTTTTGAGACAGTTTCCCTGGACAGACACCTATAATCTCTGACCATCCAGGAAAATCCTGTTAATGAATGGCATGAAGCCCACTATGTAATTACATTTGAATACTGTAGTAAAATGAAAGTTATAAGTACTTCTAAGTGAGTCTTAGCACTCTTTAGCAAATGTTAAATGGCATTTCTGCGTCAACCAAGAAGAATGATGGCCAATTTTAGAAACTGAAGCCACGTCATTGATTCATGAGTTACTGCTATGACAGTTGATGAGCCATTCAAAGCCAGTTACAGTCAGTTTTCTATGTCTACATACTACATACTGTTGTTACTTCTGTATTCTGTTGTTACTTCTGTATAGTTTGTATACCTGCTACTGGATGCCTTGAATTTCCCTCTGGGATCAATAAAGTATCTATCTATCTATCTATCTATCTATCTATCTTTCCCTTTTCCTTGAGGGTTTGTTGGAAGCAGACACTTCAGAGGGTTAAGATCAATGTACGTAAAGCACTTTGGAACATCTTTTGAGTTGGACGCTTCCTAGTTAGGGAGGTATTTTTGCATTCTTTGAGGCTATTTTTGGGTCAAGCTGAGCATCTTACTTGTTAACTTCAATGTAAACACGTTCTTCCATATGTGTGCCTGTATTTTCCAAAAATATACTGTCTAACACATGGGTTCTTTAACTCTAGGCCTGGGGTGCTGCACTGGGTGTTTACAATGCCAATGTTGGGCCTCCTGCACTGTACATAGCATTTTCTCTACTTTATAAAACGACTTAAACTGTTTCAACTTATCAAACCCCCAAGTACTGAATTGAACATGTTGTAGTAGACACAGATGTGCACTACACACTGAACTAGGGGAGGGCGATATTACAGTACTGGGCAGTACTGCACTTTTTATTAGTTTAGGTCGAAATGGACCATTCTGTATGTTGTTCGTTTTTCAGGATGTGTTTCTAAGTTGTCTAGATGTAAATCCAAAACCCTCTATGAGAAAATGAAGTTCCACTCTTGCTTCAGTTCTGAAAAGTCTACAGGTATTTCTGTCCTACCCTCTATTAGGAGAGGACGACTACGGGTCTGAAAAGATGTGTACATGTGTAGACAAAAAAGGAACATTTGCAGAAGAAATGGTGATGTCCTTGTCACATCAGAATGGACTCAGGATAAGCATCTCCACTATGACACAGAAGGATTAGCAGCTTAGAATCTAAGTAGCATCTAAGTTTAATATTAGACATTGGATAAGTGGTTTTTTTTTGTTTGTTTCTTTTTTTCTCATAATCCACATTTATATTTCATATCTATAACGTATTTCCTTTCACATCCTTTCAGACACATGGTGCTGTTCTTCTCACAGTGATAGGATGGACAGAAGACTTGCGTGTTGTTTTAAGATCTAAAGCAAAGTTCTTAAAAATTACCAAACATGGGCATAATTTATTTTGCATGGCCATTTTCCGACCGCTCTTTATCCATTACAGTGTTACTATGCTCTTAAGAACTAAGAGAAATTGGTTCTGCTCTGATTGGCTGTCCTGTACTGTGACTTATTCAGAAAAGCACTTGGAGATAGAACATTCCATATGACTTTAATATGAGTGGTAGGCAGAATAGGAGTATGTATGTAAACAAGTTGCTTGCTGTGACGTCACAGAGCAAGTTCATTTAAAGCATTGTACATTTGCAGAGTAAACTGCAAAAATCTAAGCACATTGTATTGTTTTGTCAATAATTATAGCTTTGACTGAAACCACCATGTACCTTATAGACCAATGCAAGTAAACATGAGTACAATACAGTGTAACCAGCATTTGATATCTTGTGAGCAAGACTGAAGAACAAAATTTGATTCCATTTGTCCTGGATGCCCCCAGTCACACAACAGCATATTACAGTGTTGTTGTGGTGTGTATTATTTTTTTATCAGTAGCACATTTAATTTAACATAATCCATATTGAATAGTTATATCTGGTATTGTACTGTATAATAACAACAAGTAGGGAGAGGTTTGCAAAGGCTTGCAAACTAATTGTATCAGTCATCATTCTTCATCTTCTAAACCGCTTATCCTCCTGGGTTGTGGGGGCAACTTGCTGGAGCCTATCATGAAGGCTGGGAACACCCTCAACAGGTTGCCAGTCCCATCACAATTTAGCACCTAAATGTAACTCCCTGGTATGGTCACTGATGGTCCGACTGGGGAATCAAACCCCTGCCCTTCTTATCGTGAAATGACAGCACTACCCACTGTGCCACTGTGCCACCCTGTATTATTTTTGTTTGTAATTATTACAATGTTATTGTATTCCTAATCAAATAAACACTTACTAACATAAATAATTCTAATTTGGTGCTCCAGCTGGTTTATAATGGACATATAAAGTAAAGGTAGCTTATAAAATAGCAAGTTAATGCAAAAACGAGAGATTGATTATAACAAAGTCAATGTAGAGAAGGTGCTCAGGCACCACCATAAGTGGGCTACACACAAAACAAACCTGTTAATTACAGGAGTGTGCAGAAATTAGCAGCTGTTCACACAGCTAGATGTTAATTGCAATCAATACTTGCTCATAATAATTCTCTGCAATTCTCATAATTGTTAAAATTGCTCAGGCCTCGCACTAACACACTTAATATCCAGTTTGAGGGAAACTAGGAAGGTATGTTGTTTTCATTGGCAGGATTGTTTGGGTGTCTGTGTGTGATAGAGAAAGCTAGAGAGTGGAGAGGAGGTGTTGAAAACTGAGTACTGTCTGTTGGTTACATAACACTCCGGAGTCAGTGTGGTGCCCATTTCAACTGGTGTGCTTGTGTGTGTTTCGTGTGTGTGTGACTCACTGTATGTTTTTCTTGTTTTTTTTGTAAAGAAATAGTCTGGTCTTTGTCAGCCCAGGAGCAGATTTCCAAAGTTTCTGATATCTCATTGTGGATATCTCATTTGTTGTATGACAAATTCTTGTTATATTCTTGTTACTCTGTTAAATGCTTTCTTATTTACACCAGGCTGAATAAATAAAAAATAAACCCTAATATTCCTAGTGTTGCACAGAGACTGACATTTAAACACAATATAAAAATTGTAACAGAACCAAACTGTGGGAAAAACATAACAGGAGCCTGTTACCTGAATAGCTGAACACAGTTTATTCCAGTAGTTGGTCATTTGCTGCTGTGCAGTCACTTACACACATAATGTTACAGAGTTAATGTTAGTAAAGATTTCTATGACGGGATGCCAGGAACCACCAAGCTGTAGTGATGGCCTTTTGCTTCAGTTTAGCCTTTTGCATATTAGCCTACCAGCCAGGCTCATGTGTCCACTATCCACACTTGTGGTCTACTTCCATCTGTCAGCTGTATCACTCAGCAGCGGGTTCTCGTGGTCCTATTCTTGAACCTGCCCAGGGAAACCCCTGAACATTCCTGCTATTGACAGAGTAAATAACAGTGATATTTGCTTAACTCCTGCGAGTCTGACTCTCAGAGATGTGAGCATGAACAAGATGAATGTCATAAATAACTTGCGAAATTTAGACTGGAAACCACTAACAGTCTTTTGAGATGTGTTGAGATGTGTAAGAGAAGCTGCTGGGTGCTTATATAAACACAAAACATATCTATATATTGTACATATTTCGTTTAATATGTTTTTTACATTACATTAATATGTAGTACTAAATTAGAGTACTAAAGTTAGTTAGAGTGCAGAGTATCCGTATCGTTACTCTGAACTGACTTATACTCATGTATCAGGTGTTATCAGTATTAGAGAGTAAAAAGTAGAATGTATCTTATTTTCCCACATTTTTGAGATATGACATATAAAATGTTTTGTTGATTATGTAAAGGAAAATAAATTAACAAATCCTCAGCAAAGAATAATCTCAACTTAACTTAAGCCGTCCACATTTAATGTTTCTTTTTTTTTTTTTAGCACAATAATACAATACAATAAAAAAACTGGTAAGTAGGAAGTAAGTACAGGCTCAGCAAAAACGATTAACTATAAATAATACCATCTGTTAAATCTATCTACATATATACAAATATCACTGTAGATGACAAGTAGAAAAAATGTAAAAGTATGCATTAAGATACCAGAGGTAAAAAGGCAGTGCAAAAAAAAATGTGCAAGGGATAGGAATTAGCCGATAATGACAATACTGAATAAACATGTGCATATATATGTATTTAGGTAAAGTGTCTAGAGTGTCCAGGAGTTGTACAGGATATACAGTATAGTATCAATAGTGCAGATAAACAAACCAATATTTAACATAAGAGATTCAGTCCTTATCTGTCCTCTTCCCTACAGTCTGATTGAACATCTGCAGGAGCTTCCTACATATTCCTCAGAAAGTGGAGCCGGCTCTGTCCCTTTCTGTACAGGATGTCTGTGTTGGCTGACCAGTCCAAACTATCATCTAGGTGCAGACTGAGATACCTGTAGGTCCTAACCAACTAACTTGAACTCCCTACCAGTGCAAAGTTCTAGAAGACTGTTAGTAATTAGTGCCTGTCTTAGTAAATTCACCCATTAGTCTATACCTTCTATAGCACATGACTGAACAGCATGGACAATTTTTATGCTTTTCTTTGTACGTAGTAAAGTAAAATATAAGGTCTGGTGCTGAAACATGTTTCCATTGCAATCTATTGTAACTGTGTACCACCTGACCTAGATCTTTGCGCTTTTGTCTGTGGTAATAGATTGTATGCTTTAGACCTCTCAGGTAGAGATTAGCCTGAAAACTGTAGGATTCCTTTAGGAGTCCCACCTTGAACAAGTCCTTTTACCCACATGCCCTCAATGGCCCCTTGTCCCCGTGATCACTGTGACTCTGGCGCCTCTTTGTTGATGCTGCGTTGCTCACTTGAGCATGTGAGTCGAGTATCATTATCAAACAGTTATACAATGCTTCAGTACACTTGACCTGCACCAGAATTTAACTCGCAGGGTTAAGCCTAGTCACTGCTTTTGGCTTAATGGGGGTTAAAGACTTTCCGAATCTGCACTGTAAGCCTCTGTGGATCTCTCAGTGCTGTCTACGCTCAAAAGAGAATGAAACAATGGGGTTGTTTGACTCCGAAAACCTAAAAAAGTCATTGACCACTAATGTGCCATTTGAATTCAGAACATGCAGGAACACGTTGTATTAGAGACAGACATATGCTAATAAGTGCTATTCAAGCTTAAATGCATGAAATCAAAGGTTATCATTAGTATAGTGTATTATTTTTTTTTCATTGCATGTATTAAAGATCTTTAGAACTAATGTACCTTACTCATATCTATTAAACAGTAAGCGTCAGCTAAATGCAGTAAATATAAATTCTAAAGTTTTTAAATAGAAAGTGGAGTGACGTCACAATCATGGTGTTCATTTTCATTGTTGCATATATTGTTGCATCTGTACAACATATTTGCAGTGACAGTTTTAATCAGGGGTGGACAGTAACTCAGTAAGTGTAATGTGTTACTGTACTTAAGTTGTTTTTATGTTTACTGAAGTATTTCCATTTTGGGCTACTTTTTATTTTAACTTTAAATATCTTACTTTTTACTTCAACATATCAAAAATCAAAGAAGCACAAAGCGAACCTACCATCAGAGTACACTGTGTTTTGAGCCTGTTTTAAACCGTTGGACAGAGCTTAGCTCTAGCTGATTGGAAACTGTTCTCCTTCAGTGTTTTGTGCTTTTGATCATTTAAATAGACAGCAGCTCCAGGCTAATTTATGACCTTGTATTAAAAGATTGATGGACAGACACTAGAGTCCCTTCACCTAAAATGAGTTGATTAAGAGTCCTGTTCCAGAAATGATAGAACATTAGAGCCATAATAAAGCATACCTCTTTTACTGTCCATACATAAGTACATTTGAAGGTAAGTCGTTTTTGTTAAGTGGAGGTCTACTTTTACTGGAGGAATTACACTGCCTGGCCAAAAAACGTCACCACCTGGAGTTAACTAAGCAAATAGGTAAAAGCCTCTCATTGGATAGTTACTGCATTGGTGATTACGTTTCAGCTGGCAACAAGTTATTTTTCTTCTCATTTGTTAAACAACCCGTGTTAAAAGACGCATCCTGTGGTCATGGAAAGGTGGTCTGATGAGTCCAGATTTACCCTGTCCAGAGTGATGGGTACATCAGGGTAAGAAGAGGGGCGGCTGAAGTGATGCACAGTGCTATGTGCGGTGCTGTGATCTGAGGCTGCTGCAGTTGGTCAGGTCTAGGTTCAGCAATGTTATGTGCCTGAAGAATGAGGTCTGCTGGCTACATGAATATTACCATAACGACATGGTTATTCTATCAATGGATTTTTTCTTCCCTGATGCCACGGACATATTCCTAGATGAAAATGCCAGGATTCACTGAGCTCAAATTAGGATGTGCTGGAGAAGACTTTGCGCAGTGGTCCAAATCTCCCATCATCAATACAAGATCTTGGGGAGAAAAATGAATGCCACTATGGACAGCAATAAATGTTGTAGCATTGTAAAAGCTTGAGGAAATGCCATAGCCAATGTGTGCCAATATGTGTGATCAAAGCTAAAGGCGGTCCAACAAAATATCAGAGTGTGTATTTATTTTTGTCCAGGCAGTGTTTTTACCTTGAGTATTTGTACTTTAACTCAACTATGTGCCACTGCAAGGTAACCAGATTTTATTATAGCTGCAGTCTCTGCCCAGAAATGCACCTTGATTGTTTATGGTGAACTTGAGTGTTTGGAGAATACTGCGTCTGTGATTGGTTAGTTGAACACTGAAGGGGTGGGGATTATGAGCAAGTGTTCACTGGGGACTATGAATAGCTGGCGTTTCTAGGACAACACTGTGCACAGAGGCTGGACGTTATTTAAGAAGAATGGTTTTCCTTAAATAGGCTTATTAGTGGAGTTATTTCAAGCCTTGCTCAGCCTGTTTGGTCAAAGTGTTGACTGTGCTTTATTAAAGTGAAGGCTCTGACACTGATGAAAGATAGAATACATATTCCATTGAATTAGATTGATGAAATTTGATTAAACTGCTGGCTTTGGGTTAACATATAGGTCAGTTATTGCTTAGCTAAAAGGGGAACGTGATGCAAAAGGACCCCTTCTCCCCATGAGAACGAATGCATTAACAGATAAAAAAAGAAGAGGAACTGACCGAGCTCTTTGTAGATCACAGCAAATAATGCAATAAAAACCTGCTCTTTTGAAGCTCTCTGGGCGGCCATCAAAGTGCTTAAGAGAAAAGAGCAGGTGAGCGTGACCTATCAGAAGAGAAACCCTTCAATATGTCACCAGAATATAACAGTTACTTCATATTTATTTTTGTGTTTCTTGTTAAAAGCTCAAGTGAGGTATTTCATTAGTGTTGCTGAGTGAATTGAAGGTAGCGTATTTGTGAGTGGCCAGGAATAGAAATAGACCAAAAATACAGGAAAGAAATGGTTCTCAACGAATTCATTGCTAGGTAATGGCGGCATTAGCCAGCTCTTATGTAACTGTGCTCTTATGCAAGCTACTTTTTTAGCGTCTGTTTTGTTGTTGCACTTGTTGATGAGAAGCCCCTTTGCTTCCCTCTGTCACCTTACCACTTCTCTGCTTCTATCATGCTTTGTTTTTCTTTTTGTTTGTATTTAATTCTATGTTAAAATACAGTCAAACTGTCCTTTCCTCTAGCTTGAAGGATAAAAGCATAGCACTGAACTGCTATCCTCTACCATGCCCAACCCCACTCACACAGGCATTCCTGAGCCTTACTGCAGACCAACATGGACAAGACACAAAGTTGCTTTTACCATGTGTGTACTCATGTTGGGTCACCTACCACTTATCCTTGTTTAAATTCATTGTGTTTTATTCTGCAAAGGTTTATAAGACATGTGTTTTAACAGTTATGACTTTATATATTTTGTTGTTGTAACAAATAGTGTAAATGGGCTTGGGTGGTTGGGGTGAAAGTTCATTATGTGCTCTGCCTTGGGTTGGGGTCTGGAATGAAACACC
>JAMWET010007152.1:65000-91642 GCA_024036415.1 Prochilodus magdalenae
AAACTGAATTAAGACATTTAGTGTACCTATGCTATTGTAATTCACCCCACACTCTGCATTTCTTTGTGTTACAGTGTGGATTGTCTAGTTTTATGCATTATATAGCTAGAGGTGACCTTCCCCACTGTTCTTACTGTTATTCAGGGGTGTTTTCCGGTTTGGTCATAAAAGAACCTTTTTCTTGAGCAGATCAATGGTATCTAACCGTTCTACTTTTATGGTGACACTACTTTGGTATCAGAAGTGGGATAACACTTCAAGTAGCAATAAGTCAAGCGGCATATCAACAAACTCTATGGCTGATGACAAAAACAACTCGGTAGAAGGGGATACTGATTGCTGTCGGTGGAAGGCCCTGGGTTGGGAAGGGAACACACTGCATCAGAGCTGGTCGGTGAATCACTGGGACCAGGGCGTGCTGTCAGGATGGACTGCTAATCCATTGTGCTCTGCATGCGTGGGTTCGAATCCCACCTTTGTCGTTGTTGCCTTGTTAAGCATTCTATCATTTATGTGGTTGGTGTAGCTCAGCGGATAACACCACTACCCTGCAGGGAACCACCACATGTGGGAGACTAGGGTTCGATTCCCGGTCTAGGTGACTGTGCTGTGCTACACCAATAAGAGTCCTTGGGCAAGACTCCTAACACTACATTGACCTATGTGTAATATGATTACCCTTGTAAGTTGCTCTGGATAAGAGCGTCAGCTAAATTCCATAAATGTAAATTTATTAAAACTCAGTTATGCAAGAGTTATGATAGTGATTGCATATACCTGGCTTTAGAAAAATAGAAAAGGGGAATAATTAACAAATTGTAACAACTGAGCTGCTAAGGATAAGCGCTTGTTTTGTCATCTCTCAGCTGCGAGAAACTGAGAAACCACTGCATTTTTTACGTGTTGTCCCCTGTGCTGACATGTCCATCACAAGCTGAATTACAGGTGTTTGAGCAAGGAAGGATTTTAGCGGTAACCCTCAATTTAGATCATTACATGGCTTTCCTAAAGACTTGCTCCTTCTTCACTCTATCTTTGTTTCTATTTCTATTTCATCTTTCTTGCTTTCTGTCTCTCTTTCTCTTGTTCTTTGTTTCTTGCTCTCGTTCTCTCTCTTTCTCTATCTCTTTCTCGTTCTCTCTCTCTCTCTTTTTTTTCTCTCTCTCTCTCTCTTTTTCTTTCTTTCTCTCTCTCTCTCTCTCTCTCTCTCTCTCTCTCTCTCTCTCTCTCTTTTTCTCTCTCTCTCTCGTGATGGGTCTCAGAGCTGCGTCACTGGACCACCCGTTGGGTCTTTGTCATACTGTCACCATAACAACACCTACCTGCCTCTCTCTACACACACACACACACACACGCAACACATGTGTTTATCTTCTTTTTCCTCCTCCACATTTCTCCTCTTCTCTTGCTGCCATCTCCTGTCTTATTCTATGCCCTTCATTTCACTCCTTTGTCTTCTTTTATCTTTTTAACCAGTCACATTTAAACCTGCACCTGCTCACCACTTTGTTTCTCCTGTGTACTTGTTCTCTCTTTTACACTTTGTGTCAGTCACGATGAATTTCTGGCAAGTCTCATTTCCTACCTAGCCCAATTTAGCAGAAGAAAGGCAGCACAGTGCTGTTATTGTCAGCGATTATTGTAAACGGGGTGTTTATCATGGCTTTGACCTATCAGTTTGGGCTACCTATGGTAACTTCATGAGATGACTCAAGCACTTTATCTTGTTGGTCAGGCAAACTACATTCCGGGAATGAAAAGTTGACACCAACACTTTGCACTATGGGTACATCACACAGTGACACTAACTTTGTAACACTGTCATGTGTTTGCATGTGTGTTTACAATGGGTAAAAATTGTAATTTGTCATCGTTCTTGTTTCTGTCTCTCCACACAGATAGTCAACCTATACTGTCTAGACAGCCAGAGAAAAATAATGCATCCTTCCACCCTTCCATCATTTTACTCTCTGTCTCTCTGTAAATTGTTCTCTCTGTCAAGGATGGTTTACTTGAGTTCTGTTGTAATAAATGTGACTGTACACAAGCAAAGACTGATGTAGCACATACAGGTGGTACACCTTTCTCCAGAGACAAGTCTCTGAGGACACTTTTAAGACCTACAGAGGTTCCAGGTGTAGATAGTTTTACTTTTAGCCATCTATGTATCAGATCACTTGTCTGAGAAAAAGGAGACACTGTCAGTACCTGGTATGAACAGAGGCTAAGTGACTTCTATCAGTCTTTGGTGTAATAACTGAATATTAGTATTTCTACGTTTAATTCATTAGCATGATGTGAATGAACCACAAAGTAGCCAATCTCTAAATGTGTGATCAGATTTGTGTCCGACTTAGGACCACACATAGAAGTCAGTCTGGCCTGATTTTCAAATGGTCAGGTTTAAGTGTCCACACAGCTCTTATAATGTCAGACCTGTGTGACATCACGGCTAAAATCTATAATTTGTGCCATTGAGACTTGCCAATAAAAGCATAGCCTTAGATTCAACATTCCGTCTTAAATCAGGAAACACCACATAAATAAGTCGCTACTAATTCAAGAGAAGCACTCACTGCAGTGCACAGGATGTGTTCTATAGTATTTGTGTTATGGTCACTTACTATTATGCAATATTTGTTTTATATATTAATATAAATATTAATGTAAAGGTGGTGTAATATGCATATTGATAGGTGTGTGAATCGTGCTCTGAAAGAGCAGTAGGAGAATTAGGCATTATGAGTATCTCTGTAGTTAAATGAATAGCCTATTTCTATAAAGAAAGGATAGAAAGATGGGGAGTACATTATACAACTACAGCAGTCATTTATCATCCACTGACAGACAGTCATTGAGCCTGAACTGAAGATAACTCAACAACTTCCTAAGGCACCGATTTGAAATGTGATGCAAAACCTGAATGAGATGATATTGATCACCTCTCCATTAAGAGAGCAGCATGTATTCATAAATGAAAGCAGAAAAAAGAAGTTAAAGTAGATGAGGGATCTTTCAAGAGACTGTGTTTCCAGTGTTTGTGCAGCTAATTAACTTTTTGAGAGAGCCCTTGACTGGCTGGGTCAGATGACTCTCTGGCCCTGACTCTCATTTTCCAATGAGAGTAAAAAGCTGACAAGGTCTGTATAATAAGACCTTATAGTTACCAAGTGGTGGCATTATATAAGAAGGAGAAAATGTTCTTAACTTAATTGTAAGTCCATGTAATATGGTTGTATTCCAGGTAATTTGCCAATCGAGCAATAGAAACTATTTGAATTTGTTTTTGCATATATAGATGTGATTGGCATGTGGTATCTTCAAATGACAAAAAAAACCCCAAAACCAAACGACAAGGTTTAGATGTGACAGTGAGAATCTGCTGCAATAGAAAGGGTGAATACTGACTAGTGTGTAATAATGTTATGTATTGGCAGAAAACTAACGATATGTTGCATGATACAGGAGTTATAATTATTATAATTATAATAATTAAAATATCGAATCTAATAGTCGAATTGTAGGAAAACTCATAAAATTGATTTGGTAGAGTCTAATGACTTAAGGTTACAACACTGCTACACAGTCAGGCATTTAAAGTTAAACTTGTTAAAAATCGACACTGTGTTACTGAGAATCAATACTGTATCACCAAATATAATACTGGGATATTTGATATTTTTGATATTGTAGAAATATGCTGCCTATGACAGTAGCCTAGAATAATAGAAACAGGCAGTTAAAACACAAGTAAGGCACCTCTGGGGTTGTCCTAAACATAGAATAAAAATGTTTCCCAGCTAGGATGTGGATTCCCACACTAGTTTGTGTGTTACTATTTTCTTACATGAAAATATTTGAGGAAATGATGAACTAAAGAACTGATGTTCTGTAGTAGCTGTTGTCATGAATTCAGTCCTTGAAGTTCTTAATGTAACTAAACAGAGAGGAGGAGATGTGTTTGTATTAAGACTCCGGGTCTTCTCTGTGCCACCATGTTTTTTTTTTTCAGTTTTTCCTGCTGCTGTCCACCTTCACATGATTCATGTATAAGAATAGCTACATTGGCAATGCAAACAAATAATGAACTCTGTAGAGTTTGTCATGCTCCACTGCTGTGCTAATTTCTTGTTACATGCTGGTGACAACTACACTATTTATACAGACATCAGAGTGTAACCACAACAGGATTAATGTACAGGAAATCAGAATAAGAAGCTAACCTCAGCGATGAGGGTCAGTCACAAAAAGTAAACTAGGGTTTTATAACTTTAGGGTAAAGTTACTGCTATATATAGTTACTACAGGTATATACGTGTGTGTTGCTATAACAGCAATTGTGGCCCTTTAGTTTCAGTAATGTTTTAAAATGGCAATACCTTTAGCACCTTCAGCAGATTATGGTGGACCTGTGTGTATGATTATGTTTATGACCATTTAATCTACATATGTAATCTATTATATGTAGGAACAAAATGTTTTTTTTACAGAACAAAAATTTCATGATCAAAGGCCAACCAATAAAAATATTTCAAAATAATTGAATAACCTTTCTTACTCAGAAAATTGATTTTTAATTTTTAAGAATTTGTTTATTTTTATAAAGAAATAAAAGTTGCTTGTAGGAGTGTTCAAACGTTTTGATGCTTTCCTAATCAAACTAGCTTGGAAGAGTTTTTCAGCAGTTTGAAGCCATCAGAGCATAATTTACATTTCTTTCTGTAA
The DNA here is from genome assembly GCA_024036415.1 of Prochilodus magdalenae. Taxonomy (NCBI): domain Eukaryota; kingdom Metazoa; phylum Chordata; class Actinopteri; order Characiformes; family Prochilodontidae; genus Prochilodus; species Prochilodus magdalenae. Next base: position 69,726 of record JAMWET010007152.1, read on the forward strand.
AAAGCCATCTTCCACCTATTTGCATGGGACAAGAAGTTTCAGTTTAAATGACAGATGACACATGAGAGTGGCTACTTGATTTACACACTGCCTACACTAAAATTTAATTTATCCATTCTTTTGTTTAGCGTAACCATTTACCTTGCTGTTTTACAAATGATGCACTGCATTCACTCATAAAATCAAGCCTAAACGTCAGTTGTACACATGAGATAGACAGTAACGTTACTTCTTTGAGTGCCTCAAAACTCCTTTTACACGGCATGTAAAAGACGTTCAGGGGATTAACGTAACCTTGGGTGATTTCTTCTGGTCATTTAATAGAAGGTGCCAGAATCTTCACTAAAGCTGGAAGTGTTTATGCAGTCATTAAATCAAAAACGTGCCTGGTGCAATCACACACGACTAAACATCACAGAGAAATGCTGATTATTACCCCACCATTACCCCACCTACTCTGGTAAAACGAATCCCATCCCATCCAGGGCTAATCCCAGGTTTAACCTACGTTATCTATTTGTTTCATTTATGATAATTTATGGACTAATGATTTGTTATTAAGACCATTAAAATGTAATGTGGTGCAATTTTGAATCAGACAAAGCATTTAAGCCATGTTTTGTTTCTACACACTTTTTCACTACACACACTTTACCTTACATACCTGTAAACTGTGCATTGTGCAGAGCTGTATATGTTTATTAAAGTGCTGTGTGCACCAGAGAATGTAGAGGATTATACAAGTGGACCACAAGAAGAAGCCATTACAGGTGATGGCCAGGATGTGATGGATCAGTGATGATCTTTACTGCACACTTCCTGGTTGTTGAAGTGTGCAGATCCAACAGTGTGGGTAGTGTAATTTCGAAGGTCTTCTCTACAGACCTGATAATGCATCATGTTTTGTGGCTGTGCTGCCCGGCACTGTGATGGATGTAGCAATAACAGATTCTATGATTCTACTTACCATATAGGTGCAGATAAACTACAGTGTGTAACTGTAGAAGTACACAGCTCATTAAACAAAACATGAGTCACCTGTGTCTGAAATGTTACCTAATTGCTCCACAAGCACGGATAACAGCTATGATTCGATTTTGCATGGACAGCACAAGTTTCTGGATGTAGGCCACCTCAGTGTTCAGCCGCTCATTTATCAAACAATTGCATAGTTTGGCCTGATTAGGTGGATGCCTTCCATTCATTCAAATTGTCTGTAGGCTGCGATTTTTGCCACTGCTGGTAGACCCCTATGTACTCTTCCATATACTTCTAAATTCTGCTACTTTCTTCACACCATGGCCTTTGACATGTCCAAGTCCAATCACTCCTTTTTACTATTAACACATCACTGTGCTGTACCACACATCCCACAGGTATTTATAGCCCAAACATCCTCATCTGTTGATTATATACTTAGTTAATCTTGAATTATATATTTATATTTATTATATATATATATATATATAATATATATATATATATATATATATATATATATATATATATATATATATATATATATATATATATATATTTATATTTATATATTATATAAATGATTAAAATCTATCTTTATTAAACTGTCTTGATCAAGGCGTGCATTTGTGACATTGTTATGACAACCCTATACAACGTCACAACATTTATTTATGTTCAGAGTTTCAGTAATTTTTGGCCATGATCTTGCATTGACAATGGGAGAGTCAAACGACTCTCCAACACGTGGGGTAACCTGGTTGTTCAGTGCATACAGGCAGTCAGCTTACATCATTTTATTTCATTTTATTATTAACCCCAAATCATAACATTGGAAACCAGTCCAATCTTTATGCTCCCTTGCTAATTTTTTTTTTTTTTAAGTTACATTTTTTAAATGAAAACTTTTTCAGATTTTTTTTTGGCCAGCCAGTATACATACATTCAAACAGGGAATGAGAAGATATATGCAGAAGTAGAATATAATCCAATAATCCAATAATACCCAAAATATATATGCAGAATCTGCTTCTAACTCTGTTACCTAAGACAGCCCCATTGGAGGGGGAAGGGATTGGTGACGTTGCAGCAGATGGGCGGGAACTGCTTGTGTATGTGTGTGTTTGTCACGCTGGCTTCAGCGACTGGTGGATCGAGCGGGTGGTGGACCCGATGGGAGCTTCCTGACAAACAGTGCCAAAAGCCACTTTTTCATCGCCACATTGTTTTGTAAGCATCCGAATAGCCTTTAGGCCATCTGGGCCACTCACCCTCACTGAAGTCTCTGTCTTGGAGCTAAGAGCACAGTCTGAGTGCGCTAGAATGTGCGTTTCCTGTCCTGAAAAGAAGAAGGAGGTCCTCCAAAGGAGTGTTTCCATCCCTGGTCTAACATTATGAGTGAGTAGAGCTATGCGTGCTTCTTCTGTGCTGAGTCAGAATGAATGAATGACTAGCCTGCTTGTAGCAAACAGCTGAAGTGCAATAGGAAGTTAGAGGAGCGAGGAGAAAGTGGTTTGTTGAATCACTGAAACTGTGCTGTGTTTAGAGGAATGGTTGACTTGACTTAAGTAGTTTTAAGCACTTGCCAGAACAAGGGAGTTGTGAAATAATGTAACCCTCAGGTCCTGTAGTTAAATATAGTTATGTAATGAAAACGTACCACATTTAATTATGTAATAGGTTACACAATTAGTTACATCTACATGCCATTTACACTCAACACATCTAAAATTCAGTCATCACTTATCAAGAAAAGACAATCATGATGCAATTTTTTTATTCTTTTTTTTACAAAACAAGACTGGACTCCTCATAATAATATTTAATCATAATCAAATCATAGTAAAACATTGTTTCAGTCTTCCTTCAAATATAGTGTTAATTAAAAGTTTAGAATTCATTTCTTCTTTTGACACACTAAGTAATATTAGTAATAAATAATGAATGGCATTGTGCTGTTTCTATGGGTTAATTAAATGTATATGCGGCAGGTGCTGGTAGCATGTGGTTGGCCTTTGCTCCATGCAACTGAAAACGTGGTTTTACTTTTCTGCATGAGTGTGATGATAAGCAGGTGGAGACAGAGAAGTGTTTCAAAAACAATGCCATCTTTTATATCGAATGCAGTAGTAGGGTGTGTCGTCAGGATCTCAAGAAATCTGAAGAAACGTGAATTAAATGATGAGAAATGGCATGAGGTCAAAAAAGAGAAGAACGGGACTTTGGTTGGTTCTGAGTTAGATACATTACACCAAAATGAAAGCATATTCTTTAGGTCCTTCTGCTTTTGTATGGCAGATGGTGAAATAGATGGAGCTGAGCTAAAGAAACGATACAGAAATGAGTGCAGTTTGGAGTTCCAGACAAGTCCAACAAGTCCACTGGTTCAGCTGGATGCTTGTCAGATATCTCTTGGCTCTTAACTAGTCCTAGCTAGTTCTTGGCTTGGGCGTGTACCTTTAAACTGCATGAAGGTTTTAAACGATCCTTATAATCCCACATCCCGATTCGGAAAATGCTTCTTTGAAGAACCATTTGTTAAAAAAGCTTCTTAAAGAACCACAACGTGTTTTTCTATTTCATGACTTTAAACAAACAGCTCTGGCACAGTCCTTTTTAGGCCTGGTGCCCTTGTCGATGATGAATAAATCGTTTGACAGATCAGCAGAATTAGAAAGAGAAGTTCTTGATTTGTGTCAAGTCCATCTTATCTTACTTACACCTGCCTCAAGTGTCTGCAGGGTGGCACAGGGACACAGTGGGTAGTGCTGTCGCCTCACAGTAAGAAGCCCTGGGTTCGATTTCAAGCTGTTAGATCCGGGGTGCTTTCTATGTGGAGTTTGCATGTTCTCCTCATGTCTGCGGGTGTTTTCTTCGGGTGCTCCAGTTTCCTCCCACAGTCTCACAATCAGGTGAATCCTCTGTGTGTGGATGTATGTTTCTGTGTCTGCCCTGGGATGGACTGGCAGCCTGTCTGGCTCAAAAGATTGGTGAATGAATGAATGAATGTCTGCAGTATTAGTTATGGCTTCATTTTAAAACCAGTGTACTAGGGTGCAGTGACAAGAACATATCTGGCATTGTCCAGTTCCATATTGACTACACTGTGGATATCTATTGCCCATTTTAAACTTTACATGTGTAATAAAAACCCTCATTCAAATCTGGTTACCACTAAATGTTGGATGTTGGAATGTTGGACTGGAAGTGAATGTGCTTGGACATATACGGAGGTGTCGTGACCAAAGTAATTTGGATGTCAGAACCTTCATAATTTGCATAAAAGTGTCATCCAATATACCCCTTAATGTGTGCACACGATAAAACACATAGTTTAGAAGGAATAGATATTGGATGCACACTGTAGTTACTGTAGTTTTCAGTTCAAAATGCAGTAGAACGTAAAGAATGCAAAACAAATGCATTTCCTTATACAATAAAACATTGGTACATGCTGATCCTAAAACCAAAAACCAAACCATTATTTTTAGAATATTTTTTTATGATTTGGAAATTTTTATGATTTGGAATTAATGTAGTAATGCCGACTGTGCTTCAAAGACAATAAACACCATGTTTGGAAAAAAAGTAAAGATTCCTATTTATAAGAACTAGAGGGTTAATGCACTTTTAAACAACTTACTACATAAGCTCACCAGACAAAAAATTAGTCACCATACACAGTATGCTCGTACATATCCATATACCTACAAATTCAACTACTTCCTTCACACTGTGGCCTTTGGCACACAAATACAATCACTTCTTTTAGCCCATCGTTAACATCTGCTTCGCAGCCCATTTTCCACACATCGAATGAGACATTCACCGCACTGTCCCACCATTTCTTAATCTATGAATCCCATCACACATCCTGCAGATATTTATGTAGCTAGATACTTCTAATGCTGTGTCGCGTATAGGAGCATGAAGTTACTAGTCCAGACAAGAAGAGGAAAGGCACTAGAACCTTAGTGTCAAATAAATATACGTGTATTAATTACTTTATTTAATGTACATAAACTCTTAACTGTTTTTTTACTTCTAGTTTACTGCTCTGTTTGAAGAAGTCTTTACCATGCTTGCATCTTAACACTCTGAAGGACTCATCACCAAATTTTAAACTCTGAAGGACCTTAACCGGATACTTAGCTAACACCTCTGTAATAATGTCACTGACACACATATGAGACACATTGGACTCTCTTTTTTTCTCCCCTCCTCCTGTCCTCCCTCCTTCCTCTCCTGTGGGCTGTTATGAAAGGGTGAAAGAGGAGCATATGTGGCGACAGTGGACTGGTCGTTAACCCCCCTGTAAGGGCCCCAACTCCAGCGTGTGAGATTATGTAAGGCAACCCTAGTCCTATTTCCTGGTTTGCGAGTCTGTAATTCACGCTGCCCACTGCAGAACCCATGAGAGAGTCTATAGACACAGACACACACACAAAGCCCACCACACTCAGACAAGGACAGGCGTTTTAGATAAAGACAGAGAGCAAGGCAAGAAAGTGTACAAGTACATCGCAGGAGAGAGAGCTTTAACAAGCGAGGGAGCGACCAGAAGTTTCTTTGCCCAAGTATCGTGTCTTCAGACTCCCGACTGGCTGAGAGAGTGCTGGTGGGAGTCTAGGCAGGAGCTGACTGTTCTGTCTCCGGCTTTCTTTGGACAAAAAGGAAAACAATTAGAAAGACAGAAAAAAGAGAGAAACCAGACAAGTAGCAGGAACTGGACCACCCCACCTTTCCACCTGACAGCAACCATGCTCCTGCTGGACGAGTCTGACTCCCTAACAGGTAAGTGTCCTTGCAACCCTTCTGTCACCCTGGTGCTGACCTCCTTTCCCAGGATCCAGGTGACCCTGTGGAGTTAGGGGTAGTTCCACAGGTCAACAGGTGTGCAGTTGATAAGAGTGAGAGAGCTGTGCTACTAAATCAACAGGACGACAGGAAAGAATGACATGGATGAGGACTTTGCCATTAACTGATTACCATTTGGCTTTAAAGGTTTGCCCAGTTTTAGTAGCAAGACATTGTCGGTTGAGCAAGTTTGTTCTGGGATGCTTCATGCTGCTTTTTGTGTTTCGTGTTTAGAATGTGAAGGTGTTATGTAACGTAAGGATTTGTGAACATTTCTGTACATTTCCTACTACATGATTTCTGTCCTCCCTTGTTGATTTTTGTCATGGGGTAGAGGACGACTTCTTCGTTTATTAGTTTCTCATTTGAATCGTATGTTTCAGTATTTCACACTTTGTTCACTTAATGCAATAGAGTACTGCTGAACATGCTCCCTGATCACCGGTGACTGTAAATTTGTCATGCTGTGTTCACAGAGAACATTCCGCTCCAGAATGGCTCATTCATAGGGTAGTAACTTACTCCTTGCGGACACTTGTTAAAGCTTTATCATCTCAACACTATTGGAACAAGCTCTCCTTCTGTAATCTTAAAGCCAACATTAACATGCAAATTTAAAACAGATGCAGTTACTGGTGCCTCTTCACCCTGGCATGGTAGCTAGCCCGGAAGGTGAAAACCGCATGATGATGTCATAAATTTGATAGTTTCGCTTAACTGTGTTTCCTGACTGAAAAAGACCCATCAGACTTTACTCTAAAAGTTCACACAAGTCATTTATTGGTTCGTGCCATTAAGCCTGAGATGCTTTCAAAGTTTAATTTTTTTCCTCATAATTTGCTTGGAAACCCCTGTTCCTCCGGCACCCGCTGCCTTCTCTAGGCAAATGACTTCGTTCTTTTTTTTCCCTCCTTCACTGGAAAAGTCAAAGAGATGTTTCAGTCCCAAATAAACCCATGCTGCCCTCCTTTAGACTTGAAAGTGTTTTTGGACATGGCCATGTGGCTAGAACCTTCCTGCCTTTCTGCATACATCATAGGAAGCAGGTTACACAATGTTTGTGTCAGGTTATGGAAGCGTTACAGGAGCATTTCAGCACTCACGTCCGCCATGCTGCTCCATGCTCTGGCCTCTCTGTGACACACTGGCCCAATTCTTAGCCCAAGTGCAGCTGCATGGCACTCGCTGTCATAACGCCTGAGCAGACTCATTAAACTGAGCGCTAAACAGAGTGGGGAAATGTTGAAAACGAATGTAGTCTCTGTCAGAGATGAGACGTGTGTGTTATATGCCTCATTAGGTATCACCTCTTTGCACTCTATTGTATTATATTGTTGTTTTGAAGGCTTGTCGGTCAGTGACTCTCATGATTTACTAGTGACATGCTGGCTCCCTGTTTGTTGCTTCAGTACGTTTTTATGTGTATCTATGTGCACCCTGTCTATCCATGAACTACCTGTTGCTTACAAATCTACTCGGAAAGAAAGACAGAAACTCTTGAGGAAACTCTTGTGTTTCTTGTGTTGTATTTATGGAGGATCAGCGTGTGATGAAAGACTTGAAACAACATTTATATGAAACATCTGGTGAGTGCACGCATGTGCACCCCCTGCGTGTGTTTGTGTGGCATTTGTGCTTACCGATGTGCAGTACATTTTAGTAATAATGTGTGTGTGTCTAAGAAAGTGGTATGACTGGACGTGCTGTACTGTTCAACATGCACGTTGTGTAACAGCCATTGGTTCAGTTACGTAAGCGTCCCTGCTTCTCCGACCCAGCCCCTGTCAGCCGGTGTGTGTGTGTGTGCGCGCGCACTCCTTCCCAGCAGGGGGTTCAGAACAAACTGGGGCACTTTTTCGGTAAAGGGAAAGAGGGGGTGAAACTGAGAAGTGTTCACATGTTTTCTTGTTTTCTGTTCCTTCCCTTATTCCTCCTGTTCTAGCTGTCACTCCTTTGCCTGACTTTTGTGCCATTGGGTTTCCTGGCTTTCATGGCCATTGCTTTTATCGTACTGCAGAATCTTAGCCTCAGGGACAGACCTTCCTGTTTGTGATCCTTGAAACAGTTTTTTAGTATTTTGTTCAAATAAGTGCCCAAATAATGTGTATTTGGTAATTCTGCCCAATGTCCTTCAGCTCATTACTGGAAAAGTACAAAACAATATAATAAAAGTATTATGCCAAAAACTACAAACTTAATTTGCTTGTTTCAGCTTATTTTAATCATTATTCTTGGCAAGTTTGCTAGTTTTTGTGAGAAATTTCTAGAAAGTAAAGTCATGAGTCAAAGATGCCTAATTTTGGTTCTGAAGATCAACTACCCTGCAGAGTTTTGCTCCAACCCAAATCTAACACACCTGATCCAGGTAATCAAGGCCTCTGGGGACATCTGAATATTACAGCCAGGTGTGTTGCATGGTGTGGTAAATCTCCAAGGCCTGAATTGAGTGTTCAGTTTGTTTGTCCCTGCCAGATTAAGTTTGCTAGATTTTATGTGAACTTTCTAGAATGAAATCTAGTTTTTTTTTTGTTTCTGGTGTTGCATTTCATGTTTGTTGTTCCTGGCCAGGTCATTTATAATGGATTTGTTAGTCATAAGGTTTTAGGTTTTGACTGTATTTTCTAAGTTGTGGTCACTTTGCTCTGACTGGATTTTGTGGGGAAAAAAAAGTTCAGTGTACTTAGCTGAACTACTAGGCCATGTGGATGAGCTTCCCACTCACTGCTAGCTTGTTCTTATCTATTATATCACATTAGCTTATCCTAATAAATGGATTTGATAAGCTTGTGGCACTGACCTACATTATTTCTTTCTCATTCTTGTTTGCCCTTTCTTGCTAGCTTAGGTTGTACGTTTAAATGCAGTTGTTTATAATGTAATATGTATGTAACATAAATAAATATATAAAGATCTAAATAGTTTAACTTCAGAACTTCAGAATTACATTCCAGTCTCTTTGAATCCTCTACAGAAATAGCATATCTAAAGGTATCTGTAAACCTACACACGGTCATTATTCCTTTTGGCAATGTAACAAGGTTGTATGACTGTATCTTGTTTAGATTAGAAGTCCAAATATTAGTTTTAAATATTGGTAGTATGAGATATTATAAACTCCTCCTGGTGGATGAACAAAGTAGCGATTATCCTGTGTTTCATAATGTGTCCCAGGGATACTTACATAACGCTCAAACTGCATCTATCTTTCAGCTTCTCAGACTTTAAGAGGTGAACTCTCGAGTGTAGATTGACCAGAAAGAAACCAGACAACCATAAAAAAGTGAGACAATGGTTCATTGGAACTTCTTTATTGTGCAAAACTATTAACTCATGCTAAAATTAGCAATGATAAAGGTGGTTGACAGGTCGGAATGTTACTTACTGAATGACAAAATTGTAAATTACCATCACCTTGACACATTTATGTATAGAAGCTCTTGAGCTGGTCTTCTGGGCACTTTTTCTATCAGCTGTAATCTACGTGGGCTGCCGCGGAGTCAGCTTAATGTGTCACTGGTTGAAAATTAAACTCAGCTGGGGTGAATTAGCCAGGCCGTATGAATTAGCCAGGATGCCTAGCATTTTGAAAGCTCATTTGGCTAGGAGCAATCCTATTAGTGAGACCCCACACCATGCCACCAGTATTGTAATCGCCAGGGTAAGACATGGCTCACCCCACTTGAACAGTCAGCATTATTTAATGGTAGATATAGGATATATACAACATCAATTCCATGAGTTCATGAGTACCTCTGCCATGCAGGTTGTATTGCAGGCATGCCAAACTGGGTTTCAGGCTATGGGTCTGAATGAGCATTAAACAATTTCCTGAATACTCTAACAGCACTTTACAAAAAGAGCACATCTGGTAACACTACTTAAGACGGTCATAGGCATTACTACATAGTTAAACTATGTACCAATTAACCATTGACTAATGATAGGACAATAAGCAAAAACAATATCTTAACGTAATTTAACATATTATTATTTTTAAGGGTAAATTTATCTGTTAATGCTATTTAAATAAACTTAGGAATTAATTATTGAACATTAGTTGACAATCAATTTCAACATTGCTTATCTATTTAGAGATATATCAATGCTTATAACTCTCTTAAGTACCATTAATAGATGTACCCTTAATTTAAAGTGTTACTAGTGCTCTATCGTTACTACTTCGGGGTTAGCCGTAATTTAGGATTATACACTAGGGTTGATCAATATGATGTTCCTTGGCCTTGACAGTGGAGATATTGTAAAAGGATGGAATATGCAGATGAACTCACTAACCAACCCCAGTGTGTTTTGCTGTGGATAGGAACCAACAACAGAAAGAAACAGAAGGAAGTTTTAATCTGCAGCATGTTATTAATTTACCGGTTATACCTTTAATATATTGCAAGGTGTACTAATGTTTGCTTTATGTAGCAATAACAGCTATACTAATATTATGTTTATACTGAAAAGCCCCACACATGCAGTGTTTGTTTATTTAAGTGCCCTGCTCTTCACTGTACAGTAGTTATGCTGACTGGAATGAGCATAATCCGTAATCCGTAATCTTCTTACTGACCCGCTACCATGTGTGTCTGTGTTTTTGTGTATGTGATGCTCCCCGCCCCTTTCCCCCCCCCCGAGTCTCTGTCTTTCAGTGGGTCAGTGGCCCATTCACACTTGCCAAACCGGAATCAGAGAGGGCAATGAACAGAAAAGAATGAGTCTGAAGCAGAAAGGGAAAGCTTTCCTGTTCTCCTTTTGATAAGCGTTCAGTTTATGCACTGGCTAATAGGAAGCCCATCAGAAAAGGTTCTCTTCAGCAGCCGTTCATTTACACAGTTTTGTATGGTGTCATGTATGAAGATGGCTTGTTCATAATAAAAAATCCTCTGTCTGACCGGATTAAGATGAGGTTCTCGCAGTATTTGTTTTTTATGGTAGAGGTTACTGGGAGTGGGTTTTTGAGGCATTAAAGCAATACCCGTGTTGCACTATGATAAATTCCGCCTTTGGAGAAATAAAAATTTATTTCATATTATACATGAGCTGCTGTTCAACGTTCTACATTGAAAATTGTTACAAGTAGATAAGCAGTGTTTGCCATCAGTACGTTCTGTCACAGGAAGTCAAGGTGGTGATTGATATCATTAGAAAAAATTTTGCCAGAAAAAAGTTTTCATAATCAGCGTCGGAAAATATCATTTAAGAATTACTTTGGAGCACACACACACACAAGTGTTGTGTGAATGCGTGTTTGGTCTGTATAGCCTGTTTGTGTTTACTGGTTGTAATCACGTTTTAGGGAAATCCAATACTGATGTTGAAACAGACTACAAACAGATTAAAGCCATTAAGAGCAAAATGTATTGATGAAGCTTTCTGTATATGTGAGTGTGTGTGTGCGCGAGTGTGTGTTTGTGGTATCATTATCCTCACCGAAACGTACATTGTTGTATGTCACTAGCAGGCTGTGACGCGAAGACACTGTAAAGCGTTGTTACATAAACACAGTGCACCATGGTTACATAACCCAACTGGCTTCTGAACAGACCCCCAACCCCCTCCCCTCATCTCTCTATCCAGATCCTCCCTCTCTCTCTTTTTTTTGCTCTCTCTTTCTCTCTTTTTTCTTTTCTCTCTCCCTTTCTCTCTCTGTCTTTTTCTCTCACACACAAACTCTCTTCCTCCCACTTCTTTTTCTCTCTCGCTCCTCCATTCTCTCTTTTCTGTCTCTGTCTGTTGTTCTCTTTATTCTTTCTCATATTCTCTCTCCACTCTCTTTTTTCTTTCTTTCTTTCTTTCTTTCTTTCTTTCTTTTGTTCTATCTTTCCTTTTCACTCACACACACATGCAGTTCTTTCTTTGAGTTGTGGGGAAATTACACAGACTTCTATTCATGTCCAGGAGACTCACTCAAAAGTTAACTATAACTACTACTATCCTAACCCTAACCTTACCATTATCCTAACCTTAAACTTAACTTTAGCCTTTCCCTTAACTTTATCTGTACCTTAACCCTAAACCTTACACTGACCTTAAGATATGATTTACAAGAGAAGGACCAGCTTCTATGAACAGGTTTTTGTGGCAAAAAACATATAGGTGTGTGTGTGTGTGTGTGTGTGTGTGTGTGAGAGAGAGAGAGACATTTCCTTTTAAATTTGCACCTATATATTGGTTAGGCTTTAAACCAGCAAGCTGCAAGCAGGCCGGACCAACCTCATACTGTTAAGGACTGTTCTTATGTAATACAAAAATACCATGTAAATTAGATTAGATTACATTCAGTCGCATGATATAATCTGCTTTTAGATTTAGCTCTAGCTAATAACTTGTGCCAACTTGTTGAGCAGAACTTCTTTAAGATATGAAAAAATCCACATCCATTTTCCTCTGTGAGAAGAACAATAAACACTATGAAAGCATGGTTAGCTGTTATGAAGATATGACAAAAGTGTCAAAACAAGTCGCTGGTGTAGCTCAAAACAATGAATTTGAACCACGTTCAGATACCAGACTCAAAACAAGCGTTGTCAAGGTGTTTGGAAACTTAAATCAGTGTTGTTAGGGATCATTCAGAAAGCAGACAATCCACAGCACGTCTAAAAGGAAACTTTGGAGTTTGTGGAAAAAGATTCCCCTTTTGATTTCTGTCTGAACTGGAAAACTAACTAAAAGCAAGACTCCTGCATGTAATAAAAAACTTGGACAGTATGTTTATTTTTAGGGTTTTTTTTTTGATGAAGGTGCCAGAAAAAAAAACACTGAAAAATAACTCTGTTACTTGTAGACAATATAAAGTAAGTGGTGTGTTTTCTGACTTTTGCACAGGACTGAAACTCGTGTCCCCATTTAGCACCCCTACTGATAGACATACCTGAAACCATGCATCCACCCAGTTTACCGTTCTAATCGGTTAGCCGGCTGTAGTGTGTTAGCATGGGGTTGTGCTTGTGTGTGCATATGTGTGCATTTTGTCGATGCGCTCATATATGCGTTGTTGTGTGCGCCTTGTGGGTGTGGTTTGTGTGTGGGTATTGGGTGTGTTTGTGTCGCACCATGATGTTGTGACGTGTTGTCTTGACTGCTATATTTGGAACTGCAATGTCCTCACATGCATAGAGCAGGTAAGAATAGACATAGAGAAAGGTAAGGCGTTAGGTTTTGAGGTGTAAGTTTATAGTGTGTATTTAGTCTACGAGTAATACAAATTTTGGTGAGTGTCCTCGACCCAACTTATAGCAGCAAGTGTGTCACACATGTTGAGTGCTTCTTTGGGTCCACGTACATCACTCCCAGTTGTTTACCAAAGCCTTTATACTCCTACATGTCTCCCACTTCTTCGTCACCGCTGTTTCTCTTGGTTCGCCACTGGCGTCATTACAACCGTCACCTCCAAGTTCACTGAGTCCCTTTTGATTGTTATTGGATAGTGGGCCATGCTTTTGAGTATGGGTTGCCACGGTCGACGTCCAGAAGACAACTGTGCAGGGGGTCGGAGTTAAGAACAAAACAGAACGAGGGGGCCGTGATTATGGATGTGGTTTTGGGACGGTCCTACTAGTGGTAGCCTGGGGCTGTGGGTTTACGAGAGGGCTCTCAGTATTGTGTATTATGAAGGTTTGATTCTGGTGTGTTGAGGACGACGGCTTAAGTGTGTGTGTCGAAGAGAGAGGAGGAAAGGTTTGTGAGGGTGATTTAGTATTTACAGTCATCTTTTCGGTTTACACGAATAGAGAGCTATATGGTCCATTATGTAATGGCATTGTTGCGTAAATGTGTCTCCTGACCAAGCCTGTCCTCCTGATGGCAAGCGGTGAGGACTCACGCTCTCACTGAAGGTGTGTGATTGGCTTGTGAGTGTGTGTGTGGTGTGTAGACCCTACATCAGACGTGGTGTCCCATGATATTGTTTGTGCTTTATGTGTAGTTGCGTGCGTGTGTGTAGTGTCTATGGTCACTTTCAGTCATTAAATAGAGGTTTTATCACATTACCTCTGCAAAATAAACGTCACTGCCGTGGAAAAGGAAAGGTAGTCTTTGCTAAAGATAGCTTTGGTTAAAAGCATAACATCTTATGGTATAGAAAAAAACGTTTAAAGGGGAATTAGGGATTAATTCTATATTGCTATGTATGGTATGCTGCTACATATCGTACATGGTCAAATTCAGAAAAGTTTGATGTGAAAATCTGAGATTTTAGGAGTCAGAAATGTAAAAGAAATTAGGTGGACAGGAAACCAGACATCCAAAAGGAGTTTCTTGCCTACTGTGCAGTAAGTGTTACAGAACCTCGGGATCTAATAGAAACATTTCATCGAGTCATTCATTGATCTTCCGAGGAGTACCTCAACAGTGTTAGTACATATTCTACCTTTATTCAAAAAGAAAGTGTACCCCCTACCTGTCTTAATAGGAAGCCTCACTGGGACAAAAAAGGCTGTGTCAGCCATTGCATGGTTAAAGGGGGTAGGTAATTTTCAGGCTCCTTGAAGATGGCAGTGCAATGAGGATAATAATAACACGCAGGCTAAAAAATACCTGCAGGGGTCGTAACGGGATTCATAGACTGAAGAAGGGTGCTCAGTGCAGTGAATGTCTCATTGTAATGTTGTGAATGGGTCCAAAAGAGAGGTTAATTATTAGGCAAAGGAAGAGTGATTGCATTTCTGGTGCCATAGGTCGTTAGTATGAAGGAAGAAGCTGAATTTTGCATGTCCTTATGGAAAGCCATAGGGTTCATTTACAGGTCTACCAGCAGTGGCAAAATTCCCAGTCTACAGGAAAACTCTCGCCCAGAATTGTGGGCAAGAGGAAGGCTTTCCACCCAAAGCGTCGGTACCCAATTCGACAATTCTTCCTGACACAAGCAGTGGCTAAGCACTGATGTTGCCCGTATTCAACAAAAAACTTGTCCAGTCCATGCCCCAAATCAATCACAGCGCTATTATTGGGACAAGCTCATGGAGGTTACTGTCACTCTATTAGGTATGGTTTTCAGTCACAGACTAACTAAATTTTTTTGTCGGGTGATCTTATGTTGATAACCTGAAAAAACAGGATTGGGGCACTAATTGCAAAGCATTACAAAAGGATGTCAACCGCGCATAAAGAGAATGGTCTTCAGTGTCTGTTTACCAAGTGTTATTGATAAGGTCACTAGAATAGATGCAGCATGCTTAAATTGGCAAAGAAACGATAATATTTTTCTCGTTACGTCTGTGTTCAGCCGCAATGTTGTTCTGACTTGGTGTTGGTTACTGCTGTATATCAGTATTAGTTCGAGTCTGATTGCCTCGTCCTTCCTGATATGGACCTGTGGCTGTTAGCTATGTTCACAGTGTGATCTTTTTTACAGCTAAGTTTACATAAATTGGCTGGATCTGGGCTGAAGACTTGTAATTATATTCACAAGCAATAAAAAAAATATCCTCCACAAAAATTCCCGGGACTCAAAAACTAATCCTCTGGATGACTTAACGGGATTTCACAATTTTTGTGGCATAATGGTTGTCATAGTAGAAAAAACTCATGTCTGCCTTGTGGACGATTTCGCGGACTCAGTCACTGGTGAGGAATTTAATGTAATGAATTAACAACGTGCCCGGTATTTTTACTGTAAATATGCTTGAAGCAGAAAAATACAAAACTGTTGGATTTGACGCTCTCTGTGGTTCCACGGAAAAAAGCATTAGGTTGAAGAGAGGAGTATGAGTGCAGGTAGTAAAAGGGGTAAAAGGTGAAGGTAGATGAGCAATGGATCAGATAGTGGTTAGACACAACTGAGAGTGTGGAGGAGCAAGAGATTGGGTTAGTGCTGTGTTTGAGCGTATACAGCTGGTTGCATTAATGGTCACGTCTCCATATGAGGCTGAAAAGATATTTTCTGGATCGGAAGGAGGGAGAAGGAGAGGGAGGGGAAAGAAGGATACAGGAAGGGCGGAAGAAGTGGGGGGTCATTTTCACCCATCTCGTTTTTTAGACGGGTCTTAGTGCATGTGTATTTTGTGTGTTGTAGTGTGTGTGTGTGTGTGTGTGCGTTTGTGTGTGTTGTGTGTGTGTTTGTGTGTGTGTGTGTGTTTTGTGTGTGTGTGTGTGTGGTGTGGTGTGTGTGTTGGTTTGTGTGTGTGTGTGTGTGTGTAGTGGGGTGTGTTGTGTGTGTGTGTGTGTGTTATATGATCTTATGCAGCATTTTATTTTCATTGAGGTTGCTGGAGAAGTGAAGGGAGTGATATGTAGATTGTTACCCCTGTGCTCTTCCGTCTTTCTTGTCCTCTTTTATCCGTTCCAGACCATCAGTTGGGGCATCTCGATTACTCCCAGAACAGGCACAGCTCAGACTGCTGGGTTTTGAGAATATGAGTGGACTAAGTGCATTTGTAGCCTAGTTCGCAACTTATGACATGCATGGCTACACAGTTTGTTTTGAAGGACATGGATTAACCCTTAACTTTAACCTACCCTACATAACCCCTTTACCTTCATCCCATGCCAAATATAATTTTTTCTAATCAGATCTTGGAAATATATAAGCAAGATGTCTTTAAAAAGAACTGAAAGCAGTACAGAAACGAAGTTGACAATCTAAATATAGGAAATGTAATGCTTATTTACTTGTTGATATTGTATGTTGTTTTGGCGTTTTTTGGATGAGAAGTTAAACGCCTGAGGGGCGATCTTTGATTTTTGGCACAGTGTTCTTATAAATACAATTCCAGCATTATTTTAAAATCCCTGTACCATTACATAAATAATGAAATAAAGAAGAGGTCTTCCAATTTATTTTCTCTAGACTATACTGCATATTGACACTCACGAAGCGTATAGGGAACACCCCCTGTATCTACACGTCCCCACATCTATCAATACTCTACAATAGACTTTAAGTCCTAGTCTATACTTTTGCTCAAAAAAAGCAGCAGATGATCTGATCGTCTCTCAGACTGTCTCTACAAGTGGACCGCGAGATAGGATGTCTAATAGGTGGACAGCGAGTGGACACAAATTTTAAAACTCCAGCACACTGCCGCTGTGTTTGATCCCTCCGACCCACAACACACACTAGCACACCACCACCACCATGTCAGTATTACCTGCGTCTGTGGTGCATCCTGTGGGGGATCCTTACTATTGATAAGCAGGGTGAAAGATTAAAGTATACAGAAAAGTCAGGTGGACTAAGTGTGTCATTGTAGACTACAAAAACAATATCTTCTTAAACAAGTATTAAAAAAAAAGTGGAACGAGAGTGCAAAAACAAGGTGCTCCTGATTAAAGAGCTTTGTGTTACAATAATCCACAACTGAATAATGAACAAACTCCTCAAGCTAGGTCCAATCCTTTTTCTGGGGATAAAAGCATCTCTCTTCCTCTCTCTCCTCTCATTTCTCTCTGTCTCTCCTCTCTCTCTTTCTCTCTCTCTCTCGGTCATCTCTCTACTTCTCCTCATCCTCTCTCTCGCTCTCATCTCTCGCTCTCGCTCCCTCTCCCTCTTACTTTCAGTACGACCCACACAAACACACACACGAGAACTAGAAAGTCATGTCAGAGGCGGAAGGGCAGTCCATTAGCAGATTGCTTCCAGGAGGGGTTGGTTATGTAATTTAGTTTTCCAGACTGTGATTTTCCCCATCAACCCCCAATCATTTATTAAATAATTCATCTACCACTCTGTGTTTTGTGTGTGTGTGTGAGAGAGTGGCCAAACCTGAATGTTTCAGAAAAGACATCTTTTAACCTGTTGAACAACAGAGTGAAAAAGGGTTGAAAACAAGAAAGAACAGTGAGCAAGAACTGGAGAAGAATGAGGGTATAACTGAGGATTTCAAGGAAGAGAAGAGGGAGCAAGGGAATAAGTAGAAAAATGGGTTTTTTGTTTGTCCTCGTTTCAATTTTTTAACAAGTGTTTGTCTACCATTTAGGGCGGGGCAGGTTTTCGTGGGTTTCCTGTGTGTGTGCAGTGTATGTTTTGGCCATCGACCTGTGTGTGTGGTCGTTTCATAACACTGGATATTTATGAGTGGCTTTCATAACATGTGATTGGGTTTCAGCGTGCTTGCTATGTCCTGGAGGAGCAGAATCCTTGTCTACAACCGTAACTGTGCTCTGGCCAGTCCTTCAATATAGACTCTTTTATTATTCATAAGTGTAAATTTTTTAACTGTCTTGTCCTAGCATAGATATATATAAATATATAGATATATATATATATATTATCTCTATATATAGATATATATATATATATATAATATATATTATAATATATATAATGTATCGAGTTTATGTGTTGGGTGTTGGAATCTAAGCAATGGTTGGTGCCTGTGCTACATAAAGGCAAAGCACTGTTATGCGTAACTGAAAGTTTAGGTCAAGTAAAGTTTTTTGACCAAAAGCGTTCACCTGTGATGGAAATTTCAGCCGTGAAATTTGCACAGTAATCATACTAAAATGAAGCCTCTTGACATCTTCCTGGTTAATAAAAAAAGGCACTTTTACAGTAGAAAGTAAAATATGTCCCTTTTACTTTGCTTTAAGGAAGTTCAGGAGTGTTTCTGTTGTTTTACAGTCAGAAATGTTCAGATGATGTTGTGGTTGAATATTTATTAAAATACTTAATAATCAATGATATAAGTGGATACGGGCTCAGTCAAAAGGGAGATGACAAAACCGGGGCAAAATAGTTACTACTGTCAATTCACATTCGAGCTGCAAACAATAACAAAATATACTATACGTATACTTTATAAAATACAATGTTTTTTTGAATTGCTATTCCATTCGTTTGTGATCTTAAATCACGTTTCCAATATAGGTACCATTTTTTAAAATACTATGCCATTATTTTTTGTAATGCCTAGTCGTCACTATTTTTTAAGAAATGTCTTTTTTTTTATATTTTTTATTATAATATATATAGATACTTTCTCTCTCTCCCTGCAGATCAGGCCGAGCGCCGCCTTTAGTTCTGAGAACGCAGCTCGGGCGGTGACTCTTCAGGATGCCCTGCACACTACCCTCTAGCATACCTCTCCCCTCGGGCGAGACTCCTGGGGTGTCCGCCTGCTCACCCAACACCCCTGTCCCGCCCGGGACAACCCCGCCCGCGCTGGCCCCTCAGTGCAACCAAGAAGAGGAGCTCCAAGCCCGTCTCACTATGAGGAGGACATCAGTTATGTCTTTAATGCACTTTAAGGAAGAACCTCCCCCCAAATGCCTAACATTGCTTTAAAATGAGATGAAGCTAGTATGCTGTTGTCTTGTTGTTCTTGTCATTTTTAACCATTTTAAAAGCCCTTTCCTTCCATCTTTGTGCTGACGACATTGCCATTGATCACATGCAATGTCCCCAACTTTGGCTTTTTTAGCCTACAGTTACGTTAAAATGCTAACAGAAAATGCTAGAAGTCAATAGTGACCTAAATCCTAGAATCACACAGACTTGTCAAAGTGGTATTGCTTTATATGAGCTTTGTTTTTTTTGGGGTGTTTAAAAAAACACCATTAAAATTGTTTTAAAATCCATTTTATTTTTTTAAAAGTGCAAATAGGGGACAGGTAAAATTGTCTGTCAACAACACAGTAACGTAACTGTGTACTATTTCATTATGGATTTGGAAGTATTTTACAGTATTTATTGATGCTCTTATCCAGGCGACTTACAGGTTATCATATTACAGTTAGGCCAATGTATGTTAGGAGTCTGTGCCCACGGACTCTTATTGGTGTAGCATAGTCAGTAGCCCAGGATTTTGAACCCCAAGTCTCCAACGTGTGGTGGTGGCTACTTGGCGGCTAGGTGGGTGTTATCCGCTGAGCTAAACCACCAATAATTTTGGAATAGGAAAAGTTTTTGAACCGTGTGAAAACAGAATGTAAGAACATTCATTGCTACTAAATGAATAAATCAATTTATTTTATTAACTAATGTAACTATGAGGTAGGCAATTACATTTGCTCTTACGTGCGTAGCAATGCTGTTGTACATGTGTCGGACCATAATGGAATCGTCCTGTAGGATTGGCTTGAAGTGACAGCAGGAGGGAGTGTGGTGTATGTACCAGTTATGTGTTTTAGGTTTTTATACAGCGATGAGTCCAGGCTCATAAACCTACACTCGCCAGTTTCTGACTGGCTGCCAAATAGGTTAGACCCTTCTCTTATTCCCACTTCTCCCTCCCTCCCTCCCCCTCTCTCTCTGTTCTCTCTGTAGGAAACTGTTAAATCGAGCCCAGTTGGAGGCAGTGAACTAAGTGGCCCACGGAAGAAATTAGAGGCGCAAGCGTCTGGAGCATCAGAGGAAGGACTTCATTGTAGCTCCTCGCCTGAGTACACACACCGCAGGTTACTAATGATCACACACAATGCACCACAACCAAGCCGATACAAACACAAGTTAGAATCTACAGATGACGCACATGTTAATGAAATACAGAGGCCTTTCCAGATAGTTATAATGTTTACATGAGTAGAAGTGTTTACTATCATACCTTCAAAGGCAAATTTAAGGTCATACCTTCCTTCATCTTGTTAATGTAAGATTAATGCACTATGTTTTGTTTTTGTGCATTTTGGTGCTCTCAATATTTTTTACCATGGTCTCGGCCCTTATTTAGTCTGTTCGGGGTGTGTGGGTACCTTGTACCAACAATCAACAAGCCTTTTTTGACTTGCCCAAGACCTTCAGGAGATTTGTCAGACTCTGGAGTGGTGGTGCAATTTGCTACTGTGCTCAACCCTGCCCATAACGACGGCATTGGAAAGACATTCTTTGCTAACCAAACAATTCAGCAGCAGAAGTTTTAATGGAAATCGAAACAATGTCTCCAATGCTTTTGATGAGACTCTGTGGATGATGAAGGAGGCAAAACCGCTGAATAGGATGATTTCTACAACAGGGTAATTATATCCTAAACCAAGTCAAATTCACTAGTCACAAGCCATGGATTTTTGCCATAACCTCACAAATCCTTGACCTAAAGATTGTCCAATATCTGTAGCCCAAAATCTACACAGGACTAAAAGCAAGGAAAACTCCTAGGCTACAAACGTTTTTTTTTAGCTACTTTAGCTACTTCCCATAGGGGTTTTACTAAGTACTGACCAGTGCACTAGAACCACAACAATTTGGAATCAAGCTATTTCCCTTTTTTCTTTTTTGAAACTGTAAAAGATGGAAAGGTTTTTAATATCAATTCGCATGTGTTATTTTTAACTATATGCCCTTTGTTTATTTACAGTAACAGAACTTCGGTGCCATTTGCCACTGTTCCAAAAAATGTGTTTAGTGCTGAGGCCCCAACAAATAAAGATTAATATAACTGTATGTGTTTTTGTTGTTGTTCTATAATTTTTAGCGTACTGTATATGAAATAATAAGCACTACATAATATACATACTTTAAACTAACTTTAAAACAGATACTTTTACAAACGTTAAGTGTAAGGAGTTTTCATTCCAACAGGTCTTGAAGACATTTCTACTGTCCATTCTTCATGTAGTTCCCACTTTTTAAAGTGCAGGCACTGTGGTCATAATATAAGAAAATAAATAGAGGACAATAATGAGTTTTCAACAAATGTCCAAAGATTTGTAGACACTTAGCCCAGCCCAAAGGCTTTTTTGTTGTTGGCTGCTAACCGTCCTGTTCTCTTCTGATAGTGCTTTACACCACATGTTAGAACACTTCTATAGTCCAATTTGCCATAAGAGCACTTAGTAAGCCAGGTACTATGTTGAATCATTAGTTCTGGATCACAACACGCTTCCCACATGACTTTGAACATGTGGCTCCATCACCTGCAGAGAATGCGTTTTCAGTAACTCTGCACGCTCAGTGCCTAGTTGACAGATGCCTACTTCTCTAGTTGACAGTAGGAATAAGGATTCATGGTCATTCCTGTTGTTTTATTGGCAGTGCTATTGTCCTGAGATTGCCTGATGTTAGCTGTGTCCCAGTATTGGGTAGGCCATTAAAGTAACCGAATTACATTTTTAAATTAAAGGGGGCTGCCCCAGTATTTTTGGACATGAATATATATGTTTATCTTATCATAATGAACTGTATTATAAATTGTAATCGCAGA
>JAMWET010007153.1:0-2500 GCA_024036415.1 Prochilodus magdalenae
ACAGTGGTGATCTCATCAAGAAGCACACCCTCGTCCATGCTGATGTTTCAGGAGGAAGCCAATAAAACGCCAGCGTTCAGCGGCGAGTGAGCTTTAGGTGGAATTCTGCCTCTCGGCCCTGCCAAACGTTCCACAGGAAGGGAACGGATGGCGACTAATAGAGCGTAATGAGCCGTCCTGAACAGCGGCGCTTGTGCTCGTTGCTGCTAGCTGGTCAAATGCAGTCATCACAGAAAGGTCACGGACTGGATCAGGAGTTCGGAGAGATGGGTTTATAACCGTACTGTGCCGTCCCGTAATGCCTGATAGGAAGCGTAACGAGTGCAGGTCGGATTCAGACCTCGCTCCCATGCCTGCGCCACCGTTAGACCAGAGAGTGCTTAGCCGTCCGCTTCAGTGCTGGTTTGACTTTGTCCACTTTGCCTTTCCGCCTACGGGGAATCCAGATCCGTCCTTTTCCCTTTTAATGCTCAGTTAAAGCTTCTTAGAGGAGCTCTTGGAGAAGCGAAGCACCATGTAAACAAAAAACCTGCTCCAGGAGCAGAGCGGGTCCGGGCACCTCCGAAAGGCAATCCGAGCGGATCTTCCCACCTGCTCCGAATGTCATGTGATCTTCAGCACTATGTTACGTTTGGGTGGCTAAGCGGTTAGCTCACCGAGGATGACCTAGCCATACTGAAACGTGACCTAGAATTAGCCGCTTTTGTTGTCACCAGGATTCTGCAGCCATCGGGCTGATCTCCATCGGACCACCTGTGCTGGAGATCCATTTCCTGTTTTTGCAGACCCAAACAGGAAATGAGTGGAGAATGGCCGGAAATGAGCAGGCGGGCGGCACGCTGCAGAGAAACAGTCGGCATTGTTATTGAAAGCGGGTCCGCCGAATGGAACAGCTGTGATCCCGGCACTTACCAACTGATAAGGCCGCTATGAATGAGGGCTTTACCGGTGGTCCCCACCTGCCATCTCCCTGGTCATGATCTTCCCACTGTCCTCCACGGACTCTAGCGGTTAGCGGTCTGGAAGGTTTCTGTGCTGCAGGTTTACAGACTCCCCCTTCACGAGTCTGAGGGCCGGCTTACACTGCAGACCGGGTTATTAACTGCTCTGGCAGCGCGGGTCACCTCTGAGAGATCATGTTTTCTATTGATCATTTACTTACCACATGGTCGATCCGCATCAACCACTAGCGAGGCCGCTAACAGCGCTGGATCAATGACGATGTTACCAAGCCACGCAAACTAAACCCCGCTCGCCACGTTGAGCTACAGGGCGGTTTATAAGTGAAAACAGCTCCCACATGAGGTGGTTACGAATGCGCCGCCCGGTGTCCAGGGCGCTGTTTATGACGGTTCAGAGAAGATTCTGATCTCAAACGTGGTGTAGATCCACCAGTTAATTAAAATAGATCCAGGACAGGCTAGAAGCAGGGCAGGGTATCTGGTATATTGCTGTCCAATGAAACGAATCTCCAGCAGCAGCTTCACAGGAGAGGGCAAACACCTGGTTTAGCTTTACTGTAACGCAATGGAACCAGACGGAACCGGACCTTCAGAGCCAGTTTAGGCCATTCCTGCTGGTGCATCGTGAAATCTTCACTCGGTGTAAACAGCAGCTTCAGTGGTCACATGATGCAGAAGTGGAGATACATGTTCTTCATCCAGTAGCCAGTCCCCCAAAACAACTGCAGGCTTTCCAAAGCTCCTCCTACTTTCAGGATACATCATCAGGAGGTGTTTCCAGTCCTCAAATGGGAAGGCAGATCTGGTTTCGGTTAACCCAAGCGTTTTCCCACAGTGGAAGGTGGCGGCAGGTCTTCATCTGTAGGGAGGGATTAATCCCACTGTGGAACGCTCTGCCGGTGCCGGTGCCGATCTGCCGGACGCTGCTCTTTATGTAAAGTCTGTAGGGGAGAGTCGCTGGCTTCTAATTAACAAACAATTACATTACATTAGGCCTGGTAATTACCCCCCACACACCAGCCCCCAACACCACCCAACACACACACACTCAGATCCCGTGTGGTGATGGCTAATCCGCTCTTTATCTATTAACCGTGACATTGAGGACACTCAAGAGAAAGAGAGGGAGGAACCTGAGAGAGCAAGGAGGAGAGAGAATGGAGAGAGTGAAAGAACGAGAGATAAAAAAGGAAGAGAGACTGCGTGCGTGCGTGGCAGGGTGGGGGTCGTGTCCGTGTTGGGTTTAAGGCGGGTTGGCCTGGATTAGCCCCCCTCCCCCACCAAACTAATTAATTGTGCATGCAGCAGCAGGGGGACGGAGAGAAAGAGGCTTTATACTCGCGGCACCAGAGAACAGAGGAGTAACGCAGAGCGGACTGGTGAACAAGGAATTCATACACGGATCTCTCTCCCGAATCCATTCAGACCAAACACACTCAGGTTTTAGACTAGCGTTCCAGACTGTAGACTACCATTCTAGATTTTAGACTAACATTCCAAAACCATCATAACACTACTGCACATGTGGGTACAGATTT
>JAMWET010007153.1:10000-30000 GCA_024036415.1 Prochilodus magdalenae
GATTTAAGAGTTATTGAGGTAAGGGTTAGTCAGGTAAGGGTTATTGAGGTAAGGGTTAGTGAGGTAAGGGTGAGTGAGGCAAGGGTTATTGAGGTAAGGGTTATTGAGGTAAGGTTTAGTGAGGTAAGGTTTAGTGAGGTAAATGTTATTGAGGTTAGGGTTAGTGAGGTAGGGATTAGTGAGGTTAGGGCTAGTGATTTAAGGGTTTTTGAGGTAAGGGTTAGTGAGGTAAGGGTAAGGGTTAGTGAAGTAAGGGTAAGTGATTTAAGGGTTAGTGAAGTAAGGTTTAGTGAGGTAAAGGTTATTAAGGTAAGGGTTCGTGAGGTAAGGTTTAGTGAGGTATGGGTTAGTGAGGTAAAGGTTATTAAGGTAGGGGTTAGTGAAGTTAGGATAAGTGATTTAAGGGTTAGTGAGATAAGAGTTAGTGATTTAAGGGTTAGTGAGGTAAGTTTTAGTGAGGTAATGGTTATTGAGTTTAGGGTTAGTGAGGTAAAGTTTATTGAGGTTAGGGTTATTGAGGTAAGGTTTAGTGAGCTAAGGTTTAGTGAGGTAAAGATTATTGAGGTACGGGTTAGTGAGGTAAGGGTTAGTGATTTCAGGGTTAGTGAGGTACGGGTTAGTGAGGTAAAGATTCGTGAGGAAAGGTTTAGTGAGGTAAGGGTTAGTGAGGTAAAGGTTATTGAGGTAAGCGTTAGTGAGGTAAAGGGTATTGAGGTAAGGGTTAGTGATTTAAGGGTTAGTGAGGTATGTTTAAGTGAGGTAAAGGATATTGAGGTAAGGGTTAGTGAGGTAAGGGTTAGTGATTTAAAGGTTAGGGTTAGTGAGGTAAGGGTTAGTGAGGTAATGTTTAGCGGGGTAAAGGGTATTGAGGTAAGGGTTAGTGATTTAAGGGTTAGTGAGGTAAAGGATATTGAGGTAAGGGTTAGTGATTTAAGGGTTAGTGAGGTAAAGGATATTGAGGTAATGGTTAGTGATTTAAGGGTTAGTGAGGTATGTTTAAGTGAGGTAAAGGTTATTGAGGTTAGGGTTAGTGAGGTAAGGGTTAGTGAGGTAATGTTTAGCGAGGTAAAGAGTAGTGAGGTAAGGTTCAGTAAGGTAAGGGTTAGTGAGATAAGGGTTAGTGAGGTAAGGGTAAGTGAGGTAAGGGTTAGTGAGGTAAGGGTTAGTGATTTAAAGGTTAGTGAGGTATGTTTAAGTGAGGTAAAGGTTATTGAGGTTAGGGTTAGTGAGGTAAGGGTTAGTGAGGTAATGTTTAGCGGGGTAAAGGGTATTGAGGTAAGGGTTAGTGATTTAAGGGTTAGTGAGGTAAAGGATATTGAGGTAAGGGTTAGTGATTTAAGTGTTAGTGAGGTATGTTTAAGTGAGGTAAAGGTTATTGAGGTTAGGGTTAGTGAGGTAAGGGTTAGTGAGGTAATGTTTAGCGAGGTAAAGAGTAGTGAGGTAAGGTTTAGTAAGGTAAGGGTTAGTGAGATAAGGGTTAGTGAGGTATGTTTAAGTGAGGTAAAGGTTATTGAGGTTAGGGTTAGTGAGGTAAGGGTTAGTGAGATAAGGGTTAGTGAGGTAAGGGTTAGTGAGGTATGTTTAAGTGAGGTAAAGGTTATTGAGGTTAGGGTTAGTGAGGTAAGGGTTAGTGAGATAAGGGTTAGTGATTTAAGGGTTAGCGAGGTAAAGAGTAGTGAGGTAAGGTTTAGTAAGGTAAGGGTTAGTGAGGTAAGGGTTAGTGAGGTAAAGGTTATTGAGGTTAGGGTTAGTGAGGTAAGGGTTAGTGAGGTAATGTTTAGCGAGGTAAAGAGTAGTGAGGTAAGGTTTAGTAAGGTAAGGGTTAGTGAGATAAGGGTTAGTGAGGTAAGGGTTAGTGAGTTATGTTTAAGTGAGGTAAAGGTTATTGAGGTTAGGGTTAGTGATGTAAGGGTTAGTGAGATAAGGGTTAGTGAGGTAAAGGTTATTGAGGTTAGGGTTAGTGAGGTAAGGGTTAGTGAGATAAGGGTTAGTGAGGTAAGGGTTAGTGAGGTATGTTTAAGTGAGGTAAAGGTTATTGAGGTAAGGGTTAGTGAGGTAATGTTTAGCGAGGTAAAGGTTAGTGAGGTTAGGGTTAGTAAGGTAAGTGTTAGTGAGATAAGGGTTAGTGAGGTAAAGGTAAGTGATTTAAGGGTTAGTGAGGTAAGGTTTAGTGAGGTAAGGGTAAGTGAGGTAAGGGTTAGTGAGGTAATGGTTAGTGAGGTAAGGGTTAGTGAGGTAAGGTTTAGTGAGGTAAGGGTCAGTGAGGTAAGGGTTAGTGAGGTAATGGTTAGTGAGGTAAGGGTTAGTGAGGTAAGGGTTAGTGAGGTATAGGTAAGTGTTTAGGGGCTTGAGTGTAAGGGTTCGTGAGTCATAAGGGTAAGTGATTTAAAGGTAGAGTTAGTGAGGTAAGGGTTTAGTGTTAAGGTTAGTAAGGGTTAATGGTGGTTAGTGAGGTAAGGGTTAGTGAGGTAAGGGTAAGTGTTTTTAAGGGTTAGTGATTGAGGTAAGGGTTAGTGAGGTAAGGGTAAGGTGTTTTACCGAGGTAAGGGTTAGTGAGGTAAGGGTTAGTGAGGTAAGGGTTAGTGAGGTAAGGGTAAGTGTTTTAAGGGTTAGTGAGGTAAGGGTTAGTGAGGTAAGGGTAAGTGTTTTAAGGGTTAATGAGGTAAGGGTTAGTGAGGTAAGGGTAAGTGTTTTAAGGGTTAGTGAGGTAAGGGTAAGTGTTTTAAGGGTTAGTGAGGTAAGGGTTAGTGAGGTAAGGGTTAGTGAGGTAAGGGTAAGTGTTTTAAGGGTTAGTGAGGTAAGGGTTAGTGAGGTAAGGGTAAGTGTTTTAAGGGTTAGTGAGGTAAGGGTAAGTGTTTTAAGGGTTAGTGAGGTAAGGGTTAGTGAGGTAAGGGTAAGTGTTTTAAGGGTTAGTGAGGTAAGGGTTAGTGAGGTAAGGGTAAGTGTTTTAAGGGTTAGTGAGGTAAGGGTTAGTGATTTAAGGGTTAGCGAGGTAAAGAGTAGTGAGGTAAGGTTTAGTAAGGTAAGGGTTAGTGAGGTAAGGGTTAGTGAGGTATGTTTAAGTGAGGTAAAGGTTATTGAGGTTAGGGTTAGTGAGGTAAGGGTTAGTGAGATAAGGGTTAGTGAGGTAAGGGTTAGTGAGGTATGTTTAAGTGAGGTAAAGGTTATTGAGGTTAGGGTTAGTGAGGTAATGTTTAGCGAGGTAAAGGTTAGTGAGGTAAGGGTTAGTAAGGTAAGTTTTAGTGAGGTAAGGGTTAGTGAGATAAGGGTTAGTGAGGTAAGGGTTAGTGAGGTATGTTTAAGTGAGGTAAAGGTTATTGAGGTTAGGGTTAGTGAGGTAATGTTTAGCGAGGTAAAGGTTAGTGAGGTTAGGGTTAGTAAGGTAAGTGTTAGTGAGGTAAGGGTTAGTGAGGTAAGGGTAAGTGTTTTAAGGGTTAGTGAGGTAAGGGTTAGTGAGGTAATGCTTTTGTGTGTCAAGACAAAAAAATCAAAAATAATTATTTATTCCATTTGTTTATTTGTTTGTTTATTTTCCACAGGTAAGTGTAACAGAGCTGATAATACAGTTCAGGTATGAGTATGTGAAACTCTCTGTATGAAATATTCCCCCAGCATCAACAGCGATCCGGATCCGGCAGAGCAGCAGCTCCTGCCTCTTAAAGGTTTAGGAACGTGTGTATGGAGTATTGATACCTCGGTCTGCCCGGTGACTCGATATTCCGGTCTGATGGCGTCATTCTGGCTCCGAGGCCTGTTTAGAATGCTGGAGCTGCGCTGTGGTTTCCCGATCTGGGCAGAGGCTAAAGAGGCTCCGTCGATTTGCTAATTTCGTTCCGCTGGATCTGATCTCCTCCCCCTCCTCCCCCAGGAAGCCTCGCGCGGCACAGCGCTCCCGGAGGGCAATTTTTCATCGTCTTGCCTGAGCAGCGCAGCTTAACTGCAGACTCCTCTCCCTCCTTCCTTCTCCCTCTCTCTCTCTCTATTCGTTTCTACTACCTCTCCCTCTCTCTCTCCCTTTCCTTATTCTTTCCTTCTCACTCCCTCTATCCTTCTCTCCTTCCTTTCACCCTAACTCCCCCCTTCCCCACTCTCTCTCCTTCCCCTCTCCCTCCTTCCACCTTTCTCTCAATCCTCCTCCTCTCTTTCCCTCTCGCGCTCCGCTTGCTGTTTCTCTCGGTTCCTCACATACAGAATGTTTGCATTATGGGCTGTTCCAGCAGGGAGCCTCAAGGGGGAGGGGGCCGGATCTGTAAAGGGGCAGTGAGGGGGCTGTGCTGGGTTTAGGGGGTCGGGGGGGGTGTCCTGTATTCCGAAGGCTTCAGCCCCAGGTGCACTAGAGAAGCTCTCGGCCCAGGCGGTAACAGCCTCACAGAAAAGTAAAGCAGGCCTCGGTTTCCACGCTTCGGAATCTGCGGCACCTGAAGGTGGAATAAGCAGTAGCGCTCCACGGGAGACGGGACTGCCAGGAAACAGTTTTAGAAGCCGCGCTTGTCTGTGTTGATCGGAACCTTTCAGCTTCTAGCGAACCCACACTTGGCAAAATCCAGAATAACTGGAATCGGGGCTTGGGAGACGGAGAGGCGGCAGGAGCTGGCAGGGGAGGGCTGTGTGCCGCATGCTTGGCAGTAAATTCGCAAGCTGACACGAATCCACGAAGGGCCAATCCCTCTGGAAACTCCCGCAGCGGCAGTGCATGCCTCCCACACACACACACACACTGACACACACAGGCTCACACACACACGGTCACACACACACAGGCTCACACACACACACTCACACACACACACTCACACACACTGACACACACAGGCTCACACACACACACTCACACTGACACACACAGGCTCACACACACACAGGCTCACACACACACACTCACACACACACACTCACACACACTGACACACACAGGCTTACACACACACGGTCACACACACACTGACAAACACAGGCTTACACACACACACTCACACCACTGAAGGGTAGTGATTGACACACACACGCGGTTCACACTCACACACACTGAACACACACAGGCTCACACACACAACGGTCCACACACACACACTCTCTCACACACACACACACACACACACACACTGACACACACAGCCTCCCACACACACACACACACACTGACACACACAGGCTTACACACACACGGTCACACACACACAGGCTCACACACACACACTCACACACACACACTCACACACACTGACACACACAGGCTTACACACACACGGTCACACACACACTGACACACACAGGCTTACACACACACGGTCACACACACACACACACACACTCACATGCTCTCACACACACACTGACACACACAGGCTCACACACACACAGGCTCACACACACACACTCACACACACACACACACACACACACACAGGCTCACACACACACGGTCACACACACACAGGCTCACACACACACACACACTCACACACACACACTCACACACACTGACACACACAGGCTCACACACACACAGGCTCACACACACACACTCACACACACTGACACACACAGGCTCACACACAGGCTCACACACACACACTCACACACACTGACACACACTGGCTTACACACACACGGTCACACACACACTGACACACACAGGCTTACACACACACTCACACACACACACTCACACACCCTGACACACACGGTCACACACACACACTCACACACACTCACACACATGGTCACACTCACACGCTCTCACACACACACACACACTGACACACACAGCCTCCCACACACACACACACACACTGACACACACAGGCTTACACACACACGGTCACACACACACAGGCTCACACACACACACACTCACACACACTGACACACACAGGCTTACACACACACGGTCACACACACACGGTCACACACACACGGTCACACACACTCACACACACTGACACACACACACACTCACACACACTGACACACACACGGTCACACACACACTCACACGCTCTCACACACACACACACACTGACACACACAGCCTCCCACACACGCACACACACTGACACACACAGGCTTACACACACACGGTCACACACACACACACTCACACACACTCATACACACACACACACACTCACACACACTGACACACACGGCCACACACACACACTCACACGCTCTCACACACACACACACACACACACACACACACTGACACACACACACACACACTCACACATGCGCACACACACTGACACACACACTGATACACACGCACACATACATACACACACACACACACATCCACACACACTGACACACGCTCTCACTGATACACACACGGCCACACACAATGACACACACACCCACACACACGCATACACACACACACTCACTGGCACACACACACACACGCTCACACACTGACACACACTGACACACACACATGCACACACACTGACACACACACACACGCTCACACACTGACACACACACTGACACACACACGCACACACACAGTAATGTTCCTGAGCTCCAGAATGGTGGAACCTGACCTGTCCCTGCACTGTCCTGAACTATTCCTGAACTAGTTGGCTTGGACCGTTTCAGAACCCGAACAGTTTTCCAGAACTTGTTCTGAAGTATGCAAGAATTCAATATCCAAAAAATGATTTCCAGAGTTTCATGACAAAGTATTCAAAAACTCAGTAAATCTAGAAATTGCTAAGTGGAACCGTTCCAGAACTAATAGACTTTATAAAGTCTTTTCCAGCAGAGCTCAGGGTTTATAAACCGTGTGGACCTGAAACAATATTTCCAGGATTTTATTTAAGAAGTTGATCCAGTTGATCTAAACCGGTACTGGATCTAGAACCTATAACAGAAAAGAACACACATTCTGAGCACAAGACTTTAGGAATCTGCTGACCTTCTGTGTGCTGGAACTCCAGCTCTAGTTCCCCTTATGTATTTTCAAATCTCACGAATTTAAAATTGTTATGTTTGCTACAACTCAAGAATTCAAGATCCTGATGACTCAATGTTCCAGTTAAAACATTGGAAGCCCCTCCAACGTGGACGAAAGGGCGGTTTGACCTGGCTTAAGGTGACAGGCAGCTGTAACGCAGAGTGTGCCGGATGGCTGTACCGCAGAGTAAACGCTGTGCCGGGCGGCTGTACCCCGGAGTAAATGCTGTGCCGGGCGGCTGTACCGTGGAGTAAGTACTGTGCCGGGTGGCTGTACCGCGGAGTAAACGCTGTGCCGGGCTGCTGTACCATGGAGTAATCGCTGTGCCGGAAAGCTGTACCGCAGAGTAAACGCTGTGCCGTACGGCTGTACCACGGAGTAAATGCTGTGACAGGCGGCTGTACCGCGGAGTAAGTACTGTGCCGGGTGGCTGTACCGCGGAGTAATCGCTGTGCCAGATGTCTGTACCGTGGAGTAAACACTGTGCCAGATGTCTGTACCGTGGAGTAAACGCTGTGCCAGACGGCTGTACCGTGGAATAAACGCTGTGCCAGACGGCTGTACCGTGGAGTAAACACTGTGCCAGACGGCTGTACCGTGGAGTAAATGCTGTGCCAGACGGCTGTACCGTGGAGTAAACACTGTGCGGGGCGGCTGTACCGTGGAGTAAACACTGTGCCAGATGTCTGTACCGTGGAGTAAACGCTGTGCCAGACGGCTGTACTGCGGAGTAAACGCTGTGCCGGGCGGCTGTACCGCTCAGTCTTTATGCTCAACACCACGTCTCTCAGACCAAAGCCGACAGACTAAAGGAATTAACACAGACTGCTCCTCATTCTGGAGGAGCGCAGACCACTGAACACCACAACATCATATTCCTACACTGACCCACTCACCACACAGCGCTCAGGGGTTTACCCGAGCCGGCTGTGGCTCAGCCCAGCGTTCACTCTCCAGTTCAGCTGAACTCTGGTTAGTGGCTTAGTGGGAAGTGACCCATTACGAGCGGCGCGTCTCCGCTGGAGTTTAACTGGGAACTCTGCTGGTGTAATTACTGGTGTGTTTAGCACCAACACGTTAACACCACTGTCCACACCTTAATACAACTGTCTACACCTTAACACCACTGCCTACATCTTAACACCACTGCCTACACCTTAACACCACTGCCTACACCTTAACACCACTGTCTACACTTTAATACCACTGTCTACACCTTAATACCACTGTCCACACCTTAACACCTCTGCATACACCTTAACACCACTGCCTACACCTTAACATCACTGCCTACACCTTAACACCACAGTCCATACCTTAACACCACAGTCAATACCTTAACACCACTGCCTACACCTTAACACCACTGTCTACACCTTAACACCACTGTCTACATTTTAACTCCACTGCCTACACCTTAACACCACTGTCTACACCTTAACACCACTGTCTACACTTAACACCACAGTCCATACCTTAACACCACTGTCTACACTTTAACACCACTGTCTTCACTTTAACACCACTGTCTACACCTTAACACCACTGCCTACACTTTAACACCACTGTCTACACTTAACACCACAGTCCATACCTTAACACCACTGTCTACACCTTAACACCACTGTCTTCACTTTAAAACAACCACTGTATCTTAACCTTAACACCACTGTCCATACCCTTAACACCACTGTCTACACCTTAACACCACTGCCTACACTTTAACACCACTGTCTACACTTTAACACCACTGTCTACACCTTAACACCGCTGTCTACACTTTAACACCACTGCCTACGCCTTAACACCACTGTCTACACTTTAACACCACTGTCTACACTTTAACACCACTGCCTACACCTTAACACCACTGTCTACACCTTAACACCGCTGTCTACACTTTAACACCACTGTCTACACCTTAACACCACTGTCTACACTTTAACACCACTGCCTACGCCTTAACACCACTGTCTACACCTTAACACCACTGCCTACACTTTAACTCCACTGTCTACACTTAACACCACAGTCCAAAACTAAAAACCACTTTCTACACCTTAACACAAATTTCTACAATTTAACAACACTGTCTACACCTTAACACCACTGTCTACACTTTAACACCACTGTCTACACCTTAACACCACTGCCTACACTTTAACACCACTGTCTACACTTTAACACCACTGTCTACACCTTAACACCGCTGTCTACACTTTAACACCACTGCCTACGCCTTAACACCACTGTCTACACTTTAACACCACTGTCTACACTTTAACACCACTGCCTACACCTTAACACCACTGTCTACACCTTAACACCGCTGTCTACACTTTAACACCACTGTCTACACCTTAACACCACTGTCTACACCTTAACACCACTGTCTACGACCCTTAACACCACTGTCTACCTTAACAACCCACTGCCCTCAAACCTTAAACACCACTGTCTACACCTTAACACCCCTGTCTACACTTTAACACCACTGCCTATGCCTTAACACCACTGTCTACACTTTACCAGGTACCACTGTCTACACTTAAACCACTGTCTACCAAACTTTAAACACCACTGCCTATGCACCTTACACCACTGTCTACACTTTAACACCACTGTCTACACTTTAACACCACTGCCTACGCCTTAACACCACTGTCTACACTTTAACACCACTGTCTACACCTTAACACCACTGTCTACACTTTAACACCACAGTCCATACCTTAACACCACTGGCTACACCTTAACACCACTGTCTACACCTTAACACCACTGTCTACATTTTAACTCCACTGCCTACACCTTAACACCACTGTCTACACCTTAACACCACTGTCTACACTTAACACCACAGTCCATACCTTAACACCACTGTCTACACTTTAACACCACTGTCTTCACTTTAACACCACTGTCTACACCTTAACACCACTGCCTACACTTTAACACCACTGTCTACACTTAACACCACAGTCCATACCTTAACACCACTGTCTACACCTTAACACCACTGTCTTCACTTTAACACCACTGTCTACACCTTAACACCACTGTCTACACTTTAACACCACTGTCTACACCTTAACACCACTGCCTACACTTTAACACCACTGTCTACACTTTAACACCACTGTCTACACCTTAACACCGCTGTCTACACTTTAACACCACTGCCTACACCTTAACACCACTGTCTACACTTTAACACCACTGTCTACACTTTAACACCACTGCCTACACCTTAACACCGCTGTCTACACTTTAACACCACTGTCTACACCTTAACACCACTGTCTACACTTTAACACCACTGCCTACGCCTTAACACCACTGTCTACACTTTAACACCACTGCCTATGCCTTAACACCACTGTCTACACTTTAACACCACTGTCTACACTTTAACACCACTGCCTACGCCTTAACACCACTGTCTACACTTTAACACCACTGTCTACACCTTAACACCACTGTCTACACTTTAACACCACTGCCTATGCCTTAACACCACTGTCTACACTTTAACACCACTGTCTACACTTTAACACCACTGCCTACGCCTTAACACCACTGTCTACACTTTAACACCACTGTCTACACCTTAACACCACTGTCTACACTTTAACACCACAGTCTACACCTTAACACCACTGTCTACACTTTAACACCACAGTCTACACCTTAACACCACAGTCTACACCTTAACACCACTGTCTACACTTTAACACCACAGTCTACACCTTAACACCACTGTCTGCACTTCCGCATTGTGTGAAACGGTCTCCTCTAGTTGTTTTCCGGAGTTAATCCAGGACCTCAGGAAGTCTAGAACACACTGACCATACGTATTACAGAACCCGAGGCGGTGTAGAGTCCGAGGAGACCCGGTCCAGACGGTCTGTTGAGTGCTGTATCAGAGAAGCGTGGCCGGTGTGTGTGGGGAGGTGCAGGCTTGGATTCGTTGGGCAGCCTGTGGATCGTAGAGGCTTAACAAGGCTGCCTCTCGTTAAAGCGCGAGTTTACGAGGCCCCTTTACCGCCACTCGCTCCAGCACGCACCCGCATGCACCCGCACACGCACAGCTTAGAGGCCTCCGCACCAACCATAACACAGATTTACAGCTTCCTGCCGTCTCCATCCCTCTCTCCATCCCTCTCTCCATCTCTCTCTTCATCCTTCTCTCTCTCTCCATCTCTCTCTCTCTCTTTCTCTCTCCATGTCTCTCTCTGTCTCTCTCCATCTCTCTCTCTCCATCACTCTATCTCTCTCCATCCCTCTCTCCATCTCTCTCTCCATCCCTCACTCTCTCTCCATCTTTCTCTCTCTCCATCTCTCTCTCCATCCCTCTCTCCATCCCTCTATCTCTCTATGCCTCTCTCTCTCTATCTCTCTCTCTCCATCTTTCTCTCTCTCCATCTCTCTCTCCATCCCTCTCTCCATCTCTCTCTCTCCATCTCTCTATCTCTCTCTCTTTCTCTCCATCCCTCTCTCTCCATCTCTCTCTCATCTCTCTCTCTTTCTCTATCTCTCTCTTTCTCTTTCTCTCCATCCCTCTCTCTCTCCATCTCTCTCTCTCTCTCTTTATTTCTCTCTCTTTCTCTCTCTCTCCATCTCTCTTCATCTCTCTCTTCATCTCTCTCTCCATCCCTCTCTCTCCGTCTCTCTTTCTCCATTCTCTCTTCATCTCTCTTTCCATCTCTCTCTCTCCATCCCTCTCTCTCCGTCTCTCTTTCTCCATCTCTCTCTTCATCTCTCTCTCCATCCCTCTCTCTCCGTCTCTCTTTCTCCATGTCTCTCTTCATCTCTCTCTCCATCTCTCTTTCTCTCCATCTCTCTCTCCATCTCTCTTTCTCTCCATCTCTCTCTCCATCTCTCTCTCCATCCCTCTCTCCATCTCTCTATCTCACTCTCTCTCTTTTTTTTTCTCTCCATATCTCTCTCTCCATCTCTCTCTCTCTCTTTCTCTCTCTTTCTCTCCATCCCTCTCTCTCCATCTCTCTATCTCTCTCTTTCTCTCTCTCTCATCCCTTTCTCTCTCCATCTCTCTCTCCATCTATTTATTTCTCTCCATCTCTTTATTTCTCTCTCTCCATTTCTCTCTCTCTACTCATCTCTTTCTTCATCTCTCTCTCCATCTCTCTCTCTCCATCCCTCTCTCTCCGTCTCTCTCTCTCCATCTCTCTCTCCATCTCTCTCTCCATCCCTCTCTTCATCTCTCTCTCCATCTCTCTCTCCATCTCTCTCTCTCTCTTCATCTCTCTCTCCATCTCTCTCTCCATCTCTCTCTCCATCCCTCTCCTCATCTCTCTCTCCATCTCTCTCTCTCTCTCTCCCCATCTCTCTCTCTCCATCCCTCTCTCTCCATCTCTCTCTCTCTCTCTCTCCCCATCTCTCTCTCTCCATCCCTCTCTCTCCATCTCTCTCTTCATCTCTCTATCTCTCTCTCTCTCTCTCCATTTCTCTCTTCATCTCTCGCTCCATCCCTCTCTCTCCATCCCTCTCTCTTTCCATCTCTCTCTCCATCCCTCTCTCTGTCTCTCCCTTTCCTTCTCTCTCACTATCTTGCTCTCCCTCTTCCTCTCTCTCCCCCTCTCTGTCCCTCTCTCCCTCCCTCCCCATTCCTTCGCTCTCTCTCCTTCTATCTCGCTGTCTCCCTCCATCTGTCTCCCTCCCTCTCTCTCTGTCTCTCTCTCTCGCCCAGCTGTTGGTTTCAGTCTCTTCTTTCTTTTCCTTCTTTTCTCTTCTTTAACTCCTACGTTTTTTCGGGTTCTAGCACATGCTCCCGCGCTCGCACAGGTCCACCTCGGCGCGCTAACCACGTTTATGAAAGCATAAATCCTCCCATCATGAAGGTGTGAGAGATTTCCGCGCGGCTCCGAGACGGCACTCGCGCGCGAGAGTAATCGAATCGCGCTGTCACGCGGAAAGAATTATTCCCCCCGTATCGCCAAGCAGCCGGTAATTGGATACAATTTAACATTCGCCGCTGCTAGACTGGCTGCACGCGCGCGCACACACATACACGCGCGCACACACACACACACAAACAGCGCGCCCGCGCGCACACACACACACACACACACACAAACAGCGCGCCCGCACACACACACACACAAACAGCGCGCCCGCGCACACACACACACACAGACACACACAAACAGCGCGCCCGCACACACACACACACACAGCGCGCCTGCACACACACACAAACGCACACACAGACACACACGCACACAAACAGCGCGCCCGCACACACACACACACACACACACACAAACAGCGCGCCCGCACACACACACGCAGACACACACACACACAAACAGCGCGCCCGCACACACACACAAAAGAGCACACACACGCTCTCTCTCTCATACACACAGCTGTCTGCGCGCGGAGCCTCGTGCAGGGAGGGAGGAATAATCTTTCAGCGCTCGTAAAGCACGCCTCTCCGTGACAAACGGATTAACGGCCGTGCGCGTGTTTGTGTGTGTGTGTGTGTGTGTGTGTGTGTGCGCGCGAGCGCATGAGTCAGAGCCGAAACACATTCAGGACTGTTAACTGACCTCAGACTGTAGACTAAACTCCTGCATCTGCCCAGAATAGGCAACACCATCCAGACTACCCAACAGTACCCAACACCACACAGACTAACCAATACTACGCAGACTACCCTACAATACCCAACACTGCACAGACTACACCGACTAACGAATACCACCCAGACTACCCAACAGTACCCAACACTACACGGACTAACCAACACTACCCAGACTACCCAACAGTACCCAACACTACACAGACTAACCAACACCACCCAGACTAACCCAACACTACACAGACTAACCAATACTACCCAGACTACCCTAAAATACCCAACACTACACAGACTAGCAAAACCACCCAGACTACCAACAGTACCCAACACTACACAGACTAACCAATATTACACAGACTCCCCTAAAATACCCAACACTACAAAGACTAACCAATACCACCAGACTACCAACAGAACCCAACACTACGACGAACCAATACCACCCAGACTACCCAACAGTATCCAACACTACACAGACTAACCAACACTACCCAGACTACCCTAAAATACCCAACACTACACAGACTACCAATACTACCCAGACTACCCCACAATACCCAACACTACACAGACTAACCAATACTACGCAGACTACCCTACAATACCCAACACTGCACAGACTATACCGACTAACCAATACCACCCAGACTACCCAACAGTACCCAATACTACACAGACTAACCAACACTACCCAGACTACCCTACAATACCTAAAACTACACAGACTAACCAATACCACCCAGACTACCCTAAAATACCCAACACTACACAGACTAAAAAGACTAACAATACTACCCAGACTAACCTACAATACCCAGCACTAGACAGACTTCACAGGCTAACCAATACCCCCAGACTACCCAACAGTACCCAACACTACACAGACTAACCAATACTACCCAGACTACCCTAAAACACCCAACACTACACGGACTAAAAAGACTAACAATACTATCCAGACTACCCTACAATACCCAGCACTAGACAGACTTCACAGGCTAACCTACCCCAGATGCTACCCACACACAACACCAGACTAACAATACCTACCAACTACTACACAGACACTACACGGACTAACCAATACTACCCAGACTACCCCACAATACGCAACACTACAGACTACACAGACTAACCAATAGTACCCAGACTACCCAACAGTAACAACACTACAAAGTCTACATAGACTAACCAACACCACCCACATTATCCAACAGTAACCTGGACTACACAGATTAACCAATACTACCCAGACTACCCAACCATTCCCAATACTACACAGACTACACAGACTAACCAATGCTACCCAGAATACCCCACAATGCCCAACACTACACAGACAACACAGAATAACCAATACTACCCAGACTACCTAACAATACCCATCACTACACAGACTAACCAATACCACCCAGACTAACCAACAGTACCCAATACTACACAGACTAAACAATACTACCCAGACTACCGTACAATACCCAACACAACACAGACTAACCAATACTTCCCAGACTATCCAACAATACACAACAGTACACAGACTATCCAACACCACCCAGACTACCCAACAGTACCCAACACTACCC
This sequence comes from Prochilodus magdalenae, assembly GCA_024036415.1. Taxonomy (NCBI): domain Eukaryota; kingdom Metazoa; phylum Chordata; class Actinopteri; order Characiformes; family Prochilodontidae; genus Prochilodus; species Prochilodus magdalenae. The sequence goes on from JAMWET010007153.1 coordinate 25,152, forward strand.
AGACTAACCAAAATACCCAACACTACACAGACTAACCAATACTACCCAGACTACCCTACAATAACCAACACTACACAGACTAACCAATACTACCCAGACTACCCTACAATACCCAACACTACACAGACTACACAGACTAACCAATACTACACAGACTACCCACAATACCCAATACTACACAGAGTAACCAACAGTACCCAACACTACACAGACTAAACAATACTACCCAGACTACCCTACAATACTCAACACAACACAGACTAACCAATACTACCCAGACTACCCCACAATACCAAACACTACACAGACTAACCATTACTACCCAGACTACCCAACAATACCCAACACCACACAAACTAACTAATACTACCCAGACTACGCTACAATACCCAACACTACACACACTAAACAATACTACCCAGACTACCCCACAGTACCCAACACTACACAGACTACATAGACTATCCAATACTACACAGACTACCCACAATACCCAATACTACACAGACTAACCAAAACTTCCCAGACTACCTAACAATTCCCAGCACTACACAGACTAATGAATACCACCCAGACTACCCCACAATACACAACACTACACAGACTACACAGACTAACCAGTACTACCCAGACTACCCTACAATACCCAACGCTACACAGACTACACAGACTAACCAATACTACACAGACTACCCACAATACCCAATACTACACAGAGTAACCAACAGTACCCAACACTACACAGACTAAACAATACTACCCAGACTACCCTACAAACTCAACACAACACAGACTAACCAATACTACCCAGACTACCCCACAATACCAAACACTACACAGACTAACCATTACTACCCAGACTACCCAACAATACCCAACACCACACAAACTAACTAATACTACCCAGACTACGCTACAATACCCAACACTACACACACTAAACAATACTACCCAGACTACCCCACAGTACCCAACACTACACAGGCTACATAGACTATCCAATACTACCCAGACTACCCACAATACCCAATACTACACAGACTAACCAAAACTTCCCAGACTACCTAACAATTCCCAGCACTACACAGACTAATGAATACCACCCAGACTACCCCACAATACACAACACTACACAGACTACACAGACTAACCAGTACTACCCAGACTACCCTACAATACCCAACGCTACACAGACTGCACAGACTAACCAATATTACCCAGACTACCTAAGAATACCCAACACTACACAGACTAACCAATACCATCCAGACTACCCAACAGTACCAACACTACACAGACTACACAGACTAACCAATACTTCCCAGACTACCCAACAATACCCAATACTACACAGACTACACAGACTAACCAATACTTCCCAGACTACCCAACAATACCCAATACTACACAGACTACACAGACTAACCAATACTTTCCAGACTACCCAACAATACCCAACACTACACAGACTCACCAATACTACCCAGGCTACCCCACAATACCCAACACTACACAGACTACATAGACTATCCAATACTACCCAGACTACCCACAATACCCAATACTACACAGACTAACCAATACTACCGAGATTACCCAAAAATACCCAACACTACACAGACTAACCAATACTACCCAGACAACCCTACAATACCAAACACTACACAGACTACACTACCCGACTAAAAACCAAAACACGAGGACTACCCTACAATACCCACACTAACACAGGACTGCACAGACTAACCAACTATTGATTTCTCCAGACTACCTAAACAAAACCCAACCATTTCAACAGACTACACAATACCATTCAGACTACCCAACAGTACCAACACTACACAGACTACACAGACTAACCAATACTACCCAGACTACCCTACAATACCCAACACTACACAGACTACACAGACTAACCATTACTACCCAAACTACCCAACAATAACCAACACTACACAGACTAACCAACAGTACCGGACACTACACAGACTAAACAATTCTACCCAGACTACCCTACAATACCCAACACCACACGGACTAACCAATACTACCCAGACTACTTAACAATACCCAACACTACACAGACTAACCAATACCATCCAGACTACCCAACAGTACCAACACTACACAGACTACATAGACTAACCAAAACTACCCAGACTACCCAACAATACCCACCACTACACAGACTACACAGACTAATGAATACCACCCAGACTACCCCACAATACACAACACTACACAGACTACACAGACTAACCAGTACTACCCAGACTACCCTACAATACCCAACGCTACACAGACTACACAGACTAACCAATACTACCCAGACTACCCAACAGTAACAACACTACAAAGACTACCCAACAATACCCAACACTACACAGACTAACCAACACCACCCAGAGTACCCAACAGTACCTAACACTACACAGACTAACAATACTACACAGTTTACCCTACAATACCCAACACTACACAGACTAACCAATACTACCCTGGCTACCCAACAATACTCAACACTACACAGAGTAACCAATAGTACCCAGACTACCCCACAAAACTAAAGACTACATAGACTACACAGACTAACCAATACTACCCAGACTACCCAACAATACACAACACTTCACAGACTAACCAATTCTACCCAGACAACCCTACAATACCCAACACTACACAGACTAACCAATACTACCCAGACTACCCTACAATACCCAACACTACACAGACTAACCAATACTACCCAGACTACCCAACAGTACCCAACACTACACAGACTAACCAATACTACCCAGACTACCCTACAATACCCAACACTACACAGACTAACCAATACTACCCAGACTACCCTACAATACCCAACGCTACACAGACTACACAGACTAACCAATACTACCCAGACTACCCAACAGTAACAACACTACAAAGTCTACATAGACTAACCAACACCACCCACATTATCCAACAGTAACCTAGACTACACAGATTAACCAATACTACCCAGACTACCCTACAATACCCAACACTACACAGACTACACAGACCACCACTACAAGGACTACCCAACCATAGAGAATAAAACCCCACAGACTAACCCAAGCTACCCAATACTCAACAACTAAACAACAATACTACCCTACCAATGCTACCCATAATACCCTAACAATGCCCAGCACTACACAACACAACAATAAACCCAATACTACGCATACTACCGAATAACAATACCCCAAACACTACACAAGACTAGACTACCAACACCCATACTACCCAACACTACACAGACACCCAGATAACGAAAATACCCAACATACCCAGATCCCGAATAAGTCCCAGCTACCTACAATACAACAACACAGTACAATACTACCCAGACTACCCAACACCAACACCACCCACACTACACAAGACTAACTAACCAAGCAACTACAATACCAACACTACACAGACTACACAGGACTAATCCCAACACTACACAGACTACCCACCCCAAAAATTAAACACCCCCATTGACTAACCTACAGAGTTACACAACACTACACAGACTACACAGACTAACCAATACTACCCACACTACCCAACAATTCCCAACACTACACAGACTAACCAATACTTTGTGTTTGTTTCAGTAGTGTTTGTTTCGGTAGTGACTCTGTAGTGACTGGGAGTAACTGTTTCAGTAGTGTGTTTCGGTAATGTCTATTCTGTAGTGTTTGTTTCGGTAGTGTTTGTTTCGGTAATGTCTGTTTCGGTAGTGTTTGTTTCGGTATTGTCTGTTTCGGTAGTGTTTGTTTCGGTAGTGTTTGTTTCGGTAATGTCTGTTTCGGTAGTGTTTGTTTCGGTACTGTTTGTTTCGGTACTGTTTGTTTCAGTAGTGTCTGTTTCGGTAGTGACTCAGTAGTGACTTTTTTGGTAGAGTCTGTTTTGGTAGTGACTGTTTCGGTTGTAAATGCTTCACTTGTGTCTGTTTTAGGAGTGACTGTTTTGGTAGCAACTGTTTCAGTAGCGACTGTTTCGTTAGTGTCTGTTTTGGTATTGACCCATTTTGTAGTGTTTGTTTTATATGTCACTGTTTCGGTAGGGACTGTTTTGTTAGTGACTGTTTCAGAAGTGTCTGTTTTGGTAGTGACTGTTTTGGTAGTGTTTGTTTCAGTAGTGACTGATTAAGTAGTGGCTGTTTGTTTGTTAATGCACATCCTCACATATTGTGTATTAGCATATTGTGTATTTTCCGTCTGCTGCAGCTCCAGAAAGCCAGTGGAGTGTCATGAATGAACTTGTGAAGACTGAACATGAGCTGAGCTGCTGTATTCTGGATCAGTTGAAGAGCTTAATGGTCTGCAGAGGAAGACCAGCCGAGAGCGAGCCTTGTGGTAATGAGAGATGGATAGCCTCCTGAGAAAGAGGAAGTGTCGAACGCTGTGGATGGTGTACAGCAGAGTCAGGTTCACAATATGGGCTGGGAACTAGTCATCCAGACTCAGACCAAGGCTTCTAGCAACCTGGAACAAGGTAAGATCATGGTAAGGACCTGTAGCTCCAGAGATGAAAAGCAGCTCAATCTCGCTAGAATTCTGGTGGAGAACCGGCATGGGGCAGATATGGACCCTCTCCATTTTTCTTGATACAAGCGCTTCCCAAATATGAGAGTAACAGTTCATAATGAGATTCAGACTTATTGGCACATTAGAATCTCATCATGTGGCCATGAGGGACAGGATTGCAGTCTCACATGTAGGGGTGTGGCCAAAATAAGGCTCTGCCTATGGACTAGATCTTTTTGCGTTTTGGTTCTGACATTTGGTTCAGCATCTTCTGCTGCTTCTCTCCATCTAGATAACCCAAA
>JAMWET010007153.1:37500-47841 GCA_024036415.1 Prochilodus magdalenae
ATTCAGTATCTACTGTGAATTATTCAGTATCCACTATGAATTATTCAGTATCCACTATGAATTATTCAGTATCTACTGTGAATTATTCAGTATCCACTATGAATTATTCAGTATCCACTATGAATTATTCAGTATCTACTGTGAATTATTCAGTGTCCACTATGAATTATTCAGTATCTATTATGAATTATTCAGTATCTACTATGAATTATTCAGTATCTACTATGAATTATTCAGTGTTCATTATGAATTATTCAGTGTCTACTATGAATTATTCAGTATCCACTATGAATTATTCAGTATCTACTGTGAATTATTCAGTGTCCACTATGAATTATTCAGTATCTACTATGAATTATTCAGTATCTACTGTGAATTATTCAGTAGCCACTATGAATTATTCAGTATCCGCTATGAATTATTCAGTATCTACTGTAAATTATTAAGTATCTACTATGAATTATTCAGTATCCATTATGAATTATTGAGTATCTACTGTAAATTATTAAGTATCCACTATGAATTATTCAGTATCCACTATGAATGGAGGTCCACCACTGAACAATACCACCATAGCATCGTCATCCCTCCTCCTCCAAACTCTGCAGTCGGCACAGTGATGTCAGACAGGGAACGTTCTCCTGCCGGTCTCCAAGCCCAGACTCGTTCATCAGACTGCCAGATAGAGACGCTCCAGAGTCCAGTGGGGGCACTTTACTCCTCTCCATCACCGGATGTGCTTGGTAAAGCTCAACATTGTGCTTGGTGATGTTAGGTGTGTGCAGCTGCTCGGCCATGGAGGCCCATGAAGCTCACAGTGTTAGTGCTGATGTTAAGGCCAGAGGAGGTTTGGAGCTCTGCAGGTATTGGAGACCTGTATGCACCGTGCTCCTCAGCACAACTTTACGGGATCTGACAGTTCATGGTCCGAGCTGCTGGCTCCTAAACATCTCCACTGCAGCACCACTCACAGCTGATTCTGGAATATCTAGGAGGGAAGGAATTTCAGGAACTGACTTGCAGTGGTACATCCTGTTACAGCACCAGGCTGGAGTTCAGTGAGCTCCTGAGAGCGGCCTGTTCTCTCCCCAGACCACATGACTAGGAGCTGGGTTGTGTACACGTGTGGCAGTGAGACTGAAGGGAAGACCTTCATCGCTGATTTGGGGGTGTGTCTCCTTTTGTGTGTGTTTATCTCCTGGCTCGTCCTGGCTGAACACTGAATGCCCATGAGACCACTACCCGGTGACCCCGGAGCTGGTCTGTCAGGAGCACAGTGTCTGGAGCGCTGGTTGACCGTGGTCAGTCTTGTGTCCTGTATGGCCTGAACACAGACCTCCATCTCAGCAGTGCTAATAATCACCTCCTCTAGTCTGGAGCTTCAGCAGGACTGGGCCGCCCTGGTGACTTCTGTCGTTCTCTCCCTCTATTAGTCTTCGTCTCTCTCCCTCTATCCATTACTCCTTCTTACACTCCCTCTATCTATCACTCTGTCTCCCCTCCTGCACTCATCTCATCCATCTCTCTCCCTCCCTCCATCTCTCTCCTTCCCTCTCTGCCTCCCTCCATCTCTCTCCCTCCCTCCCTCTCTCTCTGCCTCCCTCCATCTCTCTCCTCCCCTCTCTGCCTCCCTCCATCTGTCTCCCTCCCTCCCTCTCTCTCTGCCTCCCTCCTTCTCTGTCTGTCTCTCTCTCTCCTCTCTGCACCTCTTTTAGGTTTCACTCGTCCACCTCCCAGCTGATGACCTTCGTCCCTCTCTCTCTCTCTTGCTCTCTCTCTCCATTAGCCCGCTCGGCTGTCACCCAGGACAAGCAGTGACCTTGTGATTAAATTCACTTCCCTCCTCTCTCAGTCCTCCCTCCATCTTCCCCCCTTCTTCCTCAGTCATTCCCTCATTCCTTTCGCTGATGTAGAATCAGGGCTAAAACCCTGAACCTGAACTGCGTTCCAAATCTTACACACCAGTACCAGAACCATTAACGTCCGGCCTATTCGAAGAAGCCCTGGAAGGACTGGAGATCAGAACCGGGGTTATGAACCTGCTCCTGCCATACTGAACCCAGAGCGGCAGCGTGTGTTATAAACGTGTAATAGATAGATCTGATATGAGAGTCAGACCCAGCGCGGTGTAGCAGGTCGAAGGGTAGGATGAAGGCGTGAGGGGGTCTGGGTGCTGCGGAGGACCACTGAGGTGGTTATAGAGAGAACCGTCCAAAATAAAAACGGACCTCCGTAATTAACAAACATCCTGAGTTCTAATACAACCACACATACACACCACACACATACCACACAGACACACACCGCACACACCACACACATACACTACACACACACATACACTACACACACACACACACACCACTACACACACACACACATACACTATACACACACACATACACACCACACACATACCACACACCACACAGACACACACCGCACACACCGCACACATACACTACACACACACCACACACACACACACACATACACACCACACACACCACACACACACACACACACACACACCACACACATACACTACACACACACACACCGCACACACCACACACATACACTACACACACACACACACACACACACACCACTACACACACACACACATACACTATACACACACACATACACACCACACACATACCACACACCACACACACACACCGCACACACCGCACACATACACACACACACCACACACACACACACACACACACATACACTATACACACACACACACACACACATATACACTACACACACACACACACACCACACACATACACTACACACACACACACACACATACACCAGACACATACACTATACACACACACACACACATATACACTACACACACACCACACACACACACATACACTATACACACACACACACACACACTATACACACACACATACACTACACACACATACCACACACCACACACACACACACACACCACACACCGCACACATACACCACACACACACATACACTACACACACACACACACACACATACATACACCACACACACACACGCACACCACACACACACACACACATACACTATACACACACACACACACATACACTACACACACACACACATATACACTACACACACTACACACACACCACACACATACCACACACCACACACACACACCACACACACCGCACACACCGCACACATACACCACACACACACATACACACACACACTCTCACACACACACATACACTACACACACACCACACACATACCAAACACCACACACACACACCACACACACCGCACACACCCACCACACACACACATACACTACACACACATACACTACACACACACACACACACATACACTATACACACACACACACACATACACTATACACACACACATACACTACACACACACCACACACATACCACACACCACACACACACACACACACCGCACACACCACACACATACACTACACACACACATACACTACACACACACATACACTACACACACCACACACACACATACACTATACACACACATACACTACACACACACCACACACATACCACACACCACACACCGCACACACACACCACACACACACATACACTACACACACACACACACACACACTCTCACACACACACACACACACACACACACTATACACACACTACACACACACCACACACATACACACACACACACCGCACACATACACCACACACACACATACACTACACACATATACACTACACACACACACACACACACACACCACACACACACACACACACATACACTATACACACACACACACACACACACACACACACATACACTATACACACACACATACACACCACACACATACCACACACCACACACACACACACACCGCACACATACACTACACACACACATACACTACACACACACACACCACACACACACATACACTACACACACCACACACATACCACACACCACACACACCGCACACATACACCACACACACACATACACTACACACACACACACATACACTATACACACACACACACATACACCACACACACCACACACATACACTACACACATATACCTTACACACACACACATACCACACACACACACACACACACACATACACTATACACACACATACACTACACACACACCGCACACATAGACCACACACACACGTACACTACACACACATACACTACACACACACACACACATACACTACACACACCACACACATAGACCACACACACCACACACATACACTACACACATATACATTACACACACCACACACATACCACACACACACATACACACACACATACACTACACACACACACACACACACATATACACTACACACACACACATACATACACCACACGCATACACTACACACACACACACACACACACACACACATACACTACACTACACACACACACACACACACACACACACATACACACACATACACTACACATACACATATACACACACACACACTACACACACACATACACTACACATACACACAGCACACACTACACACACACATACACTACACACACATACCACACACACACACACATACACTCAACACACCACACTACACACACACACACAACATACTACAAACACGCACACACCACACACATAAACTACACACACACACCACACACACATACACTCCACACACATACCACACACACACACACCACACACACACACATACACTAAACACACACATCACACACACACTACACACACCACACACACCACACACACATACACTACACACACACACACCCCATACACACACACACACACACACACACACATACACTACATACCACACACACATACACTACACACACACCACACACACACATACACTACACATACACACACATACACTACACATACACATACACATACACTACACATACACACACCACACACTACACACACACATACACTACACACACACACATACCACACACACACACATACACTCAACACACCACACTATACACACACACAACACATACACTACACACACATCACACACATACACTACCCCCACACACACACACACACACACATACACTACACACACACACACACACACACACACTCACACATACACACACACCACACACATACACCACACACACACCACACACATACACTGCCCACACACCACACACATACACACACACACACACACACACATACACTACACACACACCACACATACACTACACACACACCACACATACACCACACACACACACACACACACACCACACACATACTACACACACACCACACACAAACACACACACACACACATTAATCGTGACTTGCGCTTATGACATTTTGAAGAAAGGTCACAGAGAAGACACTCATCTCCCCGCCCTCTGTCTGTCCCTCTGTCCCTCTGTCTCTCTCTCTGTCCCTCTGTCTCTCTCCGGCCCTCTGTCTCTCTCTCTGTCTCTCTCTCTGTCCCTCTGTCTCTCTCCGGCCCTCTGTCTCTTTCTCTGTCTCTCTCTCTGTCCCTCTGTCTCTCTCCGGCCCTCTGTCTCTTTCTCTGTCTCTCTTTCTGTCCCTCTGTCTCTCTCCGGCCCTCTGTCTCTCTCTCTGTCTCTCTCTCTGTCCCTCTGTCTCTCTCCGGCCCTCTGTCTCTTTCTCTGTCTCTCTTTCTGTCCCTCTATCTCTCTCCGGCCCTCTGTCTCTTTCTCTGTCTCTCTCTCTGTCCCTCTATCTCTCTCCGGCCCTCTGTCTCTCTCTCTGTCTCTCTTTCTGTCCCTCTATCTCTCTCCGGCCCTCTGTCTCTCTCTCTGTCTCTCTTTCTGTCCCTCTGTCTCTCTCTGCCCCTCCCTCGCTGTCGCTCTCTGCCTCTCTGTCTTTCTCTGTCCCTCTCTCTCTGTCTCTGTGTGCATGCCATGACAGTACATGTATGTGTGTGTGTGTTACTCTACAGGGGTAACATCCCAGGTGTCAGCCACCAGCAATTATAGCCTTGCACTCAGGGACCTCACACACACACACACACACACACACACACACACACACACCCCACAGGTACCACAGGTTTTATCCAGTACCTCAGGATGCAGCAGCACCTGATTTTGTGAGTACCAGAGGCTGTAGTACCGCAGTGTTTTGTTGGTACCTCAGGATGTGCGGTGTAGTACGTGGTCAGTAGCTCAGGCTGCGGTGTCACAGGTTGTGGTTAAGCCTGTGTCCATCCTGACAGGGAATATAAGGACACACACAGCCTGCACAGCCAGACTCGTCTAATGCAGGAGGTAATGGAGGAGCATCTGACTAAACAGCACAGAACAAATGAGGAGGATTACAGCACCATCCTCCTCCCTCCCTCCCTCTCTCTCTCTCTCTCTCTCTCCCTCGCCTGTGCTCCTTTTGTTTCATTCCCTCGCTGCGTATCTCTCCGTCTCTCTCTCTCTTTCTCTCTCTCTCTCTCTCTCTCTCTCTCTCTCTCTCTCTCCCCGGCTGTCTCCATCTCGATCTGCACTCGTTGGAGATAATCTGATTCCGCGGCCCCTGCCGCCGGTAATCTCTCCCAAACAAATTCCCTCCCTCCCTCTTCCCCTCCCACAACTCCTTCCTTCTTTCTCTCTCCTTCTATCCCTCCCTCTCTCCCTCCTTCATCTCTGTTGCATTGAGTGGCTCGGCTGGCAGCGCTGCTTATCTGTCTGTCTGAGTGGAAAAAGCTCGGATAATACGAGAAACGCTCGCCTACTCGAGGAGTGACACCAGTCAGCTGGCCACACACACACACATGCGCACATACACCCTCCATCTCACACTTTTGGCTGGCGATGGCTGAACAGCCGTTCCCTGTTTTCCAAAATAGCCCACCGCACGTTCCAGCCAAGTATGGCACACATATAGACATAGTCCTCTTCCTTCACTCACTCATCTGATGGTCCTATAGTCCACAGGCAGAGCCGTGAAGCTGAAGTCTTCACAGTGTTCCATCATACTGGATGTACTGTGTGTTCTTAACGGTCAGAAACGGCTAGTTAGCTACCCTGATCTAGACTGGCATTCCTGAGTCGACAGGGTGGTCAGCTAGTACACTACCCTGATCTAGATTGGCATTCCTGAGTCGACAGCGTGGTCAGCTAGTACACTACCCTGATCTAGATTGGCATTCCTGAGTCGACAGCGTGGTCAGCTAGTACACTACCCTGATCTAGACTGGCATTCCTGAGTCGACAGCGTGGTCAGCTAGTACACTACCCTGATCTAGACTGGTATTCCTGAGTCGACAGCGTGGTCAGCTAGTACACTACCCTGATCTAGACTGGTATTCCTGAGTCGACAGCGTGGTCAGCTAGTACACTACCCTGATCTAGACTGGTATTCCTAACTCGACAGCGTGGTCAGCTAGTACACTACCCTGATCTAGACTGGCATTCCTAACTCGACAGCGTGGTCAGCTAGTACACTACCCTGATCTAGACTGGCATTCCTAACTCGACAGTGTGGTCAGCTAGTACACTACCCTGATCTAGATTGGAATTCCTGAGTCGACAGCGTGGTCAGCTAGTACACTACCCTGATCTAGATTGGAATTCCTGAGTCGACAGCGTGGTCAGCTAGTACACTACCCTGATCTAGACTGGCATTCCTGAGTCGACAGCGTGGTCAGCTAGTACACCACCCTGATCTAGACTGGCATTCCTGAGTCGACAGCGTGGTCAGCTAGTACACTACCCTGATCTAGACTGGCATTCCTGAGTCGACAGCGTGGTCAGCTAGTACACTACCCTGATCTAGACTGGTATTCCTGAGTCGACAGCGTGGTCAGCTAGTACACTACCCTGATCTAGACTGGTATTCCTAACTCGACAGCGTGGTCAGCTAGTTAGCTACCCTGATCTAGACTGGCATTCCTAACTCGACAGCGTGGTCAGCTAGTTAGCTACCCTGATCTAGATTGGTATTCCTAACTCGACAGCGTGGTCAGCTAGTACACTACCCTGATCTAGACTGGTATTCCTGAGTCGACAGCGTGGTCAGCTAGTACACTACCCTGATCTAGATTGGTATTCCTGAGTCGACAGCGTGGTCAGCTAGTACACTACCCTGATCTAGATTGGTATTCCTGAGTCGACAGCGTGGTCAGCTAGTACGCTACCCTGATCTAGATTGGTATTCCTGAGTCGACAGCGTGGTCAGCTAGTACACTACCCTGATCTAGATTGGTATTCCTGAGTCGACAGCGTGGTCAGCTAGTACACTACCCTGATCTAGACTGGTATTCCTAACTCGACAGCGTGGTCAGCTAGTACACTACCCTGATCTAGATTGGTATTCCTGAGTCGACAGCGTGGTCAGCTAGTACACTACCCTGATCTAGACTGGTATTCCTGAGTCGACAGCGTGGTCAGCTAGTACACTACCCTGATCTAGACTGGTATTCCTAACTCGACAGTGTGGTCAGCTAGTACACTACCCTGATCTAGATTGGTATTCCTAACTCGACAGCGTGGTCAGCTAGTACACTACCCTGATCTAGACTGGTATTCCTGAGTCGACAGCGTGGTCAGCTAGTACACTACCCTGATCTAGACTGGTATTCCTAACTCGACAGTGTGGTCAGCTAGTACACTACCCTGATCTAGACTGGTATTCCTAACTCGACAGCGTGGTCAGCTAGTTAGTTGAGCCCTTTACATCTTGACTGTATTGAGGCCTCTTATGTGAAGACCCTCTCCTGACCATGAGGGTGGTGCTCTGAGGCTGGTGTTCATTGATCAGGCAGTGCAGGAATACACATGCAGACCATTTATGCTCCACACAACGTGAGGTGTGTTGATGGCTGATCAGCACACCAGAGCAGTAAGACCTTCAGAAAGACGCCATGTAAATCAGATGTTCAGACCTTTCCAGATTGTCCACATCCTGAATACAGCCTGAGACCTGTCATCATTATCAACCATGTGCTGGATGGTGTTCTGGATGTGGTGCTGTGATATATGGTGTGCTTCTTGATGTGCTGTGCTGGATGATGTACTGGATGATGTACTAGATGATGTGCTGGATGATGTGCTGGAAGGTGTGGTGTGTTGGAGGATGTGCTGGATGATGTGCTGGAAGGTGTGCTGTGTTGGATGATGTGCTGGATGATGTGGTGTGTTGGAGGATGTGCTGGAGGATGCGCTGGATGGTGTGCTGTGCTGGATGATGTGCTGTGCTGGATGATGTGCTGAATGGTGTTCTGGAAGGTGTGCTGTGATGGATGGTGTACTGGATGATGTGCTGGATGGTGTTCTGGAAGGTGTGCTGTGATGGATGGTGTACTGGATGGTGTTCTGGAAGGTGTGCTGTGATGGATGGTGTTCTGGAAGGTGTGCTGTGATGGATGGTGTACTGGATGGTGTGCTGGATGGTGTTCTGGAAGGTGTGCTGTGATGGATGGTGTACTGGATGGTGTGCTGGATGGTGTTCTGGAAGGTGTAATGTGATGGATGGTGTTCTGGAAGGTGTAATGTGATGGATGGTGTACTGGAAGGTGTGCTGTGATGGATGGTGTTCTGGAAGGTGTAATGTGATGGATGGTGTACTGGATGGTGTGCTGGATGGTGTGCTGTGATGGAAGGTGTGCTGTGATGGATGGTGTACTGGATGGTGTGCTGTGATGGTGTTCTGGAAGGTGTGCTGTGATGGATGGTGTACTGGAAGGTGTGCTGTGATGGATGGTGTACTGGATGGTGTGCTGGATGGTGTGCTGGAAGGTGTGCGTTCTGTGATGGATGTTGTTCTGGAAGGTGTTGCTGCTGTATGGATGGTTGTTACGGGATGGTGTGGCTGGATGGTTGTTCTGGAAGGTGTAATGTGATTGGATGGTGTTGTACTGGATGGTGTGCTGGAATGGTGTTTCTGGAAGGTGTACTGTGATGGATGGTGTAACTGGAATGGTGTGGCTGGATGGTGTGATGGGAAAGGTTGGTGTGCTGTGATTGGATGGCAATGGTGTTTCTGGGAAGGTGTGCTGTTGATGGATGGTGTAACTGGATGGTGTACGGGATGGTGTGCCTGGATGGTGTGCTGGAAGGTTGTGCTGTGAGGATGGTGTTCTGGAAGGTGTTGCTGTGATGTATGGTGGTACTGGATGGTGTGCTGGATGGTTGTGCTGGAAAGGTGTGCTGTTGATGGATCTGGTGGTTCTGGAAGGTGTGCTGTGATGGATGGTGTACTGGATGGTGTGCTGGATGGTGTTTCTGGAAGGTGTAATGT
>JAMWET010007154.1:0-97500 GCA_024036415.1 Prochilodus magdalenae
AGTTGTAAGGGGAGGAGTGTAAGGTGGGTAAGAAAGAAGGTATATAATGATGTAGGAAGATAAGTTCGGGAAAAAAAAGGAAAGTAAAAGTTTTATGGATTAAAATTGAAAAAGTTAGGAGTAGTGGAATTAAGAATGATGAATATAGATTTGGGGATGAAGTGAAAAGAGGTAAAGAATAAAGTGGAGTGCTGAAGAGAAGAATGAAGGAAAATAAGGAATGGATGTTTATGAAAATTAATTGGTAATAATGTGATTGGATTTTAAAGAAGAAAAAAACTTTTAATATTATTGAAATGATGATGAAGGTTTGAAAAAAATTTAATGTACAGACCGTTAAGACTTGTTACATTTGCAAAAGAAAATGTGGAGTTAAAACTCAAGGCTTAAAAGTTGTTGGTGTCTTGGATCACGACGATTAATTTAATACAAAACGAGTTTGTTTGTGTGTACATAGTTTTATACTTTGGTTTCATACGGCCATGAATTCATCCCAATCACTCTTCTGGATCATGCATCTCTAGCAAACTGTCATACGTTCCTGATATGCTGCTTAAGCGGGAACACGTCTGGCACTGCAAGATCGATTCCCTGCGTCGTAGTGGGTTGCTGAATGGTAGACTTTGTACGTTTGTCCAGATTCCTGCGGTCATTCCTGATACCACCCCTTGTGTTCTGGGATTTTTCCTTACCGTTCTTGTGATCATTTTGACCCAACGGTCTGAGTCTTCCGTGGAGCCCCAGATCGAGGGAGTTAGTATTGGTCTTGTAGGGTCTTCCAGTTTCTGTTTTGCTCCCACAGTACAGATTTCTTTCTTCACATCACGCTGCTTGCCTTTGCAGATTCATCTTCCCTCCTGAGTCGCAGGTCTACATTCGGTTGCCTGTGTCCCCTCCGACAGCTCTTTCGTCTTCACCATAGTGAAGTTTGGAGTGTGATGTTTGAGGTTGTAGGCGGTTCCTTTTATACTGTTAACGACTTCAACAGGTGCCATTATACAGTTATGATGGGGGACAGAGAGCCTCTTAGAAAAGAAGTTACCGTCTGTGACAGCCAGAACTCTTGCCTTGTTTGTATTGCCCAAATACTTATTTTCCACATTATTTGCAAACTAAATTCTTTAAAAATCAGACAAATGACTTTCTCATTTTTTTTCCCTTTTGTCTCTCATAGTTTGAGTCTACCTATTGTCAATTACAGGCCCCTCTTCTCATCTTTTAGTGTGACAACTTGCACCATTGGTGACTGGACTACTACTTATTTTCCCCCTTGTGTATATATTATTATATCATAGTATATATATATTGCTATATATTATATATGGCTATAGATATATACTATTATACTATATTATATGATATTATATATCTCCATCCACATACAACACACACACACTTCACACACACACACAGCCCACGACACACATATATACATACACACATTGTTGTTAAAAAATTATATAGTATTTATAATTCCTAAATACATATATAACTTATTTTTATATGTTAACAATGTATGTTATTTTATTAAATTTATCAAAACTCAATTAATTTATTATCAATTTTATGCATTTTTGAAAATAGACATGAGTCGTAAACAGTATTATTACCTTGAACCCTACAGTGGAAATATAGACTAAGACTATAGGTTTAAGTGTTTAGGGATAAGGTGCCCAACGAGGCTGGCAAAGGCCACAAGGGTGTAAGAACATTGTTCTATAAAGGTCCCGGGATGTACTCACTTATCCTCTCCTCCGCATTCTCCATTCGTACCCTGTACTGGCTGAGGTTGCTTTGGGCTGTCCTTTGGGCTTTCCTGCTCCACAGCAGTCTGCGGGTTGGGTTTGGTGCGCACACTGCACTGCTGGCTCTTCGTTTTGATGAACGAGGTACCTCGTGGAGCTGGGCGGCATACTTGGCTCCTGGAGCTGGTCTCGACAGCACGGTCGCCCGGGCGAGGCATCGAGGGTCGGTCGGTATGCTGTAGCTTTGGGTGTGATTTGTCTTTGAGAGATTGCACTTGGACTGGCTTCTCTGGCACGTTCAGCTGTGCACCTACGCCGACTTTGGGGAGTCTGCTGGGTCAAATTGGGCTGGGTCGCGGTGGTCTCGAGGAACCAGCAAAAGTGGTGACACTCCTTGTTCGATCGAACTTTGGACAAAGTGCTCACTTCGGTTTGGGTTTTAGCACGCTGGATTTAGCGAACTTAGGAACTGCTGCCTCAGCTGCCTTCTCTTCACCACTAGAGGGCTTCCTGAGCAGTCTATTTTAGACTCCCACTCTGCCCTTGTAGGTGGCACGGGATGGTTTAGGGGGTCTGTCGAGGGGCTTTTGTGCCTCCCACCAGTTTTTGCTATGTCTAACAGGCCCAGTTCGGTGCGGAAGGCCTGGCTCAGCGTTTCCGCTGTTGGGCTCCGATGCGTTGGGCTTGTTAACCGGTTTGACTTTTTTCTTTCGGCCTCATGCCTTTCTCCCCATCTCCCCCTTCTTCTTTTCTTTCCGTCAGGTCTTTTTGGACTGCAGTGGTGCAACTTTTTGTCACTTTTGTTTTGAGGTGATGTTTCTGGACTTGGGCCTTTTTGGGGCAGCCGCTGGCTTGTGTTTGCTTTGTTACTCTGGAATTGGAAACAGTGACTGAGCATTAACGTTCATAGACTGCACTCAAGGTCGTTAAACGTACAGCACCTAAAAAAGGTACCTGGTGTATCCTACTACTGTATACCGTTTGCCTAATTTAGCTCTGTTTTAGGAGATTGCCATTCATCTTGTCATGCACTCATCACCTGGGGTCTTTTTATTTGGACATCTGGCAAAATTTTATTTACTGCATACTTGCCTGTCTGTATGAGTGACAACAGCCATTTTAATTTGCACACCAAATGGTATATACACTAGCTCATTACACAGACATAAGGACTTCTTATTTTTATACTTTCATGACTTTATATACATCTTTGTCTTTAATCTGTATCAACCTATCTTGTGCTTCTCTTGTTACTCATTGTAACTTTGTATAACTGCTACTGGATGCTGAATATCCCTCTGGGATCAATAAAGTATCTATCTATCTATCTATCTATCTATCTATCAATAACTCTAATGCATATACAGAGGATTCTACCCCTTCTCTCTCATGAGGCCACCCAGTTGCTTGTCTAGTCTTTTCATTTTAGTTTTGGGGAATGTATACTGATCATAACCTTTCTTCTCTCTAGGTATGGCGAATGGGTTAGGGTTGCCAGGCAGTGATCTTATGCTGTATTTTACTCTGTACTTTCTTCTCTCAATAGAATACAAACGTTGGGTTTGGGTTGCCAAGGTGTGCTCGTCTGCTGTATATTCACTTGTATTTCCCTCTCTCTAGGTTGAGCACTGGGTTTGGGATGCCAGGTAGCTGCTTTCTGCTTATTTAACTCTATCTATTGTGTTCTCTCGTCTAGATATGAGCCGTCTGGGTTGGTGTTGCAGGTAGTGCCTCTTCTGTTGTAGTTTACTCTGTATTGTTCTCTCTAGATATGAGCACTGGGTTGGTTGCCAGGTAATGCTCTTATGCTGTATTTCACTCTGTTTCTTGCTCTCTAGGTCTGGTACTGTGTTGGGGTTGCAGGTTGTGCTTTTAAGTCTGTTTACACTCTATTCTTCTTCTAGGAAACACAACTTCCCTGTAACTAGCTACAGGAAAACATTATGATACAACACTAAACCTCTTATGTAAATGTATATACACATGTACCACAAACTAACAGAATTGCAAAAACTGACTGAAAATAACATACAGCCGCAGTGCATTGTGCGACATGACTCCAAACCCGCCCTTATAGAACCGTGACGCAATGTATTCCATGTGTACCACGAGCTGCATACTTCTACAAACCCCACCCTAGGCTCATCAGGTCCACTAGGTCTAGAATTCATAGAGTACTAAACTTTATCAAATCCACATGACTCAGAACAGCCAAGCTAGATTACTGCTGGAACCGAACTGAACCGGTCTAAAGCCATGACATACTCTCCTCCCCAGCTGCACTGGATATTTTACTGGTTCCTCTGCCCTAATTCTGACTGATCGGGGGTTATCATGTAGAAGTAGTGATCATTATTTAGATAATCTTATGTTTGTGATTACTAAAATCTTAAATCTAAAATGATGTAAAAATAAAATATACCTTCTCTCACTGCTGTGTCCATGATGTGCCTTCTCTGTAGCCCCACGTGGTTCTTTCCTAGACTAGAATGGTCCCCCTGTCATGAGAGAGGAACAGGCATTAAGGTCAATGTTGTTATAACAAAGCTTAACCAGCCACAGCTTCTATAAACAAGCCCTCAAAAGAAAAAAATTTCCGCCGTTCCACCTTACATGCTGTAGCAGGTGTGCAACATTTAATGTTGAACGGGAAATTCAAACAAGACCTTGGGAATAGCATTTTAGCTAGCTTTATGTTAAGCTAGCTAGCACGCATTTTACATTTTGGCTACAACGAGGGAACTAAATTCAAGTTTACTGTATGAACTAAAATTAGGTTTTATCGTTAGCTAGCACGGTGAGATACTAACGTCATCAACGCTAACAACGCTGTTCTTCCACAGACTTTAGCAGCTAGCTAGGCTACCAAAACGTTTTTTCTTGTTTTAATAGCCGAATAAATGTAACCCGCTCCGTTAGATTTTTAAACATACACTAACTCAACCCGACTGTATTGTCCGTTAATGTCCGTAATATAGACAGTATTTTAGAGTCTGGAAATCCCGCAGCTCGCGTCCTTCCAACCTGCCTCACACCCCCAACTTTCAAACAGATTTGAGTTTGGCGCTGCGGCTCTGCCTCCCGATGGGTGCTTGTCACAGTCCATCCTCTCCTTGCGACCAATCATACGCCGGCCACTGCGAGCACGTATCGGAGGCGGGCGTATCGCCACCAACCGGGATTTAGGCGCTTGCTTGATTTGAACCAAAATCGGATTCCGCTCGAGCTGAACCGGAGGGCAGCGGCCAGGGCAACTGAAGCAGTGCTCTGATTATTAGCTAGGCTTTTATAAATTCATATTTGTTGGTTTTGGCTGCTTGAAGTTTCTTTATAAATGTGTGTAACTCTTACATAATGTGATATACAATAATAAGACTCTGGAAAAATAGGTAGGGTGAACAACAAATAACACAGTTCATATAGCTTTCCATCGCACTACTGAACACAGTGACGATAAGTTCTGGTCTAACACCGGGTCAACTCACCAAAGACCTGACTGACCCAACAGCCACCATTCGTGGGACTACGCAGGACTACATGCACACAGACCGTTCCACGACTGCCCTTGAACACCACGTCAAGCGTCACCAAGACTGCAGTGGTGTCGTACAGACTGTCATGGAGTGACTCATAATGGCAGCGGGTCCATCTTCAGGACGAGTCCCGCTTCAGTCTTGGTGAGACGCCAACACGATCCAGTGTGTGGTAAGGCACCCGTGGTCAGCACCAAGATGAAACGGTGTGTTGTCACAGTACGTCCCAGAAGGCCTATGTCCCTCCCACCTACTCCACCCCTACGCCGCACCATCTGCAGGAACTGTGTGAGGCATGGTTTCAATGGCGGCATAGATGGATTCTTCACACGGACCCATCAGGAACGCTGCTACACTGTCAATACTGTGATGACTTCGTGGCGTGTTGGGTTAGCGAACACCGCGGCCCGTCCCTGTTCACAGGATAGCACTTAAATACAATGTTGGGATTTCTGTTGGTTTTGTTCATCACGACAACAAATGGACATTGAAGTTTCCCCAACAGGGACCTTTATGGGTTCTCATAAAAGAACCAACTAAATGGTTGGGGAGAACAAGGAACCTTCAGTGGTTCTTTCCTATGACCATGTGTCATAGAGAGTTCTCTATTGTCGTCCAACCTACAAGGGCCATCAAGGGATGGTGTGTTGTTATGTGGTGTTTCAGGACCACTAGATGGCATCACACTCACAACCACTCAAGCTATCACAGTCGAAACACTGCAGTGGACCTATTGAGCATGTCTGTAGTGTTCAGGTCTCTTGGAAGTAGTGGAGATACTGAAGTGCTCAGCCTAGAGGCGTCTCCCTGTGCGGGTCATCATCTCTCAGAGTCTTTCTGGCCCTGCGACTTGAATTATACAGTATTTTAATTCATGAGGCATGTTCTGCTGAGTGTGGTTTCTCTATGTGGTCGTTTTTGCGCTTCTATTTTTGCTCTTGCTGTATAATATACTTCATAAATAAACATGCAAGCAGAACGCGTTATACTCTCTTACACACGACACCAAACACACACGACTCACGACATACACACATCACACAGATCACACAGATACCACACACACACATCACACATAACACACATACACACACAACAGATACACCATACACACACATACACACACACACACTCACCACAATACAACACAGATACACCACCACACTCACACATACACCACACAATCATGTACACAACACAGATACACACATCACACACACATATACACATACATACACACACACTGTACACACACACACCACACAATACCACATACATACACACTCAGCCACACCACACAGATACGATACACACACACACATCCACACACACACATAAGTGACACATAGGACTCACATCATACACATAAACACACTAGCGCACTACACACATACACACGCACACACATACATACATACACACACACTATCACACTGCACACAATATAAACACACCCTACACACACACACTCACACATATACAATACACACACTTACATACACACACCTATCGCACACACACACACAGACACACACATACACTGTCACATATAGACATCACACCTTACCACAACACATACAAATCACACCCCACACAACACACACTCACACAATATACAACCAACACTACACACACACATCCCACAGCACTAACGACACCCACATACACAGCGCACACACACTACATATAACACACACACTCGCACACACAAACACACTACGACACACCACAATGCCACACATATGACATACATACACCACACTCACACACTACTCACTACAACACACTACACATCACACACACAAACCACACTATCATACATACACACACACTCACACAGCTCACATACACACCATAGTAACACACACCAGATACACACATACTCACACACAGTTGCACATAATACAACACACACAGATACCACACACATCACCAACCACATCTAACACACACCACACACACACAGATTACATTACACACACAGACAACACACACACACACACACACAAACACACATAGACCCACACTCACACATACATACACACACACTATCACACACACATCAAGCACACCCTCACCACACACTCACACATGATAACCATACACACACCCTTACCATACTACACCTATCGCACACACACACACAGACACCCACACCTATATAGACCTACACACACCACACACACACATTACAAACACACACACATACACACACTCACACGACCAGCGCCATACAAACACAGATACCCGTCACACACACCGACTCTCACCACACACTTACACACACACACACACATACCCACCGTCCACACTATCGCACACATGTATCACATACCACACACACACTACTATAGACGCAGCACACTCGCATGCCACACACACGACACACACACAACACATATATACATACACACACACTCACAACTCTCACACACACCACACATACACACACACACAGTCACCCACCCTCATCACACACACACATCACCACACATCACACACTCACATACTCACACATTCAATGCTATTAATGCGGCTCGGCGCCACACAGTCAACGCTGACCGTCGGAACTCTGCTCATCAAATAGGAAGGATGCACCCATCAGTTCAGAGTAACAGCGGCACCCAGAAGAGGTGTGGGGGGCAGTGTTTGGGAAGGAAATAAAGGTGACAAACGCAGATCAATAACTGATGAAAATTCTAGACGTGATATGATCAATAATTTATTGAGCTAACCTAGCAAGAAGTCTGTCTCTCAGTATGGCGTCGGGCCCGTGTTCAGTCTGACAACCCACACGCCAGACACGTCTCCGGTATGGAGCTGTAGCGGTTCCTGATGGTGTCTGTGATAATCCATCCCATCAGCTTGACATCCTCACACAGTTTCCTGCAGATGGTGCGGTAGGGGTGGAGGTGGAGGGATCACCAGGTCTTCTGTGACCGTGTGACGACAGAACCGTTCTCTTGGGTGCTGACCACGGTGCCTACCCCACGGATTTCGTTGGGCGTCCTCCACCAAGACTAAAGCGGGACCGTCACTGTGAGATGACCGCTGCCATTCTGATCACTGGCACTAGTCAGCTCACCCAGGTTTCCTCCCTCTCGGTTTGAATTCCTTTCTGGGTGCAGGGTTTTTAAGATGAAATGTATGCATGTGTACCCTCATTTCTATGCCTTCATTTCATCTGTTTCTATGGTTACGCTGTAACAGAAATACCACATATACATATTAAACAACTTAAGAAAATCCTGATTTGCAGTCAGTCATGGGATACACAGACCTACACGCCTCCTTTGTTTTGTCAAGGTAGATGAATCTGTGTGTGCCAAGGTACGTGTGAGCTGCCCAGATGAGGATGCGGGCTCATAATCCATTTATATCCTGCTAGAAACAACAAGAGCCTCTACGGGGCAGGTAATGACCCAAGACGTCTGTTATCAAACTTCAGCGCCGCTTTGTTCTCGTTTTCCCCTCATTCAGAACATGAACAGCTCGATATCCCTCTGTCCATCTCCGCCTGTACGACACCTCGCGTTCTATGCTGGGGGGGATCTCAGCTGGTAATGCACGCGCTGTGCATTGTGAAAGAGAAGGTGATCTCCTCCTCGTGTAGTGGTCTGTGACTCTCGTGTCTGCTCCGTTACTCCTATAAGATGCTGTCGTCTCGCCGTCCGTTCGGTGCGGATCACATGGTTCTGATCAAACAACCAGATGTGATTTCAAGGGTGGATTCCATAATAAGGGAGTTCCCACATAGTGGTAATCTGATATGGGTCACAGCATGATGGGGCGGTTTGGAAACAGCGTATTTATTCTGCGCTGCAAATCCAAAACCCTTAACCACAGAGCCTTCTGACACCACACATTCAGGCGGAGCGTGCTCCAGTGATAGTAGAGTTCTAATTAAAAAGGCCCATTTTAAATCTGTAACGTTTGGCCTAATATGAATACTCCCCTTTCCATAGTTACGCTAGCCCCCATTTCTATAGTTTACGCGGCACCCATTTCCCTACTTACGCTACCCCCATTTCCATAGTTTACTCTACATCCATTCTATAGTTACTCTACATCCATCTTCTAATAGTTAACCTACATCCATTTCTATAGTTACGCTACACCCTTTCTATAGTAACCGCTGCACCATTTTCCTAGTTACGCTGCAACCCATTCCATATGTTCTCTACATCCATTTCTATAGTTACGCTACCCCCATTTCCATACTTTACTCTACATCCATTTCTATAGTTACTCATACCATCCATTGTCTATAGTTACGCTACACCATTTCTATAGTACGATGCAAACCGCATTTCTAGTTTTACTCTAACATCCACTTCAATAGTTACGCTGCACCCATTTCCAGTTATGCTAACCCATTTCCATAGTTACGTTTACATCAATCTTCCATAGTTACGCTTACACTAATTATTCCCATAGTTTACGACGCTACCGACCCATTTCCATAGTTACGCTACATCCATTTCCATAGTTTACTCTCATCCATTTTCTTAGTTTATGCTGGCCCCATTTCCATAGTTATACCGCAATTCCTTGGTTATGCACACATTTCCAAAAGGGTAACGCTACAACCCACTTCTATAGTTATGCTGCACCCACTTCCATAGTTACACGCAATTTCCATTGTTATGCTCCATACACACCATTTTTCCATAGTTAATCTACATCCATTTCTATAGTTCTTACACCTGCACCCCATTTTCCATAGTTACTCTACATCCATTGTCTAATAGTTTACTCTACCCCCATTTCCATAGTTACTCTACATCCATTTCTATAGTTACGCTACCTCCCATTTCCATAGTACTCTACATTCCATTTCTATAGTTACGCTGCCCCATTTCCGATAGTTACGCTACGACCCATTGTTCACTAGTTACGTTAGCTTCCCATTTTCCATAGTTAACGCTACACTCATTTCCTTGTTTATTGCGTGCGACACCCATTCCCCAAAGTAACGCTACACCCACTTCTATAGTCCGCTATCTATCCATTTCTATAGTTATGCCTGGCACCAATCCATAGTTACATACACCAAGCGCAATTACATTGTTATGCACAACACCCATTTCCATAGTTACATGCACATTTCCATCATATTCTACACCCACTTACATAGTACGCTACAACAACCTTATTTCCTGGTTACTTCTATATCTGATTACATATTTTTATCACCAAACCTAGATATTCACACACTACTCCTGTTTCCACAGTATAACCTACACTCCTTTCCATGGCTTCTACCCTACAACGATTTCCATGGTTACACTTTATCTTTAACATAGTTGCACAAAATAATTATGTTACACTCACTTCTCCTGTTTAAATAGTTATTCTACCCTCATTTCCATGGTTCCCCTACAACTATTTCCATGGTTACACTAATTTCATTTCCTTAGTTACACTAAATTTATCCATGGTTACGCAACACCTGATGCGCTTTTTGCACAGCCATACTCACACACGACAGAAAGGAACCCACACATACACAGACACTTGGGAGACGCTTTGCAGCAGAGCACAGAACACAGCAGGTCTGGTCAGCAGGTCCCACACACACGCAGGGCTGAATTTAAACAGACCTTGGGCTCTCGTCTCTCGGCAGTGCTTTACATCCCATCCCAGGATTCTACACTCCTCAAATACCAGCACCGTGAGATGCATCATCCAACAACCACTTCTCAGGTTCTGTCCATCTCCTAACCGCTGCGGTGATATTCATTACCCGTAGATTAGCACAGCAAATCTTCAGCACTAATGAAGAGCTGTTTCCTGCACTGGAGAAGTGATAACAACAGCAGCACAGCACGAGTCTGGGCCGCACTCCACCCTGACGGTGAAGATTCTTATTCTCATGTGGAGAGTGAGTAGGATCTTTAATTCCGGACTTATCCTGCGGTACAGTGAGACCGCTGACAATAGAAATATGACAGAGGACAGTCAGCCAGTTCGGACAGACAGATAAACAGAAAGACAGACAGACAGTTTGACCGAAAGAAGACAGTCGGACCGACAGAGATAGACAGAGAGGACAGTCAGATAGATAAGAGAGACAGCCAGACAGACTGGTGCCATCTCCGGGGTTGCTAGGAGCTGATAGATGCTGCTGCTGATTGTCTAGATGGTTGCCAGGGAGGTTTCTTTGAGTTTGCCCGGTGGTGTTGGGGGGGGGGATCCAGGTGTGACAGGCATTACTTGTTTTCCTGAGGAGGAATGAAGGGGGTGCGGACGTTCTGGCACATCCAGCTCACTATCATGACTGGTATCGTATATACCTCAAGCTGGCTGCACAGAAGCCTTTCTCCACCCACTCCATTTCCTACTGGGAACACTACTGGCCGACCCTTGCTGAGCTGGAATGGGGTTGATGGGAACGCTGTGGGACGCTGATGCATACATGTTTATATATATTACTCTAACATCCACTGACCGTGACCGTGATGATGTAATTCCGTTCGTGCAGATGTAACACCGCACAGTAAATCACACAGCATAATGAGCAGCCAACCGGGTGATTGCTATTCTCCGCTCGTCATATAAACATTGGTTTATTTACAAATACAACATAAACACGCAAAAACAAAAACCAGGATAATACTTCAGGCCCACGCCGTTAGTCAGACGTTACGGTACATAACGTCCGAGGTCATTCTATGTTGGGAATCACCCTCCAGTTAAATGATATTGATGTGCATGTGCGACAGATATTAAAGACCAAACAAGATATGAATATAATAATACCGGATATAACGTCCATTATAATAAACACCACACACACGCCCAGCAGAACAGGTTCAGTTACACAGTGAGGACCACGCACGGGTACGCCAGGGGGACGCAAAATTAGAAACGGAGATCTTTTAGCTTTAGGGTAAAGGAATAGCGCCGATGGTGCAGCTGGTAAGCGTGTGTGTCAGATTGGTGACGGTACTGGCCAACCTTTGGACCCCCTAAAGGCAGGTCAAAGTCATTAGTCACGAAAAGAAGGCCAGCATGTACGTTTCTGTGAAGTGAAGTCCTGCTCTCTCGTTTAGTCCGTAACGGCAGCTGCTCCTGCTGTGCTCCTGCTGTGTGGGGTTCTGTGTGCGCAGTACGGATACTGTGTTTTCTGTGTTTCTTTCCCGCAAAGCAGGACATTCACGTGCAGACAAGCATAGCCAGCGCAGCACTCCGCACCTGTGCAGTAAAAACGCCCAGCCGATTTCACAAGAAACTGGAACACCACAGACCACTGTGAATGCTTCGGTTCTCAAACCCCGCTGCCAAAAACGGCGGGGCATTAATAATCCGTGATGTGCAAATCAATTAAATCAATCTATCATATCATTTTGGTCATGTCCCCCTCCCTTGCACTACCATTCTGGTCTCGGTAGTGTATAAAACATACTCTGAAGTATCGGAATAGAATGTCAGCCTATATGTATACTTCATTTTTGGAACCATGCCACTAGATATCATAAGTATATCTATGTCAAAAGATATCATTAGCCTTCTTCAAAACCTGATACTAGGAGGGCCAATGCTCTTACACTGAACTTCTTCCTGCCCCCAAAATTATCTGTATGTATGTGACTGATCTAATGTTGTATCTGTAAAATTAGCAAAAAGGATAAAATCACACACGTACAAGGGTCCATTGACCGGTTTTTATGGGGTATTTGGACCCATTAAATTAAAATATTGGTGAAAGCTCAGACACTTCCCTGTTGTCCCTAAGGCGCAACGCTTTGAGATCTGATGGCGCAGACCTACAAAAGGCAAGCCACTACTTCTCTTTTTTTTTTTCTACACTCTTTCTTTTTTTTTTATGGTGGGAATGGTGTGGCAAATATGCATAGAAAATGTTTTGGTTGTTTAGGTACTGTTTAATGGTTGTATTTTTTATTTGTTTATGATAACTATTTTTTTAATTTTCCATTTTTTGTGTACGATGTATATGTATATTTTTAATGACTCACTAAGTTTACACTCTGCTCGACTATTCAGGTGGGAAGGACGCACAGAGGGGTGGGGAAATGGGGAGTGGGGTGCATTGGTAAAAGGTTAAAAGGACATAAAATTTATCTTAAGCACATAATTACTTGGTTTTGTGTTAATAAAAAAGAGATTAAAAAAAAAAAAATAAAAAATCAACTCTATATTTAAAAAACAAGCAGCACAATGCCATTTACCAAATGCTGCAAATGCAGGAATTTCAGTCTGATCTGAAAAATGCATAGCATTCCCAGTTTTAATGTCACCTACCTTCCAGAAACTGGCATCAGGAGCAACAGTCAGACAGGTAAAGCTGAGTACCACCAATAAACACCTTGTGGAACATCTCCCAGCTAATCAGGCAAACAGCTACAGGTCAGTCAGATGACTGGGGTATAAAGACCTCCCAGAGAGGTCGGAGTCTATCAGAAGTAACGAGGGGCGTGGTCGACAACCCTGTGACAGACATGGGGGGCACCCACCTAAATACTGACTGGCCATTCAGTAAGAACATTCCTCAACGGAAACACACCAAAGAACCTGGATATGCGTTCATCATCCACCACAATACTCTCATTAACGGATCCAGAGGAACCCGGACTAACTCTCTGTTATGCAAGGTTCAAGGGACCGAGCCAGTAACCGATGGTGATGCTCTTCGGGCCCTCGCATTAAGACGCTGACAGACCCAACTAGTTTCCTTGGAGCGGAGTCGCTGCACTGGGTCGAGGAACACTTCCCAACACATACATCTGTGGCCAGTTCTTCACTGTGTCTCCAAACACCCACACAGGTTAAACATCCACCCTGCGGAAAGAACCCGGATCTACGACCAGATCCTTGATCACTATCTCTGTGCCGGCATCTCATTTAACGGTGGAATGAGGAGACAGTGGAAAAGTGTCCCGTGCAATCATCGAATCTGGAATTCATGACCAGTCTGAGACTCGGAGGAGAGGGACCACCTGGCCTTGTGTTCAGACCCCAGTTCCGAAGCCACCATCAGTGTGATGGGTATGTGTGGTGGGGCTATTGGGCCTACACAGGTCCTGGGTCACTGCACAACTGGGTTTTAATACTGGGTTTGGAGCAAACATGTGCTGCTTCCGACCGGGTCTTTCCAGGAAGGTCGACCAGATCCTGCACGGATTACAGCAGCACTGGCGCCGTAAGGAAAGAGCCCGCTGGCTGAACTGACCTGCCTGCAGTCCAGACCACCGTCCCCCACTGGAAACATCTGGAGCTTGTATGGAAGGAGCTCTGAACTGTTAGGAGGCAGCTGGAATCTGATATCAAGCAAGAATGGGAATACTTCACTTCAGGAGTCTCAGGGGCCATTCCCCTCAGTTCCGAGGGCGGTTTTAACAGTAGAGCTGATGTCAAGTTCTGAACATCATCCTGCGCTGGGTTCACTGAAGTACTGCTGCAATCAAATTCAAAGGGAAAAACATTCCTTCCAATAAAACCCATACAATTTCTCAGTTCCAGCCTACGTCGTGTTGATCCCTGTACGTAACAGGGTCTATTGATGATTCACACGCCATCGCGTTCTGTTGTTGCGTATCTTCGCTCATCTTCCCCAAAAGTTTGGAAACCGGGATGGGATTTAATAAACCCCCAGCGGGCGGGCCCTGAGTAGGCCCTCTGACAGAGCGGGGAGTGCCCGGGTTTCGGGGTCTTCTTACCAATCCTGGAAACTTGTTTGGCGTGTTTTGCTGGCAGGTTCCCCCCACCCTTGGGGGGGGTTTTCTCTGACCTCCCGCTGTCCCAGCCAAGAGGATACAGAGCACATCCGGAGCCAATCAGCAAACTGCGGTAAAAACAGAGAGAGAACAGAGCAGAGGCATGTTAGTGTGGTATGAAGCCACCTGCTGTAATCCGGAATTAGGAGCGTGAGCCCCGGACAAACACACTTTACAAGCCGTGTGAGTGAGTCTGGGACTGGGAATCTCTAACGCAGCTTCCCTGACGGGCATTTTTAATTAGCCGGGCCGGCGCCTGGTACGGTCCTCAGACCCCCCTTCAGATACACAGCCCTGCGGTTCGCACGCTCCTCACAGAGACACGCCGCCTCCAAAGTTCAAGTCTTAGAGCTGGTTCAGCATCCTCTGCCTACTCTCACCATCCAGATACCCGCACACTCCTCAGCTGGTGCTGAAGGTCTGGTCACACTCTGTGAGAGCAGCCAGCACTATCTTCTGTGTGGACGTGTGGGTGCCTCCTTTTTCTTAGTGAGGAGGCTTCTTTACACAGCTACTACCTCCTTTCAGACCCCCATAGTCTTGAGGAGGTGTCTCTCACAGTGGAGGTGAAGAATGGACCAGAGACCCCTGTGGATGTTCTCAAGAACCTGGAGCAGCTTGACGTTCTCCCCTCTCTCTGAGATGGAACAGTGTTTCAGTGCGTTCTGTTTATCTGATGGGGTCGGTGTTGGGTGGGTCTTCCAGGTTGGTTGTCAGAGCCCCGTTTTGTTTATCGCCGTATAATCTATTGTTTGAATTCAGCTTGGACCTTTCTCCTGATCTGTCCTCCTTCCTAGGCACATGGACTATCTTATATCTGAGAAATGACAGCGGGTACTTGGTGGTCACTTGACCCGGAATGAATGAAGGACCGGATACTTTTCCGCACAAGAGGACGCAACTTTCACCGACAGACTTTCCACACTGCGTTCATGCTGCTGCCTTTCCAGACGTTACTGTCCTGACGAGGCATTCGTCCAGCCGGCCCCGCGGAGAGCGCGTTCGACTAACCTGCTGCGTTTTGAGTTTTACAGCCGAGCGGAGAAGGGGGGCGAGATCCGTGTTTCTCTCGTTGTATCCCGGCGCTGTAAAGGAGAGGCGTACGCGCGTGCGGATTAATTATTCATCCTGAATGTTTATTTCATCAGGAATTCTCTTCATTGCAAACAATTTAGCTGAGACTGAGTGGTGGGTAAATTTCGCATTCTGTGCTCAGCCTCTAGGAAGCAGACGTTCCCCCTGAACCCAGCCGGTGTTGCGTGGAGGTGAACCCCCAGAGGAATGAAGCACCGCGGGGTGAGTACCGCCAGCGGCTGCGATCAGTGCGTACGGAGCGACCCTGCTCTTACTATTAAAGAGCCCGATATCCTTCTTCTTTTCACATTCTCTTTTCATTTCCGTCCCTGCCGGGCCGAGAGGTTGGCCTCCGTGTCCTCGAACACGCCTATTAAGCACCAGTGAACCTACACACATCCTCTGAGGGTTTGATGGAATGCTGTTGGAAAACCTGAAACTAGTAAGTAATACATTTTCTTTGTGGGGGGCTTATCTGTTTAACTAACCCTACACTATGACTAGATGCCGACAATGTTTTCTACTGTATATAGAACCACAAACACTGGCTGGCTTCTATGGTTCTCTGCATGGTGAAATGGTATTTGTTGTATATGGTTTCCACATAGAACCAAAAAGGTTCTGCTATTTGCTTGCAAGCTTGGCTTTGTCCTACATAGCAGAACCCTTGTGGATATAGGACCGTTCTACATATAGGAAGAATGTAAGAACATGTTCTTCTATCAGAACCATTTCACCACACAAAGAAAACCCTTTAAGCATGCTCCACGGTTCTTTGGAACGTTCATCCGAGGGCCTCTACCGAACCATTGGTCCTTTACTGAGGATCCTGAAAGAACCATGTGTACAGCCGACGATTCCTGACCCAATCGAGAGGGGAAAATGGGGGGTTACAGGACACTGTGCGCCTTCTGCTAGAGGAATGTCATACGTTGAGAGCCCCGTTTGTGGCCTAGAGCTTCGTGTATTATGGATGAGTGGGCTCATTCGATTCTTTGTGGGTGGGAGGCTACCCCAATTACTAAATAGCGCGTTTTTATTCGATGCGTTCGGCGATATCGCGTGTTTTCAAGGGGAGTTTTCTTGTGCCTAAACAGATTGCAAATCCCGTCTGACAGCGCGATTTGCCTACAAGGATTCGCTAAGATAGGTTCTGGGACGTTGCAGTAAAAGTTTGAAAAAAGCTGTGGCATCAACGGCTTTCATGTCCTCCCTCCTTATACTATTTTCTTCACACCCCAATCCTCAACCTCTCTCTTTTCTTCTCCTTTATTTGTTTCTTCCTTTTTCTTCTCTTTTCTGCTCCTCTCATTCCCTCTCTCTCTCGTGGTTTTTTCCCCGTCTCCCTACACTTTTTTCACCTTTTTCTTACTACTCTCTTCTTGTTTTTGCTCCCCTCATTTCTAACTGAGGTACTTCGGTCCACCATCTACTGTATTAAGCCTATGGCATGTAGGCTCCTTATACAGGAGGCTATCTCGCAGGCATCCAGGAGAGCTTCAGCCCAGCACGGTTTTCCTGCTCATAAATCTCCATTGTTCGGGACTCCAGTCCTCCAGGACCCATTTATACAGCCCTGCTCCAGAAAATAGAAAGATGCTACAGTGCAGCTCGGTTTCAGTAAAACAGATCTGAAGCTGTGCCGTGAAGACGTGCGGATTAAAGAGCGCCTTGGGGGTCATCGCGTATCCCGTCTCTGTCCCATTTCCCGGAAAAAGGAAGCTTTAAAGTGCTATTGTTAGGAGTTTCTAAACATACGGCCCACTCTGGAGTCCACACAGGCCTTTTTTTAATGTGTCATGGTTGTGATGTCACAAGTCACCTGTTTACATCAGGTACAGTACAAACCGATTGGATTCTGTGAGCTGAAAGAGGCTGGAGAACACATTTCACCTGTACACCATGGTTCTTTCAGGATTCCTCAGTAAAGACAATGGTTCTGTATAGGCCCATGAACGTTCCAAAGAACCGTGAGCATGCTTAAAGGGTTCTTTGTGTGGTGAAATGGTTCTGATAGAGAACATGTTCTACATTCTCCTATATGTAGAACGGTCCTATATCCCACCAGGGTTCTGCTATAGTGACAAAGCCAAGCTTGCAGCAATAGCAGAACCCTTTTTGGTTCTATGTGGAACCATATACAACAAATACAATTTCACCATGCAGAGAACCATATAAGCCAGCCAGTGTTTGTGGTTCTATATACAGTAGAACCATTGTCGGATCTAGTCATAGTGTAGGGTTAGTAAACAGATAGCCCCCCAAAGAAAATGTATTACTTCCTAGTTTTCCAGGTTTTCCAATCAGCATTCCATATAACCCTCAGAGGATGTGTGTAGGTTCACTGGTGGCTTATATATGGGTGTTCTAGACACGGAGGCCAACCTCTCGGCGGGACGGAAATGAAAGAGAATGTGAAAGGAATGAAGGATATGGGCTCTTTAATAGTAAAGCAGGTCGCTCCTTACGCACTGATCGCAGCAGCTTGGCGGTACTCACCCCGCGGTGCTTCATCCTCTGGGGGTTCACCTCCACGCAACACCGGCTGGGTCAGGGGGAAACGTCTGCTCTCCTTAGGCTGAGCAGAATGCGAAATTACCCACCACTCAGTCTCAGCTAAATTGTTTGCAACATGAAAGAGAATTCCTGATGAAATAAACATTCAGGATGAATAATTTAATCCCGCACGCGCGTACGCTCTCCTTACAGCGCCGGGATACACCGAGAGAAACACGGATCTCGCCCCCTTCTCCGCTCGGCTGTAAACTCAAACGCACTGTTAGTCTGAACGCGCTCTCCGCTGGCCGGCTGTGACGAAGGCCTCGTCAGGACAGTAACGTCTGGAAAGGCATGCAGCATGAACAGCAGTGCTGGGAAAGTCTGTCGGTGAAAGTTGGTCCTCTTGTGCGGAAAAGTTCTCTGGTCCTTCATTTCATTCCCGGTCAAAGTGACCACCAAGTACCCGCTGTTCATTTCTCAGATATAAGATAGTCCATGTGCTCCAGGAAGGAGACAGATCAGGGAGAAGGTCAAGCTGAATTCAAAACACTAGATTACTACAGCGATAAACAAAACGGGGCTCCTGACAACCACCTGGAAGACCCACCCACACCGACCCCATCAGATAAACAGAACAGCACTGAACACTTTCATCTCAGAGAGAGGAGAACGTCAAGCTGCTCCAGGTCTGAGAACATCCACAGGTGTCTCTGTCCATTCTTCCTCCACTGTGAGAGACACCTCCTCAAGACTATGGGGGTCTGAAAGGAGGTGTAGCTGTGTAAGAAGCTCCTCACTAAGAAAAGGAGACCCACACGTCCAACACAGAAGCTGCTGGTGCTCTCAGAGTCCAGAACCTCAGCACCACTGAGCGTGTTGGGGTTATCTGGATGGTGAGAGGAGGCAGAGGATGCTGAACCAGCTTCTAAGACTGAACTTTGGGGGCGTGTCTCTGTGAGGAGCCGTGCACCGCAGGGCTGTGTATCTGAAGGGTGGTCTGAGACCGTACCAGGCGCCGGCCCCGGCCTAATTAAAATGCCCGTCAGGAAGCTGCGTTAGAGATCAGTCCCAGACTCCACTCACACGGGCTTGTAATTGTGTTTGTCCGGGGCTCACGCTCCTAATCCCGGGATTACAGCAGGTGCTTCATCCCACACTAATCATTCCTCTGCTCTGTTCTCTCTCTGTTTACCTGCAGGTTTGCTGATTGGCTCCGGATGTGCTCTGTATCCTCTTGGCTGGGACAGCGAGGAGGTCAGACAGACCTGCAGCAACACCTCCAACCAGTTTCAGCTTGGTAAGAAGACCGAACCCGGGCCCCCGCCTCTGTCCGAGGCCTACTCAGTGGCCCGCCCGCTGGGGGTTTATTAAATCCCATCCCGGTTTCCAAACTTGTTGGGGAGCTGAGCGAAATACGCAACAACAGAACGCGATGGCGTGTGAATCATCTAGACCCTGTACTGTACAGGTCAACACGACGTAGGCTGGAACTGAGGAATTGTATTGGGTTTTATTGGGAAGAATGTTTTCCCCTTTTGAATTTGATGCAGCAGTACTTCAGGGAACCCAGCGCAGGATGATGTTCAGCTCTGACATCAGCTCTACTGTTAACCGCCCTCGGTAACTGAGGGGATGGCCCCTGGAGCTCTGAAAGTGAAGTATTCCCATTCCTGCTTGATATCAGATTCCAGCTGCTCCTAACAGTTCAGAGCTCCTTCCATAAAGCTCCAGATGTTTCCAGTGGGGGACCGGTGGTCTGGACTGCAGGCAGGTCAGTTCAGCAGCTGGGCTCTTTCCTTACGGAGCCGTGCTGCTGTAATCCGTGCAGGATCTGGTCGACCTTCCCTGGAAAGACCCGGTCTGGATGCAGCACATGTTGCTCCAAACCCAGTATTAAAACCCAGTTGTGCAGGTGACCCAGGACCTGTGTAGCAATGCCCCCACACACATACCATCACTGATGGTGGCTTTGGAACTGGGGGCTGATAACAAGCCAGGTGGTCCCTCTCCTCCCGAGTCCAGACGGTCCATGAATTCCAGATTCTGATTGCACGGGACACTTTTCCACTTCTCCTCAGTCCACCTTAAATGAGCTCCGGCCCAGAGAAGTGATCTGGATCTGGTTATATCCGGGTTCTTTTCCGCAGGGTGGAGTTTAACCTGTGTGGGTGGAGCAGTGATGAACTGTGTCCACAGATGATGGTGTTGGGAAGTGTTCCTGACCCCATGCAGCGACTCCGCTCCAGAACCGTTGGGTCTGTTTTTAATGCGAGGGCCCGAAGAGCATCACCATCCGGTACTGGCTCTGGTCCTTGACCCTTGCATACAGAGGTTCTCCGGGTTCTCTGGATCCGTTAATGAGAGTATGTGGTGTGGATGATGACCATCTCCAGGTTCTTTGGTGTGTTCCGTTGAGGAATGTTCTTCTTGAATGGCTTCAGTATTTGGTGGTGCAGTCTGTCACAGGGTGGTGACCCCGCCCCCTCTTTACTTCTGATAGACTCCGCCTCTCTGGGAGGCTCTTTATACCCCAGTCATCTGACTGACCTGTTAGCTGTTAGCCTGATTAGCTGGGAGATGTTCCACCAGGTGTTTATTGGTGGTACTCAACTTTACCGTCTGCTGTTGCTCCTGTGCCAGCTTTCTTGGAATGTGTAGGTGACATTAAACTGGGAATGCTTATGCATTTTTCAGATCAGACTGAAATTCCTCAGTTTCAGCGTTTGGTACATGGTCTTTGTGCTGCTTGTTTTTAAATATAGAGTTGATTTTTTTTTTTTTTTTTTAATCTCTTTTTTATTAAACACAAAACCAAGTTA
The DNA here is from genome assembly GCA_024036415.1 of Prochilodus magdalenae. Classification (NCBI taxonomy): domain Eukaryota; kingdom Metazoa; phylum Chordata; class Actinopteri; order Characiformes; family Prochilodontidae; genus Prochilodus; species Prochilodus magdalenae. The sequence continues at coordinate 21,408 of JAMWET010007154.1, forward strand.
CATTTATGGCTTAAGATACATTTTTATGTCCTTTTATACCTTTTACAATGCACCCCCCTCCCCATCCCCCACCCCTCTGTGCGTCTTCCCACCTGAATAGTCAGCAATGTAACATTAGTGAGTCATTAAAATATACATATACATCGTACACCAAAAAAATGGAAAATAAAAAATAGTTATCATAACAAATAAAAATACAACCATTAAACAGTACCTAAACAACAATAACATTTTATATGCATATTTGCACACCTATTCCCACCATAAAAAAAAAGAAAGAGTGTAAGAAAAAAAAAAGAGAAGTATGTGCTTGCCTTTTGTAGGTCTTGGCCATCAGATCTCAAAGCTTTGCCCTTAGGGACAATCAGGAAGTGTCTTGAGCTTTTCAAAATATTTTATTAATGGGTTCCAAATACCATAAAAACGGTCAATGGACCCTCGTAGTGTGTATTTTATCTTTTCTAATTTTAAGTACAACATTAGATCAGTCATCCATACAGATAATTTTGGTGGGCAGGAAGATTTCCAGTGTAAGAGAATTTGCCTCCTAGCTATCAGCGTTGAAAAGGCTATGATATCTTTGAGCATAGATATACTTATGCTATCTAGTGGCATGGTTCCAAAAATTGAGGTATACATATTAGGCTGACATTCTATTCCTATTACTTCAGATACTGTTTTATACACTCCAGACCAGAATGAGTTCAAGGATGGACATGACCAAAATGTATGATAGAGTTGATTTTAATTGATTTGCACATCAGTGAATTATTTAATGCCCCGCCGTTTTGGAAGCGGGGTTGTAGAACCGAAGCATTCACAGTGTGTCTGTGTGTTCCAGGTTCTTGTGAAATCGGCTGGGCGTTTTACTGCACAGGTGCGGGTGCTGCGCTGGCTATGCTTGTCTGCACGTGGATGTCCTGCTTTGCGGGAAAGAAACAGAAACAGTATCCGTACTGACGCACCACCAGAACCCACACCAGCAGGAGCACCAGCAGGAGCAGCTGCCGTTACGGACTAACGAGAGAGCAGACTTCACTTCACAAGAAAGTACATGCGGCCTTCTTTCGTGACTAATGACCTTTGACCTGCCTTTAGGGGGTCCAAAGGTTGTGCCAGTACAGTTCACCAATCTGCACACACTGCTTACAGCTGCACCATCGGCTGGCTCTTCCTTTACCCTAAAGCTAAAGACTCTCCGTTTCTAATTTTGCGTCCCCCTGGCGTACCCGTGTGTGGTCCTCACTGTGTAACTGAACCTGTTCTGCTGTGGCGTGTGTGTTGGTGTTTATTATAATGGACGTTATATCCTGTATTTATATTCATATCTTGTTTTTGGTCTTTAATATCTCCACATGCAATCAATATCATTTAAACTGGAGGGTTCATTCCCAACATAGAATGACCTCGGCGTTATGTACCGTAACGTCTGATACGGCGTTGGCCTGAAGTATTATCCTGGTTTGTTTTTGCTTGTTTATGTTGTATTTGTAAATAAACATGTTTATATGACGAGCGGAGAATAGCATCCACCCGGTTGGGCTGCTCATGCTGTGTGTTTACTGTGCGGGTTACATCTGCACGAACGGAATTACATCATCACGGTCAGGTCAGTGGAGTTAGAGGTATATAAACATGTACTGATCAGCGTCCCACAGCGTTCCCATCAACACCATTCCAGCTCCAGCAGGTCCGGCCAGTAGTGTTCCCAGTAGGAATGGAGTGGGTGGAGAAGCTCTGTGCAGCCAGCTTATATAACGATTACCAGTCATGATGTGAGCTGGATGTGCAGACGTCCGCACCCCCTTCATTCCTCCTCAGGAAACAAGTCATGATGTAACCTGGATCCCCCAACACCACCGGGCAAACTCAAAGCAACTCCCTGGCAACCATCTAGAAATCAGCAGCAAGCATCTATCAGCATCCTAGCAACCACCCGAGATGGCACCAGTCTGTCTGGCTGTCTTCTTATCTATCTGACTGTCCTTCTGTCTATCTGTCGGTCCGACTGTCCTTCTTTCGGTCCAACTGTCTGTCTGTCTTTCTGTTTATCTGTCTGTCCGACTGGCTGACTGTCCTTCTGTCTATCTTTCTATCTGTCGGTCTCACTGTCCGCAGGATAAGTCCGGAATTAAAGATCCTCCTCACTCTCCACCTGAGAATAAGATCTTCACCGTCAGGGTGGAGTGCGGCCCAGACTCGGCTGTGCTGCTGTGTTATTCACTTCTCCAGTGCAGGAATCAGCTCTTCATTAGTGCTGAGATGTGCTAATCTACAGGCTAATGAATCTCACCGCCCAGCGGTTTAGGAGATGGACAGAACCTGAAGGAAGTGTTCGTCTGGATGATGAATCTCGGTTGCTGGTATTTGAGGGTGTAGAATCCCGGACTGGGATGTAAAGCACTGACGAGAGACGAGAGCCCAAACGGGCCTGTTTAAATTCAGCCCTGCGTGTGACCTGCTGACCAGACCTGCTGTGTTCTGTTGCTCTGCTGCAAGCGTCTCCCAAGTGTCTGTATGTGTGGGTGTCTGTGTGTGAGTATGGCTGTGCAAAGTGCATACAGGTGTTGCGTAACCATGGATATTATTGTAGTGTAACTAAGGAAATGAAAGTAGTGTAACCATGGAAATAGTTGTAGGGTAACCATGGAAATGAGGGTAGTATAACTATTGAAACAGGAGTAGTGTAAATATCTATTTTGTGTCACTATGTTAAAAGATAAAGTGTAACCATGGAAATAGTTGTAGGGTAACCATGGAAATGAGTGTAGGTTAACTGTGGAAACAGGAGTAGTGTAAATATCTAGTTTGGTGTAACTATGTAATCAGATATAGCGTAACCATGGAAATAGGTGTAGCGTAACTATGTAAGTGGGTGTAGAATACTTATGGAATTGCATGTAACTATGGAAATGGGTGTAGCATAACAATGGAATTGCGTGTAACTATGGAAGTGGGTGCAGCATAACTATAGAAATGGATGTAGCGGAACTATAGAAGTGGGTGTAGCGTTACTTTGGGAATGGGTGTAGCATAACAATGGAAATGAGTGTAGCGTAACTATGGAAATGGATGTAACGTAACTATGAAAATGGGTGTAGCGTAACTATGGAAATGGGTGCAGCGTAACTATAGAAATGGATGTAGAGTAACTATGGAAATGGGGGTAGCGTAACTATAGAAATGGATGTAGAGTAACTATGGAAATGGGGGTAGCGTAACTATAGAAATGGATGTAGAGTAACTATGGAAATGGGTGCAGTGTAACTATAGAAATGGATGTAGAGTAACTATGGAAATGGGTGTAGCATAACAATGGAATTGCGTGTAACTATGGAAGTGGGTGCAGCATAACTATAGAAGTGGGTGTAGCGTTACTTTGGAAATGGGTGTAGCATAACAATGGAATTGCGTATAACTATGGAAATGGGGCCAGCATAACTATAGAAATGGATGTAGCGTAACTATGGAAATGGATGTAGCGTAACTATGGAAATGGGTGTAGCGTAACTATGGAAATTAGTGTAGCGTAACTATGGAAATGGATGTAACGTAACTATGGAAATGGGTGTAGCATAACTGGAAATGGGTGCAGCGTAACTATAGAAGTGGATGTAGAGTAACTATGGAAATGGGTGCAGCGTTACTATAGAAATGGGTGTAGCGTAACTATAGAAATGGATGTAGAGTAACTATAGAAATGGATGTAGAGTAACTATGGAAATGGGGGTAGCGTAACTATAGAAATGGATGTAGAGTAACTATGGAAATGGGTGCAGCGTAACTATGGAAATGGGTGCAGCGTTACTATAGAAATGGGTGTAGCGTAACTATAGAAATGGATGTAGAGTAACTATAGAAATGGATGTAGAGTAACTATAGAAATGGATGTAGAGTAACTATGGAAATGGGGGTAGCGTAAGTATGGAAATGGGTGCAGCGTAACTATAGAAATGGGGGTAGCGTAACTATGGAAATGGGAGTATTATATTAGGCCAACGTTACAGATTTAAAATGGGCCTTTAATAGAACTCTACTCTCACTGAGCACGCTCCCCCTGAATGTGTGGTGTTCAGAAGGCTCTGTGTTAAGGGGTTTTGGATGCAGCGCAGAATAAATACGCTTGTTTCCAAACCCGCCCATCATGCTGTGACCCATATCAGATACCATATGTGGGAACTCCCTTATTTATGGGAATCCACCCTGAAATCACATCTGGGTTTGATCAGAACCATGTGATCCTCACCGAACGGACCGGCGAGAACACAGCATGCTATAGGAGTAACGGAGCAGCCACGATGAGGTCACAGACACTACACCGAGGAGGAGATCACCTTCTCTTTACAATGCACAGCGCGTGGCATTACCAGCTGAGATGAGCATTCAGAACGGAGAGGTGTCTTCAGGCGGCGACTGGACAGAGGGATATCTGCTGTTTCATGTTCTGATGATGTGAAAACGAGAACAAAGCGGCGCTGAAGTTGATAACAGCGTCTGGGTCATTACCTGCCCCCGTAGGAAGAGCTCTGTGTTGTTCTAGCAGGGATATAAATGGATTATGAGCCAGCATCCTTCATCTGGCAGCTTCACACGTACCTGTGCACACACAGATTCATCTCACCTTGACAAACAAAGGAGGCGTGTAGGTCTGTGTATCCCACTGACTGACTGCAAATCAGGATTTTCTTAGTTGTTTATTACTGTATATGTGTGTATTTCTTTTCAGCGTAACCATAGAAACAGATGAAATGAAGGCATAGAAATGAGGGTACACATGCATACATTCATCTTTAAAAAACCTGCACCCAGAAGGAATCAACCGAGAGGGAGGAAACCTGGTGATGCTGACTAGTGCCAGTGATCAGAATGGCAGCGGGTCATCTTCAGTGACGAGTCCCGCTTTAGTCTTGGTGGAGACGCCCAACGAATCCGTGTGTGGAGGCACCGTGGTCAGCACCAAGATGAACGGTCTGTCGTCACACGTCCAGAAGACCTGGTGTCCCTCCACCTCCACCCCTACCGCACCATCTGCAGGAACTGTGTGAGGATGTTCAAGCTGCATGGGATGGATTATCACAGGACACCATCAGGAACCTCTACAGCTCCATACCGAGACGTCTGGCGTGTTGGGTTAGCGAACACGGCGGCCCGACGCCATACTGAGAGACAGACTTCTGTATGTGTAGCTCAATAAATATTGATCATATCAGTCTAAATTTATCATCAGTTATTGATCCTGGTCACCTTTATTTTCCTTCCCAACACACCTGCACCCCCACACCTCCTTCTGGGTGCAGCTGTTACTCTGATGATGGGTGTAATACTACATATTTGATTGATGGAGTTCCGAGAGTCAGAGTTGACTGTGTGGAGCAGAGCAGCATTAATAGATTAATTGTGTGTGTATGTGTGAGTGTGTGTGTGTGTGTGAGTGTGTGTGTGATAGTGTGGGTGTGTGTGTGTGTGTATGTGTGTGTGTGTGAGAGTGTGTGAGTGTGTGTGTATGTATGTATATGTGTGTGTGTGTGTGTGTGTGTGTGTGCGAGTGTGTGTGTCTATATGTGTGTGTGTGTGTCTGTGTGTGTGCGATAGTGTGTGTGTGTATGTGTGTGTGTGTGTGTAAGTGTGTGTGAGTGTGTGTGTGTGAGGGTGTGTTTGTATGTGTGTGTGTGAGTGTGTGTATGTGTGTGTGTTTGTATGTGTGTGTGTGTGTGTGTGTATGTCTATATGTGTGTGTGTGTGTCTGTGTGTGTGTGTGCGATAGTGTGTGTATGTAAGTGTGTGTATGTATATGTGTGAGTGTGTGTGTGAGGGTGTGTTTGTATGTGTGTGTGATAGTGTGTGTGTATGTATGTGTGAGTGTGTCTATGTGTGTGTGTGTGTGTGTGTGTGTGTGTCTGTGTGTGTATGTATCTGTGTGTGTGTGTGTGTGTGTATGTATGTGTGTGTGTGTGTGTGTGTATCTGTGTGTGTGTATGTATGTGTATCTGTGTGTGTGTATGTGTGTATCTGTGTGTGTGTATGTGTGTGTATGTGAGTGTGTGAGTGTGTGTGTATGTATGTATATGTGTGTGTGTGTGTGTGTGTGTGTATGTGTGTGTGTGTGAGAGTGTGTGAGTGTGTGTGTATGTATGTATATGTGTGTGTGTGTGTGTGTGTGTGTGTGTGTGTGTGCGAGTGTGTGTGTCTATATGTGTGTGTGTGTGTCTGTGTGTGTGCGATAGTGTGTGTGTGTATGTGTGTGTGTAAGTGTGTGTATGTATATGTGTGAGTGTGTGTGTGTGAGGGTGTGTTTGTATGTGTGTGTGTAAGTGTGTGTATGTCTATATGTGTGTGTGTGTGTCTGTGTGTGTGTGTGCGATAGTGTGTGTATGTAAGTGTGTGTATGTATATGTGTGAGTGTGTGTGTGTGAGGGTGTGTTTGTATGTGTGTGTGATAGTGTGTGTGTATGTATGTATGTGTGTGCGTGTGTATGTGTGTGTGCGCTAGTGTGTGTGTGTATGTGTGAGTGTGTCTATGTGTGTGTGTGTGTGTGTGTGTGTATGTATCTGTGTGTGTGTGTGTGTGTATGTATGTGTGTATGTGTGTGTGTGTGTGTGTATCTGTGTGTGTGTATGTATGTGTATCTGTGTGTGTGTATGTGTGTATCTGTGTGTGTGTATGTGTGTGTATGTGTGAGTGTGTGTGTGTATCTGTGTGTATCTGTGTGTGTGTGTGTGTGTGTGTATGTGTGTGTATGTGTGTATCTGTGTGTGTGTATGTGTGTGTATGTGTGAGTGTGTGTGTGTATCTGTGTGTATCTGTGTGTGTGTGTATGTGTGAGTGTGTGTGTGTGTGTGTAATGAGAGTATAATTGTTTCTGCTTGCTGTTTATTTATGCAGTATATTATACAGTAGAGCAAAACTAAGAAGCGCAAACGACCCACATAGAAACCACACTCAGCAGAATGCCTCATGAATTAAATACGGTATTAATTCAAGTGCAGGGCCAGAAAGACTCTGAGAGATGATGCCCCTGCACAGGAGCTCCTCTAGGCTGAGCACTTCAGTAGCTCCACTCTTCCACAGAGACCTGAAACACTACAGACATGCTCAATAGGTCCACTGCAGTGTTTGATGTGATAGCTGAGTGGTTGTGGAGTGTGATGCCATCTAGTGGTCCTAAACACCAATAACACCCATCCCTTGATGGACCTTGTAGGTGGACTACCATAGAGAACTCTCTTATGACACATGGTCATAGGAAGAACCACTGAAGGTTCCTGTTCTCCCCAACCATTTAGTTGGTTCTTTTATGAGAACCCTAAAAGGTTCCCCTGTTGGGAACTTCATCTCCATTTGTTGTCGTGATGAACAAACCAACAGAAATTCTCCAACATGGTATTAAGTGCTCCTGTGACAGTTGGACGGGCCGCCGTGTTCGCTAACCCAACACGCCAGACGTCTCGGTATGGAGCTGTAGAGGTTCCTGATGGTGTCCTGTGATAATCCATCCTATGCCGCTTGAACATCCTCACACAGTTCCTGCAGATGGTGCGGTAGGGGTGGAGGTGGAGGGACATCAGGCCTTCTGGACGTGTGACAACACACCGTTCATCTTGGTGCTGACCACGGTGCCTCCACACACGGATTCGTTGGGCGTCTCCACCAAGACTGAAGCGGGACTCGTCCCTGAAGATGACCCGCTGCCATTCTGAGTCACTCCATGACAGTCTGGTACGACACCACTGCAGTCTTTGGTGACGGTGACGTGGTGTTAAGGGCAGTCGTGGTAACGGTCTGTGTGCATGTAGTCCTGCGTAGTCCCACTAATGGTGGCTGTTGGGTCAGTCAGGTCTTTGGTGACGTTGACCCGGTGTTAGACCAGACCTTTATCGTCACTGTGTTCAGTTAGTGGATGGAAAGCTATATAACTGTGTTATTTGTGTTCACCCTACCTATTTTTTCCAGGTCTTATTATTTTTATATCACATTTATGTAGAGTTACACACATTTATAAAGAAACCTTCAAGCAGCCAAAACCAACAAATATGAATTTATAAAAGCCTAGCTAATAATCAGAGCCCTGCTTCAGTTGCCCTGGCCGCTGCCCTCCGGGTCAGCTCGAGAGGAATCCTATTTTGGTTCAAATCAAGCAGCGCCTAAATCCCGGTTGGTGGCGAATACGCCCGCCCTCCGGATCACGTGCTCGCCGTCGGCGCGTATGATTGGTCGCAAGGAATGAGTGACTGTGGCAAGCACCCATCGGGAGGCAGAGCCGCAGCGCCAAACTCAAATCTGTTTGAAAGTTGGAGGGTGTGAGGCAGGTTGGAAGACGCGAGCTGCGGGATTTCTCAGAAACTCTAAAATACTGTCTATATTTACGGACATTAACTGGACACTACAGTCGGGTGAGTTATGTGTATGTTTTAAAAATCTAACCGGAGCGGTGTTACATTTATTCTGGCTATAAAACAAGAAAAACTGTTTTGGTTAGCTTAGCCTAGCTGCTAACGTCTGTGGAGAACAGCGTTAGCGTTATGACGTTAGTATCTCACCGTAGCTACGATAAAACCTAAGTTTAGTTCGTACAGCTAACTTTGAATTCCTAGTTCCTCGTGTAGCCAAAATGTAAAATGCTTTGTTCGCTAGCTTAACATAAAGCTAGCTAAAATGCTATTCCCCAAGGTCTTGTTTGAATTTCCCCGTTCCACCTTAAATGTTGCAGCACTGCTACAGCATTTAAGGTGGAACGGAGAAAGAGGCTGTTTATAGGAAGCTGTGGGCTGTTAGAGCTTCTGTTATTAACAACATTGACCTTAATCCTGTTCCTCTCTCATGAGCAGGGGACCATTCTAGTCTAGGAAGACCACAGTGGGCTACAGAGAAGGCACATCATGGACACAGCAGTGAGAAAGGTAATATTTTATTTTTACATCATTTAGATTTAAGATTTTAAGATTTAATCACAAACATAAGATTTAATCTAAATAATGATCACTACTTCTACATGATAACCCCCTGATCCAGTCAGAATTAAGGGCAGAGGACCAGTAAAATATCCAGTGAGCTGGAGGAGAGGTATGTTCATGGCTTTAGACCCGGTTCAGTTCGGTTCCAGCACGTAATCTAGCTTGGCTGTTTGAGTCATGTGGATTTGATAAAGTTTAGTACTCTATGAATTTAGACCAGTGGACCTGGAATGAGCCTAGGGTGGGGTTTGTAGAAGTATGCAGCTCGCTGGTACATGGAATACATTGCTGTCACGTTCTTAAGGGCGGGTTTGGAGTCATGTCTGCAATGCTGCGCTGTTATGTTATTTTCAGTTCAGTTTTTGCAATTCTGTTCAGTTTGTGGTTACATTGTGTATATACATTTACATTACAGTGTTTAGTGTTGTATCTCATGTTTTCCTGTAGCTAGTACAGGAAGGTTGTGTTTCCTAGAAAGAAGAATAGAGTGTAATACAGCATAAAAGCACAACCTGGCAACCCCAACACAGTACTCAGACCTAGAGAGAAGAATACAGAGTGAAATACAGCATAAGAGCATTACCTGGCAACCCCAACCCAGTGCTCATATCTAGAGAGAACAATACAGAGTTAAATACAACAGAAGAGCACTACCTGGCAACCCCAACCCAGTGCTCATATCTAGAGAGAACAATATAGAGTTAAATAAAGCAGAAAAGCACTACCTGGCATCCCAAACCCAGCGCTCAAACCTAGAGAGAGGAATACAAAGTGAAATACAGCAGAAGAGCACAACCTGGCAACCCAAACCCAACGTTTGTATCTAGAGAGAAGAATACAGAGTAAAATACAGCATAAGAGCACTGCCTGGCAACCCTAACCCAGTTCTCATACCTAGAGAGAAGAAAGGTTATGATCAGTATACATGCAAAACTAAAATGAATAGAGACTAGACAAGCAACTGGGTGGCCTCATGAGAGAGGAAGGGTCGAATCCTCTGTATATGCATTAGAGTTATATGATAGATAGATAGATAGATAGATAGATAGATACTTTATTGATCCCAGAGGGATATTCAAGGCATCCAGTAGCAGTTATACAAAGTACACATGAGTAACAAGAGAAGCACAAGATAGGTTGATACAGATAAAGACAAAGATGTAATATAAAGTATGAAAGTATAAAAATAAGAGTCCTTATGTCTGTGTAATGGAGCTAGTGGTATACCATTTGGTGTGCAAATTAAAATGGCTGTTGTCACTCATACAGACAGTGCAAGTATGCAGTAAAATAAATAATTTTGGCCAGATTCCAAATAAAAAGACTCCCAGGTGATGGTGCATGAATGGCTAATCTCCTAAAACAGAGCTAAATTAGGCCAAACGGTATACAGTTAGTTAGGATACACCCAGGTACCTAGGGCTGTACGTTAAAGACCCTTGAGTGCAGTCATGAACGTTAATGCTCTGTCACTGTTTCCATTCCAGAGTAACAAAGAAAACACCAAGCCAGCGGCTGCTCCAAAAAGGCCCAAGTCCAGAAACATCACCTCAAAACAAAAGCTGACAAAAGTTGCACCACTGCAGTCCAAAAATGACCTGAGGGAAGAAAAGAAGAAGGGGGAGATGGGAGAAAAGGCTGAGGCGAAAGAACAAGTCAAACCGGTAACCAAGACCAACGCATCGGATCCCAACAAGCGGAAAACGCTGAGCCAGGCCTTCCGCACCGAACTGGCTGTTAGACATAGAAAACTGGTGGTGGAGGCACAAAAGCCCCCTCCGACAGCACCCCCTAAACCCATCCCGGGCACCTACAAGGGCAGAGTGGTGAAGTCTAAAATAGACTGCTTCAGGAAGCCCTCTAGTGGTGAAGAGAAGGCAGCTGAGGCAGCAGTTCCTAAGTTCGCTAAACCCAGCGTGCCTAAACCCAAACCTGAAGTGAGCACTTTGTCCAAAGTTCGATCGAAGAGTGTCACCACTTTGCCTGGTTCCTCGAGACCACCGCGACCCCAGCCCAATTTGCCCAGCAGAACAAAGTCGGCGTCGGATGCACAGCTGAACGTGCCAGAGAAGCCAGTCCACAGGTCCATCTCTCAAAGACAAATCCCACCCAAAGCTACAGCATCCGCCCGACCTGCGATGCCTCGCCCGGCGACCGTGCTGTCGAGACCAGCTCCAGTGACCACCGCTCGCCCAGCCTCCACGAAGGTCACCTCGTTCATCAAAAAGAAGGAGCCAGCAGTGCAGTGCGCCAAACCCAAACCCGCAGCACCTGCTGTGGAGCAGAAAGCCCAAAGGACAGCCCAAAGCACCCTCAGCCAGTACAGGGTACGAATGGAGACTGCTGAGGAGAGGAAGTGAGTACATCCAGGACCTTTATAGAACAATGTTCTTACACCTTGTGGCCTTTTGCCATGCACTCGTTGGGCACTTTATCCTAAACACTTAACCTATAGTCTTATAGTCTATATTTCCACTGTAGGTTCACTGTTAATAATACTGTTTACGCTCATGTCTATTTTCAAAATGCATAAATTAAATAATAAATAATTGATTTGTTGAATAATATTTAATAAAATAACATACATTTTTAACATATAAAAATAATTATATATGTATTTATGAATTATAAATACATATATAATTTTTTAAACAAAAATGTGTGTATGTATATATGTGTGTGTGTGTGTGTGTGTGTGTGTGTGTGTGTGTGTGTATGTGTATGTGTATATATATATATATATATATATATATATATATATATATATATATATATATATATATGTATGTATATATATATATATTTATATTACACACAGTGGGGAAAATAAGTATTTAGTCAGTCACCAATTGTGCAAGTTGTCCCACTTAAAAAGATGAGAGAGGCCTGTAATTGACATCATAGGTAGACCTCAACTATGAGAGACAAAATGTGGAAAAAAATTGAGAAAGTCATTTTGTCTGATTTTTAAAGAATTTATTTGCAAATAATGGTGGAAAATAAGTATTTGGTCAATAACAAACAAGCAAGATTTCTGGCTGTCACAGACCTGTAACTTCTTTTTTAAGAGGCTCCTCTTTCCCCCACTCATTACCTGTATTAATGGCACCTGTTTGAAGTCGTTAACAGTATAAAAGACACCTGCCTACAACCTCAAACACTCACACTCCAAACTCCACTATGGTGAAGACGAAAGAGCTGTCGGAGGACACCAGAAACCGAATTGTAGACCTGCACCAGGCTGGGAAGACTGAATCTGCAATAGGCAAGCAGCTTGATGTGAAGAAATCTACTGTGGGAGCAATAATCAGAAAATGGAAGACCTACAAGACCACTACTAATCTCCCTCGATCTGGGGGCTCCACGCAAGATCTCAGCCCGTGGGGTCAAAATGATCACAAGAACGGTAAGGAAAAATCCCAGAACCACAAGGGGGGATCTAGTGAATGACCTGCAGGAAGCTGGGACCAACGTTACAAAGGCTACCATCAGCAACACACTACGACGCCAGGGACTCAGATCTTGCAGTGCCAGACGTGTCCCCCTGCTTAAGCCAGTCCATATCCAGGCACGTCTGAAGTTTGCTAGAGAGCATTTGGATGTTCCAGAAGAGTATTGGGAGAATGTCATATGGTCAGATGAAACCAAAGTAGAACTATTTGGTAAAAACACAACTCGTCGTGTTTGGAGGAAAGTGAATGCGGAGTTGCATCCAAAGAACACCATACCAACTGTGAAGCATGGGGGTGGCAACATCATGCTTTGGGGCTGTTTCTCTGCAAAGGGACAAGGACGACTGGTCCGTGTACATGAAAGTTTGGGTGCAAACCTCCTTCCATCAGCAAGGGCAATGAAGATGAAACGTGGCTGGGTCTTTCAGCATGACAATGATCCCAAGCACACTGCCAGGGCAACAAAGGAGTGGCTTCGTAAGAAACATTTCAAAGTCCTGGAGTGGCCTAGCCAGTCTCCCGATCTCAACCCCATCGAAAACCTTTGGAGGGAGTTGAAAGTCCGTGTTGCCCGCCGACAGCCCCAAAACATCACTGCTCTAGAGGAGATCTGCATGGAGGAATGGGCCAACATACCAGCAACAGTGTGTGCCAACCTTGTGAAGACTTACAGAAAACGTTTGACCTCTGTCATTGCCAACAAAGGATATACAACAAAGTATTGAGATGAACTTTTGTTATTGACCAAATACTTATTTTCCACCATTATTTGCAAATAAATTCTTTAAAAATCAGACAAAATGACTTTCTCAATTTTTTTTCCACATTTTGTCTCTCATAGTTGAGGTCTACCTATGATGTCAATTACAGGCCTCTCTCATCTTTTTAAGTGGGACAACTTGCACAATTGGTGACTGACTAAATACTTATTTTCCCCACTGTATATATATATATATATATATATATATATATATATATATATATATATATATATATATATATATACACACACACATTTTTGTTTAAAAAATTATATATGTATTTATAATTGATTTTTTTTATATGTGTGTGTGTGTATATATATATATATATATATATATATATAAAATTTAAATTTTTTTTGCGGGGGAGATTTCTCCGATTTGACATTACAGTGCATTGTTTTGCATTACTAAGATTTTCCAGTCATACTAAATTAACCAAATTGAATTGTGGTGAATTTTGGTATTTCATGAGGTGCTGAATTTAGGCGTTCAGTGAATTGGTGGGAGTGGGGAGTGTCTGCCTGTATGATGTCTGAACGCTATCCCTAAATAAGTTATTTTACAGGACAGCTGAAAACACCGTTACATTCCAGTGTAGGTTTGTGTTGACTGATGCCAGTCGAGCAAGTTGGTCTTTCAGCAGCATCATAACCTCTGTGTTGCTCTGTAGGGCAAAGCTGGCAGAATGGCTGGCAAATAAAGGAAAGAGCCTGAAAAGACCACCCATGTCAGAGAAAACGGCTCCCCCAGCAAGCAAGCCGGCTCCACCTCCCAAAGCCACGCAGGAACCCAGTGAGGTAGCACAGCTCAAGCCTCAAGCAGAACCCGAGAAGAACCCACCTGTCTGTCCAGAGACGAGAAACACTCAGCCTGAACGTGACCAGGCCCCTCAGAGCAAGCCAGCCTTTTCCAGCAGCCCGACTCACATCATGAACACAACACTAGACCTGCTGGACAACTCGGATATGGATCTCCCCGTGGATCCCGAGATCCGAATGGAATCGGTAAGCGACGTGTGACCTCTGTCAGATTTGTTTATCTTTATATCTTTATTTATTTTATCGAGTTCCACTTGAATTCTGAATAATCAGCGGGGATTTAAAGTGTGAAATAATGTTGCGTCACTACGTAACTACACCGCATTACCAACTACAACAAATAACCGTTTCTCTGTTGATGCGATGACACCACCTCACCCCTCCCTTTGCAGTTGGTGCTCAATTTGTGTGAGAAGCTGGATGCGATGGAAACCCCATCATTGTGTGAGAACGGTGAGTAATTATGTGTTTTAGTAAAAAAAAATTCTTGATATTAAACTTGTAGAATTAAAAACGCTAGATGATGCTGGTTTTCTCTGTCACCACCAAAGTTTTGGACAGTGTGAGTGTGTGGTTTGGTAATGCAGTGCAAGATAAATTTGTCACTAACTTTGTTTTTTGTTGTCGTTGTTGTTTTAAGTTTTTGTGATATAGTTAAATATAGTTCAGTTTCAAAACTAAAGAAGAAAGGTTTTTAGTTTTTTTTTTTTAAAGATTTATTATTTATTTTAATAATAAACACGAGACTCCACTTATTAAGCAGAGTGCAGATGGAGCAGCATACTGTGTCACCTTAATAACCACATCTATTTTATTATTTTTAATAATAAAGGAGGAGTGTTTAGTTGTTGACCCAAATTCTGCAGCTGTTGATGTAAGGTAGCTACAAGTTAGTACTTTTGCCTCTTGGGCCAAAAATAGGACAATAAACACTAATCAGGATGAACCTAGCAGGTTTTTCTTTTTATACTTTATTATTTATTTTTTTAACCAATTCACCAGCTTCTGGTTCCACCTTAAATGGTATAAAACCATATTCAATATAACAATGTGAATAATAACTTCAGCCAGGTAGGGACGGGAACCGACCACTGTTAAAGGACTTGGAGACGACCAAAACGAACAGTCTATTAACAGCTGAGTTGAAGCCTCTAATTGTACAGCAGCCATGTGAAGCTGCCGTTTCTGATAAAGTGGCCAGGTGGGTTTATCATGCTGTAACTTTTCCGCTGTCTCTCGTTTTTAGATGCGGAGGTGTTGGCTAATATCAAGGTGGAAGAAGACATGGATAAAGAGTATGAGATCCTGGAAGAGGAGGAACTGGGAATAAAACAAGATCCGGTGGAGGATGATGCAGCAGACAGAAAGGAGGTCAAAGTGGAGGAGAAGGATGTGAAGCCTTTTAAAGAGGAAGTCAGTGAGGAGGAGGAGGAGGACTCTGAGGAGGACTTTGAGGATGAGAAGATAGATTCCACACCCGCAGAGGTTACAGAAGCATCTGTTGTGAAGTACAGTGTGAAGACGACTCCATTCCTGCAAAGGTAAGCAGGAAGTGGTGAACCCTGGTGCTCCACCAGTGTGCAAAATGTCCAGCTGTTTTAACGTAAATAATATAAAGCATTAATGGTATATAAGTGATCTTAGATTATTATCTATGCAGTTTCATGACGTGTTGGTTTTGTTGTGCTAGTGTGAAGAAGAGGATCGAGGCTGAGGGGGAAACAGCAGGGAGCGCCTCCCGCCGCAAGAGTGCCATCAAAGACCTGAAGTTCCTCACGCCTGTTCGTCGCTCGGCACGCATCCAGCGCAAATCCTCCCGTCTGCCGGACATGCTGAATGAGCACGACCCCTGCGTCTCCTCGCTTGCCGAGCTGGTGCAGCTAGACGATGCCGACTCCAACGCCTACATCTACAGGAAGAACCCTGCACTGCTGGGCCAACTGCCCGACCAGGCTGGAGACCTGGAGGGGTTATCAGCAGAGAGGAAATGAGCTGGAGCGTTAGAAAGGGCTGACAGGCGGTTGAATGTTTTTACTACATCAGTATGCAAATGCTACCTAGGCTCCGCCCACAAACCATTCCTCCATAGCTTTAGCTGTAAGCTATGGCTTTTTCTTGATAGTCTATGGTTGTAATACCAAATTAAAATTTAGGTTTAAGGTCAAGGTCGTCAAGCAGGGGGCTCATAACGATTAACTTCCAATCAAGACTTTGTTAAAATTTTGGAAAGTGGAAGTGGGATCGGACGTGGAATACCCCTTTATGTATTATGTGCTACAGTTTCTCATTAGGTTGAATTTTACCAGTGTCTACCATTCATACTCCACCTTTGTGGGCGGAGCCTGGAGGGAGGAAGTCAGCTGTTGTATTAACACACATGAGTTATAATTTCTCTAACACTGCTGGAGATGTTTACTGCCTCCAGGTAAGCTAACAAAGCAAGCTGCTTCTATTAGAACTGACAGAAGAAATGTATACCGAAGCTTTTACACGCCTCATTCTACGTTATATTAACACGTGGACCCGCACAAACTCGCTATTTACGCACTCGCTGTGTGACTTATGGTACCAAGCAGACCACTACTACAGTCTTCCCCAGAGCTGCATGAGTTCAGAGATCCTGAGATCCACTAATGTAATTTCTGCACTTTCTGAGGCCTTGATTATTTAACGCTTGTGTTATTCCCGTAGTGTGGATGGTAACGGCTAATACTCTCGCTTAAAGCCATATTTAAATATACCTGAGGTGAAAAGTTCCAGTCGGCGCTTCCTGTATGTATTTTCTGTAACTTCCTGTTTTCTCATGGTGTCCTGTACACTTACAGAACCCTCTCTAAGTTCTGACAATTGATCAGTCTTTGTGAAGACTGCGGTCAGGCATGTGTTGTACAAAGTTACTTTAAATAAATGTTCTGTTCTGTTCTGGCGTAGCTCGTATCTTAATGAAAACCGGGTTTTGATTGCCTCCACCGTCGCCGCCGAAAGGGGTGCTTCACCTGAAGCTGGTTTAATGACTTGTTCAGCAGGGGGATTTGTGACTGGAACAGAGTCGAGGGTATCTGTTCTGTTTTCTTGTTCACATGAATGATGTGTGACGGGTTTGGGAATCTGAGCTCCAGTTATAAAGGTGTTGTAACGGTGTAATACTGACAGCAAGCGCTTGCAACAGGGACTATAGATCGAATTCAAAACTTCAGAGAGAGTCGTCTGCCCCCACCCTACCAGATGCTCATTCAGGTTGCCAGGTTTAGGACACTGAACATACATTCTCTTCTCCTACACTGAGCTGATGAAGAGTCCTGTTCCAGAAATGATAATAGGACATTAGAGCCCTAATAAACCATGCTCCTGTTACTCTCCATACTTAAGTACATCTGAAGGTACATACTTTAGTACTGTTACTCTCCGTACTTCAGTACATCTAAAGGTACATACTTTAGTACTGTTACTCTCCATACTTCAGTACATCTAAAGGTACATACTTTAGTACTGTTACTCTCCATACTTAAGTACATCTGAAGGTACATACTTTAGTACTGTTACTCTCCGTACTTAAGTACATCTGAAGGTACGTACTGTAGTACTGTTACTCTCCATACTTAAGTACATCTGAAGGTACGTACTTTGGTACTGTTACTCTCCATACTTAAGTACATCTGAAGGTACGTACTTTGGTACTGTTACTCTCCATACTTAAGTACATCTGAAGGTACGTACTTTGGTACTGGTACTCTCCATACTTAAGTACATGTGAAGGTACGTACTTTGGTACTGGTACTCTCCATACTTAAGTACATCTGAAGGTACATACTTTGGTACTGGTACTCTCCATACTTAAGTACATCTGAAGGTACATACTTTAGTACTGTTATTCCAATGGAGGACTAAAGGGAGGAGCTGACACTGATGCTGGAGGAGGAGTTTACCCTGGGGATCTCTACCGTAACTCAGCTACATGGTGTGTGTACTTCGTCCACCACTGATAATAACCCAGAGTCATGATCTCAGGATATGAGGTAAAAGCTTTGAGGAAATGAGTCAACGTTTTTGAGATACTGGGTCAAAATTCGGACATACTTTGGCCTGAAACTGGAAAGTAGAAAACTGGCAATTTTAATCACTGTGGCAGAAACGGTCTTCCATAAACAGAAATCCGGAATTAAATCATGTATACATTCCCAACACTGAGGAACGTCCAGCACAAGAGACCAGTACACTTTACAACATGGGTTTTCCTACTGTTACACGCTCCACATCATCGCAGCACACGTTCTCCGTCTGTCTGAAGAACCTCTAAGCATGTAAACGGTTCTACATGCCATCTAAGGTTATATACCTGTGATGATGTCATGGCGTCAGACACATCACCAGTAACATTCGACCACTCCTACACCTTGATAACATCTGGCTAATAAATTATAATTCATAGGCTAGCTTAATATACACTCAGGATGAGGTCATACGGAGGTCATACGCTGATGTCAAAGGTCAAATGGACTGTGTAAACTGACATGTGATTTCTTTCCCATGCTCCTTCCTGTAACCCCGATAATGGAATGTTCCAGTAAGTGGGAGGGGCTGATAGGGTATTGAGGACGGCATGAGGGAAGATGGAGGACAGGTGTGCAGGTAGGTGTTGGGATGGTAGCTATGGGGGGACTCCATACCGTGTGTCTGGAACCCAGATATGTACTAGCTTCAGGGGGGTGTGGTTCCACAGGCTGAGAGGAGCCCGGAACTGTTACGTCCGTTTTCTTTTGAAATTTGATGTATTATTTTGAGACACGTGCGGAATACTAAATAGATTCTGGAGCTCAGTCTATGAACTCTTAAGGAACCTTTTTTATGAAAATGGTTCTATACAGCAGCTAAAAAGGGTTCTCCTTTTGTTACAGCTTTGACATTGTCATGGCAGCTGCACCCTTTATGGTTCTATGTAGACAACACAATGTCCATCAGTCTGATGGACCACTTATGCATGTAACTCCTTCTATGTTAAACTCATAGTTCTAAGTAGAACCATTTTACCATACAAATGTTCCTATGCAATGTCACGGTTCTAAGAGAATTCCTTGAAGAACCATCGTTTTAGGTAATAAAGATACTACAAGACATAAATGGGTTGTTCTGTTGTTGTCACAGTACTGGAACCCTTTATGGTTCTATATAAACAACAGATTCTCTATCAATCTGAGGAACAATTTAAACATGAAGTTCCACATAAAGCTCATGGTTCTAAATAGATTCATTGCCTTTACCAAAGAACCCTTAAAGAACCTGTTTTTAAAAGTGAAAATGGCTCTATAAAGCACCAAACAGGGTTCTTCTATAGTAATAGCTCTGAGATTGTCACAGCTGCAGAACCCTTTATGGTTCCATGTAGACAACACAGTCTCCATCAGCCTGATGAACCATTCAAGCCTGCAAACAGCTCTATATGCAGCTCTTGGTTCTACATAGAACCACTTTACTATACCAATGTTTATACAAAAGTTGTGGTTCTAAAAGAACCATCAACTGCATGAGCCGTGCAGGCATGTGACTGGTTCTAAGTAGAATATTAGCACTGCCTTTTTAAATAAACCCTTGAAGAACCACCTGAAGGTGGTTCTAGGTAGCACACAAGGGTTCTTCTGTTGTAACAGGCATGACATTGCCATAGTAGTGGAACCTTTTTATGGTTCTGTACTAGACAACCCATGCTCTATAAGTCTGAAGAACCACCAAAAGATGCAAAGAACCACTGAAGCAGGTTAATGGCGCCGTATTAAGAACCATTACCTTCACTAGAGAACCCTATGAGAACCTCTATTAACCCGTTACTAAGCTGTAGGCTATTCGGTGCTCTTGCCCTTCATGGCGCCAAACGGATTCCCTAGGCCAAATCTGATTGGTCCAGCCGCTCCACAACAACAACGGCGCGCAAAGCATTGTGGGACCTGTGTGCGCGCTGACTCCTCCAGGCCGCACAAAGCACTAGAGAGCGCCTCGAATTCGGCCCCCGAAAACTGCAGCGGGGGAAACTTTGTTGTGTTCTCCGTTCCCGTCGGAACCTGATCAGTAATGCGCGCCGTCTGACTGCAGAACCTCTTTAGAACATCGAGCTACACAGAACAATGCCGAATTTCTGCGCGGCGCTGCACTGCTCGCGCATGAGCTCGCACTCCGTGCTGGCGTTTTTCAGGTTTCCGCGCGACCCAGAGAGGCAAGTACATAAACAAACAGGCTTTTAATTGATATCTAATTATTTGTATTGGTTATTTTAGCTATTAAGAGAATACCGGACATTTCAGACATACAAGCTCAAGCGCGGTTCTTTTGCGCCAGCTTCTTAATCGATTTTTCCCGTTCCACCTTAAATGGTACAGCAGTTCCATTCTGGCGCCTCAGCTACTGCTAGCACTGCTGCACCATTTAAGGTGGAATGGAAAATTTGAAAAGGAAGCTAACGCCTCCTTTCCAATTTGCTGTGTACATGATAAACAGAGTAGTCTGTAAAATAAATAATCATATTATCTGAGCGTTTGTGGCCTAAAATATTAGAATAATAATTGATTAGCTAGCTCGCTAGGCTAACTTGACGTGAGAAAGTTTAGTAGAGCTTGCCTGTTTGACAGCTAGCTAGCTTGGGTTAGCTAGTTAGCCTAGCCTTGTGTGTGTAGCAGTAGAGAAGTTAGCTAGCTATCTAGATCTCAGACTTCCTATGCTATTACACACTAATCTGGTTCTTTATTCCCGGCTATATGTAAATTAGTATTGAAGGGGAATTCCACCCGTCTTTCCAAATTTCTCCTTAACTCAGTGAGAGAGAGAGAGAGAGAGAGTCATTGAGAGTGGGGTTTGGTGTGAGATGGTTTAGATGTTCTTTACACTGGTGGTGATGGGGACCGGGGTTCTCCATGTCTGCAACATACATATAGACACTATGTACTAGCTAATCCACCAGGGAACCTCCACATCCTGCAGCATGTATCCCTCCACCATGAATGGAGGCTGCGTATTCATAACCACCTCATGTAGGAGCTTTCTGTGAATGTCCGGTTGCTATGGAGGGTGGATGCCTTGACCTTACTTCTCTGCAGGAATTCCGTCCCTCCTCCTCAGTCGGATGAGCGTCTGAATGTTCTGTAGCAAGGCTCAGTTTATTAGGGAAAACCGCAAACCAGCATTAAACAAGTGATCATCTGCTTAAGCTGGATGAGAAGTTTGTTCGTTCTAGCTAACACAGTCCCTCTGTTCGTAGAACACAAAATCTTTAAGATGGATGTTTTAAATGAGCACAATTTTAATTTCTTCTAGCTGTGTGTGATTAGTAGGACCTAACAAGTATAAAAACTAAACGTCGTCTTTGTACAGGAAGCTGTTTCAGCGAAAAGCTATGTCCTCATATGAGGCCAAAGGGTCAACGTTTTAAAAAGTATCATGGTGCAGAGAAGCAGAAATGTGATGTCCTCATATGAGGACGCTGGGGTCTCAGGAGGATAAACAAGAAGCCGGGGAATAGGAATCTGACTTTGGCATCATGAGATCCGTTGGCTCGTCTTCTCTTTATCATCCGTCAGTGTGTATTACGGACTCTCTGAATACAGTCACAGAACAGCGTTTCACTACTTTGGATGCTCGCGCTGGACGCTGTCACTCAGGGGCGTGCCCACAGAAACTCCCACCCGTATATGTATATCCACTCGTATACATCTTCCACCGACTTCCGAGATCGCACTCTGCACTCTGACTCCCTATACCATCAGTATTTATGTAGCTGGTATGAAAAAATGGTCACTGTGCAATATGTATATCTGTGTTTTTATATATATATATATATATATATATATATATATATATATATATATATATATAGCAAGTCAAGCAAATATAGAGCAGGTCAAGCAAATATTCTAAATATGAACTAAAGGGTGTGTGCGGTAAATTTTAAATATATGTGTGTGTGCAGTAAATTTCTTTTTTTATCTTTTTTTTTTTTTTACCTGATAAAGATTTATTATTTAATAGAGAAGAGATTTATTTAACAGAGATAATACATTTGTGTAATTTAATAGAGATTTATTGAGAGGTATTTAATTTCTTATATTTTGTATAACTTCCACTTAGTCTGCCTCTTTCTCTGTTTATGAATATGATATTAATCCTCTCCTGTCTGTATGTTTGTCTCACAGGTGCAAGAAGTGGGTGGAAAACTGCTGTCGGTCAGATTTGAGGGACAAGACACCAGAGCATCTGAACAAGTACCACAGGCTGTGTGCCAGGCACTTCGAGCCGGATCTGATTTTAAAAACGGTGAGCTTGTTTGTGATTGGGTTTGGCCATTTGCTGGGCTGTTATGTAGCCGGTCTTTATCAGGGCCAGAGTCCACAGAACAGCCAAACCGCAGCATGCAGTGAGCTGGTGGGCTGTACCTGCATTTGATTACTGGGAGAGTCTAGAACGTTCCCTTTAGTTCATATTTAGAATATTTGCTTGACCTGCTCTGGGCTGCTTCACTTACCAGTGTTTTATTTTTCAGAGCCCGTTCAGGACGGTTCTGAAGGACAGTGCCATACCAACCATCTTTGACCATCCCACCCGCAAACGTGTGAAGAACGAGGTTGGGATGTTTATTAGAAGCTTCAGCTGGCTGTGCTTTTCCGGTTTTCCTCTTTCCTTGATGTGTTATGAAGCTTTTTACGCATGTAAACGTTCAGCAGAGTTCTGAAACCAGTTTTCCCAGCCTAATTCCTTCTTGGAATTCCAGCCATTTGCTCTGTTACAAGGTGACATCATCTTGTAACACTGCCCCTATTACACCTACTGGCAAGTTCAGCTCACCCTCACCACACACAGAGAGCTAAACCAGTAAACACTGACCACTCTGAAACCAGTCCACTCCAGTCTAACTTATAAAGGTGGACCTTCCGGCTTGTCCTACCGGACTTCCAGGATCAGATTCTGGCTCAAAATTATAAGGCAAAGCTGATCCCTTTTGTAGGAACAGCTGCGGAACTGATCACAGGATGTTGATTTAGAGGTTGACCGTTCAAAACAGAGTGAGCGAGCTGACCAGTCAGAGCAGACTGGGCTCATTGGGAGGCGGGGCTTAAAGGGGCTTTAACAGGGTTTCGGAGATAGGGTGAATTACGGTTTGGGAAAATGGAAAATGAAAGGATGTAGATCTATTTTAGTAGAACCCAAAATTGAATGATGTCAATGAGCATACCGGGTCTCCTTAACGACGGAGATTAGACAGCTCTGGTTCACTAAGCCACATTTGTGTAGGGTTCTAATGGTAGAACGTATATAGAAGTATCTGAAGTAAGACGTAAGTGTTTGTTTCCGCTGAGGCCTCCACTAGAAGTCTTGTTTCTGTGACCCTGTAGTTCGGTTCAGGATGAGTAAGGTCTGTCTGTCTGTCTGTGTTTTCTTGAGCAGGCCGAGGATGAAGCCACAAAGGCGAAAGTGAAAAAAGGTCAGTTGACTTGCGAGATGCAACATCACATAAGCCTGATCAGAATATGTTCAGAATATCATCAGTATCTGGAAAACGTTTTCCACTGGAGAGCATAATTTATTGGGATTAATCAGACTTCCAGAGCAGTGCTAGATAGAAGGGTTTTTTTTTGTTTGTTTTTTTGTTTTTTCTTAAAGGATAGATAGAACTTTTAAATTTCCCTCTGGGATCAATAAAGTATCCATCCACCCATCCATCCATCCATCCATCCATAAATAAGCACCACAGTGGCATATTTCTTCCATATGGCCCCATATAATCTAAAGACTCACTAGGAGATTCTTCCTAGAACTGTATGTTCAAGCTCAGAACTATTTAGAACCCTTTATACAGCCGCTGATGCTAGCAAGGGTTCCTCATATACTCATGCTGTACATCAGATGTGGATTTTTCTAATTGGCCTTTTAAAGGCTAATTTAATCTGTCTTTATGTTCTCTTATGTTTAGTGGAAGAAAAGGAGGAGGCCGTGGCCAAAGATGCCCCAGAGACCACCAACGGCCAAGAGACTGATAACGGCCCTCAGGTGTCGGACGAGGAGAGAGAACACAGGGAGTATCTTCGGTCACTGTTTGATGTGGTGGTCATGATGGGCAGGCAGAACATCCCTCTGCACGGCCATTTCGAAAAAGATCCCCGAAGCAAAAGTTTCACACCCAGCAACTTCCAGGCCCTGCTGGAGTATCGCATCAACGCGGGCGACGAGGTGCTCAGAAGGAGGTTCGAAACCTCGGCCGTGAACTTGGAGTACTGCTCGTCCACCCAGCTGCAGCAAATGCTGGAGGTGAGCGAGAAGTGCGTCCTTGAAGATTTGCTCGCTGAAGTGAAGGAGGCCCGCTTTTTCGCGCTGGTCATGGACAACCTCGTGGAGATAGTGGGAGAGAACTACCTTCCCTTGTTCATCCGCTTCGTAGACCAGGCCAACAGCCTGCGGGAGGAGTTCTTAGGGTTCTTGCGCTTCGAGGGAGACGTGGAGGCCATCGCTCAAAACCTTTCGGGGGAAATGTCGGAGAAGTACGGCCTGAACATGGAGCAGTGCAGAGGACAGGCGTATTTCTGTACCGGCGTCTACGCTTTCAAAGTTAAGGCCGTGGCCATTCGCCTCGGCGAGCAGTATCCGTTAGCGGTGCTCACCCCGAGCTCTGCTCACTCCTTAAACATCTGCCTGGCCAACAGCATGAACTTCACAAGTGTGCAGCTCGTCATGTCAACCCTAAAGAAGATTGATGCCTTCTTCAGCAAGTCACCTTCGCTGCAGAACCAGCTGGAAAATGCCATTTCCATCTACTACCAGGGCAATGAAGAGAAAGCGGCTGCTCTCAAAGAGGTGTGCCGCACCAGTTGGACCGAACAGCATGATGCCTTCGAGTTGGCCGTTGACCTCTTGGAGTCTTTGCTCCTCTGCATGGATAGCGTCCACGACAACGAAGAATTCAAATGGAGCGACGATGTTGCACACAGCGCTTTTGTGATATCCGAAGCATTGTCGGATTTCGAGTTCGTCATGGCATTGGTTGTGCTGAAGAACACTCTGTCCTTTTCCAGAGCCTTTGGCAAGAATCTCCAAGGACAGACCAGCGAGGTCTTCTTCGCCGCCAGCAGTTTGACCGCCGTCCTCCATTCGGTCAACGAAGTTCTTGAGAACATCGAGGTCTACCACGAGTTCTGGTTTGAAGAGGCCGTCAACCTGGCGGCCGCCTTGGAAATCCCGATAAAGATCCCCAGGCTTTTTTTCAGGAAGCAGCGCCCGGATGCTGGTGAGGAGATCCAGCCCGAGACCTACTACAAAATCCACCTCACGTTTCCGGTGGTCAGCCACGTTATTCGAGAGCTGAGCGACTACTTCTCCGAAAATCACCTCAAGGCTCTTCAGTCTCTGTCCCTGGTGCCTGCCATCATGGGCCAGCTGAAGTTCAACACGGAGGAGACGAGCGCCGACATCTACAAAGAAGACCTGCCCAATCCGGACACGTTACCCACCGAGCTCAACTGCTGGAAGATCAAATGGAAACACGGCACCAAGAACGTTACCCTGCCGTCTACCATCTATGAAACACTTCAGCTCTCCGACGTGAAGTTCTTCCCCAACGTTTGCGCACTCCTAAAAGTCCTGAGCTGTCTTCCGGTCCTTTCACTTGCAGAGGACAGATGCAGCACCGCAAGAAGACGGCTAATGGCGTACCTGCAGGACACGCCCGCCAAACACCGAAACAAAAGCCTGGCCATGTTTAACGTTAACTGTGGTGCTGGGCATGACCTGGACTTGATGGTCGAGACATACCTGAAAACGTATCCTGAAAAAGAGCCAACGGAGACACCTGCTTGATTACATGGACAGGTGTACAGGCGTACAGGTACCAAGCAGCTGCATCCGAGCGAACAGTTGCTTCTGTGGACATTGACCCACGAGACACACCTGGACTTTGGTTCCCAGTCTCGGATTCGCTTCATTCGGGTGCTAGGAGTGTATGTAATGTCCAAACTGTCCTGTAGAACCGAGCTGAGACGTTAAAATGTGTTGTTTGGCCAAATATTAACACGGACGACGTCAGCTGCGACGTGCAGGTTGCTCTTCTGTGAGATGGTCACGTGCTCCACCGCTGTTCCTCTTTGTCAGTTTGTAAAATAAACGTTTGTTATTCTTTTTTTTTTTGTCAAAGAGCTGCCGTTTTTCCTCCGAACGTCATTCCTGTTACCTCTCCCCGAGCAAATAGAAAATAAAAAGCTGTGTACTTTAGATCGGCATTATCATCACCGCGCTGGTGTCTGCGTTGTGGTTCAGTGTAGAGAGAGAGAGAGAGCACAGGTCTACACTCCCTGGCCACTTTATCAGAAACGCCATTCTTCTAGCTCTACCTTACAGCTCCTCTAGGGATGTACAGTTAGAGATCCTCTGGTCTCAGTGGGCTGTGTATGGTCATAGATCACTCTCAAAGGGCAGAGTCACTGCTGTAGTGATCCGTTGTGATCCGCAGAGTCACTGCTGTAGTGATCCGTTGTGATCCGCCCACCCTGTGCGGCCAGCTAGTGGTGGGCGTTTCTAATAAAGTGGCCAGTCAGTGGAAGTACAAGGCGGGCGTTTCTAATAAAGTGGCCAGCTAGCGGAAGCACAGGGTGGGCGTTTCTAATAAACTGGCCAGTTAGTGGATACACAAGGTGGGCATTTCTAATAAAGTGGCCAGTCAGTGGATACACAAGGTGGGCATTTCTAATAAAGTGGCCAGCTAGTGGGTGTTTCTAATAAAGTGGCCAGTCAGTGGAAGCACAGGGTGGGCATTTCTAATAAACAGGCCAGCTAGTGGAAGCACAAGGCTGTTTCTAATAAAGTGGCCAGGAAGTGTAAGGTGAAGATAGATGTGTCTAATGAAGTCACCAGTCACTGAATAAAGTGGGTGTTTTTAATAAACTGGCCAGTGAGTGGACATCCTTTATTCCCAGACTGAGGAAATCCAGTGTTAGAGCAGTGAAGGGAGAGCAGGGTACAGAAACAGTACCATGTAAACAAGGTTTAAAAAAAAAAGAAATCTTATTTACACACAATTGCACAGGGGATGGTAATAATCGATATTTGAAGATTAGTGTTTCCAATAAAGTGGCCAGGTAGGCGTTTCTAATACAGTCCCTGCTGTAGATGAGATAATCCTTTATTGATCCCACAGTGGGGAAATTTGTAATGTTTCAGCAGCACAGAGAAAAGAACAGAAGCGTCAGGAAACATACAAATAATAAATAAGATTTATATACAAAAATACAGAAAAATAAAAATACAATACTAAAACATAAAACTCAGAGGACTAAGGTAAGAGGAAACGTTGCCCAGAGTGATGGTAAACAGATTATGCTATGCCTGGTGAATTTAGGTTTTACACATAGTAGAAATAGACTTAGTGATCTGATACCAGTGATGGGTCTGTAACTGTACACCTACACACCCATAACACAGGCGCATTACTGTTTCCAATAAAGTGGCCAGTTAGTGGAACCACAAGGTAGCTGTTTCCAATAAAGTGGCCAGCTAGTGGAACCACAAGGTAGCTGTTTCTGGAATGTGAGTGAAAACACCAGGGAGGTGTTTCCAATAAAGTGGCCAGTAGATGAAAGGTAAAGATGGGTGTTTCCAATAAAGTGGCCAGTAGATGAAAGGCAAAGATGGGTGTTTCCAATAAAGTGGCCAGTAGATGAAAGGTAAAGATGGGTGTTTCTAATAAAGTGGCCAGTAGATGAAAGGCAAAGATGGGTGTTTCCAATAAAGTGGCCAGTTAGTAAAAGCAGATGGGTGTTTCCAATAAAGTGGCCAGCTAGTGGAACCACAAGGTAGCTGTTTCTGGGATGTGAGTGAAAGCACCAGGGAGGTGTTTCCAATAAAGTGGCCAGTAGATGAAAGGTAAAGATGGGTGTTTCTAATAAAGTGGCCAGTTAGTAAAAGCAGATGGGTGTTTCTAATAAAGTGGCCAGTGAGTGGACACACGAGGTTGGTGTTTCTAGGTCAAGTGTGTGGACATGGAAGGTGTGAGGTCTTTGTTGTGAGTGGATGTACAGGGTGGGTGTTTCCAATAAAGTGGCCAGCTCGTGGGAGCACCACAGTGATGATTGGACCGGACCAGACCAGTGGACACCGGTGACCCCGACAGCGGCTTACTGAATCTCTGATCTTCACCTATCGCGACAACAGGGAGGTGCGCCCTCCACACGGTCACATGGTGTAAACGACAGGAGGAGGAGGAGGGAGAGATCCTTGGCGCCTCGTGGTGAGAACCGAAAGGAAAGCAGACCGGAGGGAATGAGCTGCTTATTTACCCGGGTGGTGATAAGGGCCGTGCAGCGCGTGCTGTAGGTGCTGGTGCGGCGCTGCTCGGTTGGGGCCCGGCAGTTCGGCAATCGGAGCCGGTGCGCGCGCGCTGCTGCTTTTCTGGATCCTTGATGTGGGTGTCCATTTCCGCTCCGTATCGGTTGTTCTTCCTGGTGGAGGAGGAGGTGGAGGAGGAGGAGGATAAAGTAGCAGCAGCAGCAGCAGCAGCAGCAGCGCCTCGGTCTCCAGCCACCGAGCTCGTGGCATGATCCCCTCCGGGAGATAACAGCTCAGCTTCGGGTGGCGATCTCGACTGTCGGGCGCGCTGTTGTTGCCCAGCTCGCGCCCTCGCAGCGGTGGGAGCGCGTCGCGTGAATGCATTTTGGTGCTGATTAAGTGAATGCATGTAGTCCAAAATGCCCGACTGCTGTGCCGCAGCGGAGTGTAAGCAGAGCACCAACCAGCCCAGCGTCGCCTTCTTCAGGTTCCCTCTGGACCCCGAGCGGTGAGTGCAGACCCTCTGCTGTTTTCTGGGCGTGCATGTTGACCCGAACGCTGCTTATTTTCCGTAGCAGAGCCCGGACTGGCCCGCGTTAGCATCGCCTGCTAGTTAGCCAGCTAATTCCTCCTCTTTGATTCATTGAAGGCAGTGCAGCCCGTTCCCCCTCGCGCTGCTCTCACCCCCGAGCACGCACCCGCCACACGGACCGGACTGGATCGGGGTTCTGTGGGCACCAGGTCCACACCAGCACGTGCATAAAGTGATTTGATTTTTAGCCTTAACTTTTTTTTTTCTTTCTGGCATGTCGACTGCAAGCAAAGGTCCTGGTTCTCGCTCGCCATCATCAGGCCCTCCTCAAAATGGCAGGGTCCTAATTCCGAGCTCTGTTTGTGATGGGAGCCGGTGGGTTTATGGGGCTCGCGCAGTAAATCCGTTTTCATGTAGACCTCCTGCGTCATCGCCCCGTGTCTGAGGGAGATGCGGGTTTCTGCACGTGAGCATGTGGTGTTCAGGATCAGGAAGCGCTTTTGTCATCCCAGCCGTGCTCAAGTGTGCATGGGGATGAAACAGCATGGCTGCATGGCCTAACTGACACGGTGTTAGTAGACAGTAGCGCCTGCGGTAGTCTTACACAACAGCCGGCGTCAGTGAACACAGCTACACCAACACCACTGCTACAGCCAGCTTCAGTAAACACAGCTACACAACAGCTAGCATCAGTAAGCACAGCTACACCAACACCACTGCTACAGCCAGCTTCAGTAAACACAGCTACACCAACACCACTGCTACAGCCGGCATCAGTAAACACAGCTACACCAACACCACTGCTACAGCCAGCATCAGTGAACACAGCTACACCAACACCACTGCTACAGCCAGCTTCAGTAAACACAGCTACACCAGCACCACTGCTACAGCCAGCATCAGTAAACACAGCTACACCAACACCACTGCTACAGCCAGCATCAGTAAACACAGCTACACCAACACCACTGCTACAGCCAGCATCAGTAAACACAGCTACACCAACACCACTGCTACAGCCGGCATCAGTAAACACAGCTACACCAGCACCACTGCTACACCAACACCACTGCTACAGCCAGCATCAGTAAACACAGCTACACCAACACCACTGCTACAGCCAGCTTCAGTAAACACAGCTACACCAACACCACTGCTACAGCCGGCATTAGTAAACACAGCTACACCAGCACCACTGCTACAGCCGGCATCAGTAAACACAACTACACCAGCACCACTGCTACAGCCAGCTTCAGTAAACACAGCTACACCAACAGCTAGCATCAGTAAGCACAGCTACACCAACACCACTGCTACAGCCAGCTTCAGTAAGCACAGCTGCACCGGCACAGCTGCTACAGCCGGCATCAGTAAACACAGCTACACCAACACCACTGCTACAGCCGGCATCAGTAAACACAGCTGCACCAGCACCACTGCTACAGCCAGCATCAGTAAACACAGCTACACCAACAGCCAGCATCAGTAAACACAGCTACACAACAGCCAGCATCAGTAAACACAGCTACACCAGCACCACTGCTACAGCCAGCATCAGTAAACACAGCTACACCAGCACCACTGCTACAGCTAGCATCAGTAAACACGGCTACACAACAGCCAGCATCAGTAAACACAGCTACACCAACACCACTGCTACAGCCAGCTTCAGTAAACACAGCTACATCAACACCACTGCTACAGCCGGCATCAGTAAACACAGCTACACAACAGCTAGCATCAGTAAGCACAGCTACACCAACACCACTGCTACAGCCAGCTTCAGTAAGCACAGCTGCACCGGCACAGCTGCTACAGCCGGCATCAGTAAACACAGCTACACCAACACCACTGCTACAGCCGGCATCAGTAAACACAGCTGCACCAGCACCACTGCTACAGCCAGCATCAGTAAACACAGCTACACCAACAGCCAGCATCAGTAAACACAGCTACACAACAGCCAGCATCAGTAAACACAGCTACACCAACACCACTGCTACAGCCAGCATCAGTAAACACAGCTACACCAGCACCACTGCTACAGCCAGCTTCAGTAAACACAGCTACACCAGCACCACTGCTACAGCCAGCTTCAGTAAACACAGCTACACCAGCACCACTGCTACAGCCAGCTTCAGTAAACACAGCTACACAACAGCTAGCATCAGTAAGCACAGCTACACCAACACCACTGCTACAGCCAGCTTCAGTAAGCACAGCTGCACCAGCACCACTGCTACAGCCGGCATCAGTAAACACAGCTACACCAACACCACTGCTACAGCCAGCATCAGTAAACACAGCTACACCAGCGCCACTGCTACAGCTAGCATCAGTAAACACGGCTACACAACAGCCAGCATCAGTAAACACAGCTACACCAACACCACTGCTACAGCCAGCTTCAGTAAACACAGCTACATCAACACCACTGCTACAGCCGGCATCAGTAAACACAGCTACACAACAGCTAGCATCAGTAAGCACAGCTACATCAACACCACTGCTACAGCCGGCATCAGTAAACACAGCTACACAACAGCTAGCATCAGTAAGCACAGCTACACCAACACCACTGCTACAGCCGGCATCAGTAAACACAGCTACACAACAGCTAGCATCAGTAAGCACAGCTACACCAACACCACTGCTACAGCCGGCATCAGTAAACACAGCTACACAACAGCTAGCATCAGTAAGCACAGCTACACCAACACCACTGCTACAGCCAGCATCAGTAAACACAGCTACACAACAGCCAGCATCAGTAAACACAGCTACATCAACACCACTGCTACAGCCGGCATCAGTAAACACAGCTACACAACAGCCAGCATCAGTAAGCACAGCTACACCAACACCACTGCTACAGCTAGCATCAGTAAGCACAGCTACACCAACACCACTGCTACAGCCGGCATCAGTAAACACAGCTACACAACAGCTAGCATCTGTAAGCACAGCTACACCAACACCACTGCTACAGCCGGCATCAGTAAACACAGCTACACAACAGCTAGCATCAGTAAGCACAGCTACACCAACACCACTGCTACAGCCAGCATCAGTAAACACAGCTACACAACAGCTAGCATCAGTAAACACAGCTACACAACAGCTAGCATCAGTAAACACAGCTACATCAACACCACTGCTACAGCCGGCATCAGTAAACACAGCTACACAACAGCTAGCATCAGTAAACACAGCCACACCAACACCACTGCTACAGCCAGCATCAGTAAACACAGCTACACAACAGCTAGCATCAGTAAACACAGCTACACCAACACCACTGCTACAGCCGGCATCAGTAAACACAGCTACACAACAGCTAGCATCAGTAAGCACAGCTACACCAACACCACTGCTACAGCCGGCATCAGTAAACACAGCTACACAACAGCTAGCATCAGTAAGCACAGCTACACCAACACCACTGCTACAGCCAGCTTCAGTAAACACAGCTACACCAGCACCACTGCTACAGCCAGCATCAGTAAACACGGCTACACAACAGCCAGCATCAGTAAACACAGCTACACCAGCACAGCCGCTGCAGACACACAGCTACACCAGCACCACTGCTACAGCCAGCTTCAGTAAACACAGCTACACCAGCACCACTGCTACAGCCAGCTTCAGTAAACACAGCTACACCAACACCACTGCTACAGCCAGCTTCAGTAAACACAGCTACACCAACACCACTGCTACAGCCAGCTTCAGTAAACACAGCTACACCAACACCACTGCTACAGCCGGCATCAGTAAACACAGCTACACCAACACCACTGCTACAGCCAGCTTCAGTAAACACAGCTACACCAACACCACTGCTACAGCCAGCTTCAGTAAACACAGCTACACCAGCACCACTGCTACAGCCAGCATCAGTAAACACAGCTACACCAACACCACTGCTACAGCCAGCATCAGTAAACACAGCTACACCAACACCACTGCTACACCAACACCACTGCTACAGCCAGCTTCAGTAAACACAGCTACACCAACACCACTGCTACAGCCGGCATCAGTAAACACAGCTACACCAACACCACTGCTACAGCCGGCATCAGTAAACACAGCTACACCAACACCACTGCTACAGCCGGCATCAGTAAACACAGCTACACCAACACCACTGCTACAGCCGGCTTCAGTAAACACAGCTACACCAACACCACTGCTACAGCCGGCTTCAGTAAACACAGCTACACCAACACCACTGCTACAGCCAGCATCAGTAAACACAGCTACACCAGCACCACTGCTACAGCCAGCAACAGTAAACACAGCTACACCAACACCACTGCTACACCACTGCTTACACCAAACACCACTGCTACAGCCAGCATCAGTAAACACAGCTACACCAGCACCACTGCTACAGCCAGCAACAGTAAACACAGCTACACCACCACCACTGCTACAGCCAGCTTCAGTAAACACAGCTACACCAACACCACTGCTACAGCCAGCATCAGTAAACACAGCTACACCAGCACCACTGCTACAGCCAGCTTCAGTAAACACAGCTACACCAACACCACTGCTACAGCCAGCTTCAGTAAGCACAGCTGCACCGGCACCACTGCTACAGCCAGCTTCAGTAAACACAGCTACACCAACACCACTGCTACAGCCAGCATCAGTAAACACAGCTACACCAACACCACTGCTACAGCAGGCATCAGTAAACACAGCTACACCAACACCACTGCTACAGCCAGCATCAGTAAACACAGCTACACCGGCACCACTGCTACAGCCAGCATCAGTAAACACAGCTACACCAACACCACTGCTACAGCCAGCTTCAGTAAACACAGCTACACCAACACCACTGCTACAGCCAGCTTCAGTAAACACAGCTACACCAACACCACTGCTACAGCCAGCTTCAGTAAACACAGCTACACCAGCACCACTGCTACAGCCAGCTTCAGTAAACACAGCTACACCAACACCACTGCTACAGCCAGCATCAGTAAACACAGCTACACCAGCACCACTGCTACAGCCAGCTTCAGTAAACACAGCTACACCGGCACAGCCGCTGCAGACACACAGCTACACTATTTATTTATTATGGTGTTACCGGTTGGTGGTGCGTGTGTTGTGTATGGTGCTGCGATTGCTACGAGCTTGACAGCGTAATGACAGGAGAACCTTTTTGGTGCTGCTGTGTAGAACCATTTTCAGACATTTAGAAACATTCTCGCTCAGTCTGAAGAACCGCTTCACGCGCAGGCGGTTTGTAGGGTCATGGTTCTATACCGGATCTGTATTTGAAAGTCCGTTACTAAGAGTCACCTCAAAGTAGAACCGCAGCGTTAGTGGCACGACAAGGCTAACCTGTTCTCCGTCTGACACTGGTGATGGATCTGTGCAAGCTTCCCAAAGGGGCGGAGCTGTTGTGTCTGAGCTGAGCTGAGCTGAAGCCAATCCCGGAGCTGAAGCCAATCCCGGTGCCCAAGAAACGCCCTGGACGGGCCACCAGCCCATCACAGGGCAGACACACAGACGTGCACTCTCACGCTAAGGGGGTCAGTTCAGTGTCTTCCCCCAACTCGCCGGACTGCATGTGTTGGGACTGTGCAAGGAAACCGGAACACCCGGAGGAAATCCAACGCAGACACGGGGGGACTTGCCAAGTCCAGACAGACAGGACGCTGGCAGGACGCTGGCCGTCCGCTGCACCAGGCCCCTCCTGCAGTGAGGCGGCAGTGCTCATCACCAGTGCTGCGCAGTGGGCCCATGCTTAGTACTCCCAGTGCAGGGATTTAGTTAGTGTGATCTGTGGCTCGACCAATCAGACAGCAAGGTGGACATGGACACGTGTCTGTCTGATTACTGCCAGTTCACGCATGACGTTGTGGGTAAACGAGAAGGTGGTCATTAGCATATCCCACTGAGCGTCAGAATATCCCTGTGACCTTTAACCCTGTGTTAGCTGTAAGGAGGCTTGAGTGTGATGTTGGTCTCCCTGTTTATTTGCAGATGCAGAGAATGGGTGGGTAACTGTGGCAGACCGGACCTTCAGACTAAAACGCCCGAATACCTTCACAGGAACTTCAAACTGTGCTCGAAGCATTTCGAAGCATCTCTGATACACAAGGAGGTAAGTCCTCGTTTCAGGAGCGTTCCTTCCGCAGGCGTCTCTGCCAGTGTTAGAGGATAGGACTTGGAGCTGTAAGCTAATCTAGGACATGGCTTCAATATTCCATCTGTGTGTTGACTGACTTTTGTGTTTGAGTATTCCTGTTG
Source organism: Prochilodus magdalenae (assembly GCA_024036415.1). Taxonomy (NCBI): domain Eukaryota; kingdom Metazoa; phylum Chordata; class Actinopteri; order Characiformes; family Prochilodontidae; genus Prochilodus; species Prochilodus magdalenae. The sequence goes on from JAMWET010007154.1 coordinate 56,488, forward strand.
TTGTGTAGCACGGAGCTCCACACATCGTTCAACAAACAGCTGCACCCAGGAGGAGGTGTGGGATTGGGAATGCTGTTGGGAAGAAAGATAAACCTGTCCAGGATCAATAACTGATGATAAATTTAGACTGATATGATCAATATTTATTGAGCTACACATACAGAAGTCTGTCTCTCAGTATGGCGTCGGGCCGCCGTGTTCGCTAACCCAACACGCCAGACGTCTCGGTATGGAGCTGTAGAGGTTCCTGATGGAGTCCTGTGATAATCCATCCCATGCAGCTTGAACATCCTCACACACTTCCTGCAGATGGTGCGGTAGGGGTGGAGGTGGAGGGACACCAGGCCTTCTGGACGTGTGACAGCAAACCGTTCATCTTGGTGCTGACCACGGTGCCTCCACACGCGGATTCGTTGGGCGTCTCCACCAAGACTAAAGCGCGACTCGTCACTGAAGATGACCCGCTGCCATTCTGAGTCACTCCATGACAGTCTGGTACGACACCACTGCAGTCTTTGGTGACGGTGACGTGGTGTTAAGGACAGTCGTGGTAACGGTCTGTGTGCATGTAGTCCTGCGTGGTGCAGCCGTCTGCCGATGGTGCTGCACTAACAGGAGGACTCATGGAGGACACCACTGCTCGCTGGATGTCTGAAACGGTGGCTGGCGATAAGGACCATTCCTGCTTACGTCACATGTTCGGCCGAGTCTGGAACCTACGCACCGAGTTCATTAGTGTGGGGTGATTCCTTCTGGGTGCAGCTGTTGATGCGTGTGTGTGCAGTGTGATGATTCTGGAGTTCCGTTAATGCAGCCGTATGTTTACTGTTTTGTTTCAGAGTGAACTGAAGTGTGTTTTAAAGGATGGCGCAGTGCCAACTATTTTTAACATCATGACCAACAAAGACGACGCGCCGAAGAGCGGCAGGAAAAGGACAAAACCGGCGGTAAGTCCAGTAGAACCTGTTCTCTCATCACGGTAACCAGAAACACTCTGTAGCTTAATACTCACCGAACGACGTCAATCACCTCACCTGTTTACAACCACGAGTGTGCAGCGTGTAAACCAAAACATGGACGAAGCTCCAGGATACCTCTACAGCTCACCTGCGTGGTGCGGATCAGTCATCCCGTTTCTTTGGGTCGTTAAGACAGGACTGAGACGGTACATGGTTCTAAGACCGTGTACGGTTGAGTGATGAAGAATACAGCTCGGGAAATCAGAGAGCACCCCAGTTCCTTCCTACCTGTGCAGCAGGTTCTCAGTGAGGAACCGAAGGTCGGGTTCTAGCTTTACTGGCAGATACAGTGAGCGTCTGGTTCATAAGAACAAGGTCCAGCAGCAAACACACAGGACAACACAGCTACAGACTGGCAGAGGGCCAAACCCACTCTCTACTGACCGTGATGAGCGCCCCCTCATTCCAATGTCCCTTACCCACCGTAAGATGACCTCGAGTGACCTACAGAGAGACTGGCGAGCGGTGGCTGGGGTGAAACGCACAGCGAGCATGGTTCTAAAAACAGGCTTCTGGAGGTCATTAGTGATTTTCTAAATACACAGATCTAATACAATATCTGATCTGGAGTTTGGGAGACTAGTAGTGTAGAGAACCAAACAGAACCAACACAAACCCAGAACCTGTACAGCTAGAGACACTGATCACTTACAGGTGGGCTCTTAGATTACTCCAGAGCTGGAGCTGTCTGTATGCTGGAGTTCCCCGAAGCAGGCAGCAACAGGACACTCTGTAGGTGTGCAGGTCCAGACTGTAGTCCATCTGTTTCTCTGTGTACTGTATTACCCTGTTCTTCAATGGTCAGGACCCCCACAGGACCACCACAGAGCAGGTATGATGTGGGTGGAGGATCATTCTCAGCACTGCAGGGACACTGACGTGGTGGTGGTGTGTTAGTGTGGGTGGTGCTGGTGTGAGTGGATCAGACACAGCAGTGCTGCTGGACACCTCAGTGTCACTGCTGGACTGAGAATCGTCCACCAACCAGAACTATCCAGCAGACAGCGTCCTGTGGGGCAGCGTCCTGTGGGGCAGCGTCCTGTGGGGCAGCGTCCTGTGGGGCAGCGTCCTGTGGGGCAGAGTCATTTTCCGAAACGTGTGCTTCTTTGACCTGATGGTCAAATTCACCGTTACTTCTTCGATTAGTCACACAATTAGTCAGGGGTGTGTATCTCCGGGTCCTGGAGGGCAGCCCGGCTTGCAGGTGTCCCCACTCAAACACCCTCTCCAAGCCTGGCACCTAACATATGAGCAGGTGTGTTTGAGCAGGTATGTCGGCACTGCGGTGGGCCGCAGCCCTCCAGGACTGGAGTTGTGTGCAGGACGTTGGCAGCCGCTAAAGCTCTGTTCCTCTCTGTCCGTGTTTGCAGGCCGCCGAGGATCCTGTCAAGGCCAAGAAGACGAAAGGTAAGTGCCGTGACTTTGTGTGCGCTGTAGACGTTGTGTGCTTGAACACATGGACTCATAACCGTTTGGTCCTTTTCAGGTAACCCGCAGGCCGCGGCTCCCCAGCAGGGTGTGGTAGAAGACCCAGGGAAGAACAGTGCGGCACCGAGTCCTCCGCTTGACGAACCGGAGAAGGAAGAAGATCCGGCTACTTCCAAAGCCAAGGAAACTCTGAAGGTTTACTTCAAGGAGACTTTAGCTTTCACCGGCTTCAGCATCGTCAACCATGCGGCTCTCGGCGCTACCAAGTCGATGGGCAGTGGCCCCGCGGGACAGCTCACCATCAACCCCGTGTGTGCGGAACAGATCGAATCGAAGGAGGTGCTGAAGCTAGGCGAGGATGTGATGCGAGAGGAGATCCGGAATAGTTTACGCCTGGCCCGCTTCTACTCCATCCTTCTCCAGGATAAGATAAACATAGAGGGCAAGGATCAGATTCCTGTGTTCGTCCGCACCGTCACCAACGATGGCTTTCCACAGAAGCACCTGATGGGGTTCCTGCCCTGTGACGTGGACTCGGACAGCCTGTTCCTCATGCTGGTGTCTGAGATTCGCGGCAAATGGGGCCTTCGGATGGAGCACTGCCGAGGTTTCACCTACCTGACCACAGGTAGCCTGTGTCAGAAGCTGAAAGAGCTCTCTTGTAGGATGCTGAGGGATTTCCCGCAGGTGGTCCTTGCGCCCAGCGACCCTTACGCCTTCAACATGTGGCTCATCCGTTCTCTGCCGGTCCTCTCCGTGCAGGACGTGGTGGACACGGTGGAGGAGGTCGCTGCCGTGTTGAGGCAGTCCGAGACGCTGATGAAGAAGCTGCATGCCAAGATAGCGTTAGCTTACAGTCACATCAAAGGCGAGGTGGATCGCGTGAAGGAGGCCTGCCAGAACAACTGGGAATACGGCACGGATGCCTTCCAGACCATGCTGGATATTCTGGAGCCGCTTCTGAACAGCATAGGAGAGATGTGCACCAGTGCTTTGTCCGAGGTGGACACGGCGATCGTGGAGCAGCTGCTCAAGCTGAAGGACAAGCTAAAGAATTTCAACTTCATCATCTCCCTGGTGGTCCTGAAGAACACGCTGTGCTGCGTGAGCATCCTGAACCCCAGCCTGAGGGGCATAATCAGCATCAGCAGCACTTTGCAATACACCATCTCCAATGCCTTAAAGCTGCTCAACAAGCACCTGCAGGAAATTCCCATATTCCACAGGAAGTGGTTCTCCGATGCAGTGGGTCGAGCCAAGAAGCTCGGAGTGGCGGTCACGCTTCCTGTGGAAACCGCCACTAACGGCGACGCCGAGGCCAAACCCCAGCCCTCACCGGAAGATTACTACCGGGAGACTCTGAGCAAGATGATCCTGCAGTACCTCATCGACGAGGTCAAGAGGGTCCTGGGCGTCGAGATGGTCCGGATCCTGAGATGGCTGTCGTTAGTGCCGTCGTATATGGCGGACCACAATTTCAGCATCCGCAAAGACAAGGTGGCTGACGCCAACCTGAACAACCTGGCGCGCCCGGACTCCTTCTACGATGAGCTGGGCTGTTGGGAGGTGAAGTGGAGGCACGCCAGCAAGCGGAGAATCTTGCCCACCAGTGTCTTTGCCACCTTGAAAATCCCAGACATCGGCTTCTATCCCAACGTGCAGAGCCTGCTGAGGGTGCTGGGTTCGATCCCCTGCATCAATGCGGACGCAGACGTCTACGGACAGTATGACATGGTGTTGGACAGGTACCACTCCTATATGAAGGAGGTGCCGGTGGAGAACCGCCTGTGCAACATGGCGTTCGTTTATGTCAACCAAGACGTGCACTTCAACATCGAGGACATGGTGCAGTCGTATGTGGAGAGTCATCCAGACATACTGCAGCTGCTGTGTAAGGTGAGTGGGTTACTTGGTTCACAGGTGTGGAGTTTACAGTGAGGGGGACCTGGGGTGGAGGTGGTGGAGGCTCCCTTGCTTTGCTGGTTGTGTGGCGGTAGCTTACTTGTAGCGGTCAACACCTCCACCTGCCCTGTTTTTATTGATGGTGCTGTGGTGATACTGTTGGCACCTGGAAGACCTTAGGTGCTAGTGTTGCCAACGACGGAGGAGAACACCCTCCAACACCGTTGGGTCTGGTTGGCACCCGTCTTGAGTAGGCACCGAGTCTGTAGAACAGGGACCTTTAGCACTGCACTGGTAGGTAATGGTAAAAGCACCGCTGCTGTTTCCTGTTGCCCAAGGCTCTGCCACCTTGTGTAGTGGACGAAAGCTGGTAGTGGACGTGGTAAACGAGGGGTGAGACTCCCTGCCCTCACACACACTCATCCTCGACGATACAGTCGCACCCAGAGGAGACCAACCGGCAGGGATCAAACTTGGTGGGGAGGTTTGGCGTCGAGACACCGTGGTCAGGATGACCAAGATAAAAGCTTTGTCCAGAAGACCTGGTATCCCTCCACCTCCACCCTACCGCATCTGCAGGAACTGTGTGAGGATGTTCAAGCTGCATGGGATGGATTATCACAGGACTCCATCAGGAACCTCTACAGCTCCATACCGAGACGTCTGGCGTGTTGGGTTAGCGAACACGGCGGCCCGACGCCATACTGAGAGACAGACTTCTGTATGTGTAGCTCAGTAAATATTGATCATATCAGTCTACATTTATCATCTATTGCTACGGTAACCGAGAGCACTTCAATCCCACCCTTCCTGCTGGGTGCGGCTGTTCGTTTGACGAGGAGTGTAATTCTGTTGATCGAGATGTAAAAGGGAAACCAATCCGGACGTCCCCCAGACGTTTGGGGGTCGGGTGGACATAAGCGAGGGATGGATGTTGGTCCGTTTGATTGTATTGGTGGTTGTTCATGTATCATGTGTTGACCCAGTTCATGATGAAAGCTTTTTGTGTGTTCTCAGGACCATGTGATGGAGGTTCAGCCTTCAGGTAAGGGTTTTATTTAAAAGACTGCAGGGCTCTAGACTAACTTTTTGAACTGGTTGCACTGGCGGTTTTTCTTAGGTGCACCAGCACCAAAGTTAGGTGCACCCAAATTTTCAACTGCATCACATTCAGAACAGCAGTTTTACATGTTCACTTTTTCTTTTCTTTTTTTAAATCTCTGTCCATATAGGCAATATTGACTTGTAAATGGCTTACCTAACATGTCGGTCAGCACATAAAGGTCTCGTATTTGAAGCACAACTACAAGAAAAGGTAACACTTGGGCCACGAGCATTTGTCGGGCATGTAATGTGTTTAATAGATGCGTTGTGCTTTTTCAGCGCTTCAATTCGAAATGTATATTAGAAATCAGTCACAAAACGCACTCTACTGCCGGCATGGTCTTCCCACACTCCTTACAGGTCAGTGCAGGCTGTGACTCGGAGCGTATTGTGGCTAGTTATCTGATCTGATAACCAACGACTCTGACATGCGGAGTCATCAGCCATCCCAGGTTAAACAATTTTGAACGGGGACCAGGCCTTTTTTCGTAGTCTCTCGCCATACGGCAGCTTACACCCGTCTCTGTTTATCTGAACGGGCATAGGCTAATCACCGTACTCTGTCTGATGCTAGTGTTGTGTCGTTTCGCGAACGTTCTCGAATGAACGATTCATTTGCTGCTTGTGAACGTTTACCTGAAAACCGCTGATTTGATCAAGGCAGTCAGCGACCGTGCAGGCCGGCAGGGGAACTGCTGTGTGGTCTGTGAATCACTGAATCACCCGCGAATCTGGTGGCGGAGACTTTAATTGCGAGTGAACTGTGACCAAATTGGTCGCACTCTAGAGCCCTGGACTGTCTGGGACAACCTAATGTACTGTAATGATGGGACTGTCTACATGGGAGGTTGGGTAATGTCATTTTACCACAGGACGTCTGTAGCGACAGATTTGTGCGGGATAAGGAATCGCGAGAGATGCCATCGCACCATGTGGCTGCTCACCGAGTAGTCCAGATATAATACCAGGTTGTTTACTGAAGCAGTCTACCTGGCTGTCTGGGCTAAATATGTCCTTAGGGTCGTCATTATCTTTGGAGACAGCAGTCCGTGATGGATGCGTCAGTCTTCCTGTTTCAATATTCCACTTGAGGAGGCCGGAACCTGTCTGCTTGATTTGCTCCAAACAGGATACAGGTTGATGGTTCTCTGCGTGCCTCCATACGCCAGGAAGAACGCAGGATAAATATTAGGGAATGCGGCGATCCGGCTTTTCCGGTTCTGTTAACAGCACCGGTACCTAAACCCTGCCTATCTGTGGATACCTGATATCGGTCTGATATTTAAATTAATAGACCGTATACTTTACCATGTTGGAGCGACGTACGGCACCAGGGCTGCTTCACTAAGCTCGCTCGTACAGCTGACGGTGTAGCTCGCTCCGTTGGTCCTGTTAGCAAGTCCAGTCTACTGTAAGGTCTCTGGTTCCTGCAGATCCACCTACGGCCACCCGGGGGAGACAAAGGACAACCAAGAGCAACAAGGCAGCGAAAGCTAGCACCTGCAGCTCACGCTGTTTAAGCCTGAGAGTGCTGGCCCTTGGTTGCTCAGTCTTGACACGTGCACGTCTCTCGTGACTAGCCGGTAGAAGGTTCCGGCTCGGGCGTTAGGAGGGTTTAGGTGTGAGGTCTTCCTCTGCGCACTGAGAGTCTGCTCAGCTGGGGAACTGTTAGCTCACCTCGTAGCTGGTCTGTGATCACAGCGACCACGGTCTGAACCTCGCTAAGGGGGGACAGTTCGTTTACAGGCAGCCTTGGCGCACATCGCCAACGAATTAGAGGGAGGATCGGCCTAATTATCCGATACCCGATCCAGCTTACTTACTTTAATATCGGAACCGATATCCGATCCTAATATCGGATCAGTGCATCCCTAATAAATATAATCTATTACCCAATAGATTCTTCACTGATATAGGGTGCGCAGTGGGGCAAGTCTGAAAATAACGACACGACCACCGTCTAATACACCTCCTGTCCAAATACTGTAGATCAGCTCTCTACACTGTTGGTGGCTAAACGTCTAGACAGATGAATATCCAGGAGTGCTGATGTGCTCTACCTGCAGTGGTCTCATTTTGTGTCCCTGTGTTTCTTCTCCAGTGACTGAGAACAACGCAAACGATGCTTCGAAGGAGGATGCAGAGGAACCCAGAGAAATGACCTTGGACATGGAGCTGGAGAGACAGAAGCCAGCGGACTGTCCAGGGACTGATAAGGAGGCGCTGAAGTCGGCCCTGCAGGCCGCGCTCACCGCAGCCTGCAACAGCCAGAGCAGGCAGTCTCAGGGAGGGCAGGAGGCAGAGGTCGAGTATGTGACCAAGTCAGAGATGAACGAAGTCCTGAAGGTATGTGAGGACGTGGTGCGCGAGAGGATTCTTTCCGAGGTCGGGAACTCCTTCTTCTCCCTGTTCGTCGACCGGGCGGTGAGGCTGGGGGAAGCGGACTTCCTCCCCTTGTTTCTCAGGTTTGTGGATAGCTTCGATGTCATGAGGCTGGAACTGCTGGGCTTTGTGGACGTGAGCCTCGACACGGAGTCTATGTGCGAGCGTCTCTTTGACATGGTCACCAAAGAGTGGCAGCTCGATTTGAGGCTCTGTCGAGGCCAGGCTTATTTGGGTTCGGGGGAGGTCTCGTACAAACTCAAGGCCTTCGCCTGCAAGGTACAGGAGACGCACCCGCTCGCGATATGCACTCACTGCTCCTGTTACTCTTTCAACACCTGGTGGTCGAGGTCCGTGCCCGTGCTCTCGGTCAGCCGAGCCATCGACACCTTGGAGAAGGTGGTGCTGTTTTTCAGCAGCATGCCCGACCTGGAGAAAGAGCTAGACCAGGTCCTGGCGGTTGGTCTGCGGGAGAGCTACGAGAAGGTCCATGAACTTCAGGGGACGTTCTGTTCCTCCTGGCTAGAGAAGCATGACTCGTACGATGTCTTTGCTCTGATTCTGGAGCCGCTGGCGCAGTGTCTAGAGTCCTTCCAGAGCGGCAGCGGCCCACAAAGCTGGGGTTTATCTGTGATCACCCAAGCCCGGAAGCTTCTGCAGCTGATTCGGGACTTTGACTTCATCGTAGCTTTGGTAGCCCTGAAGAACGTCTCGTCCTTCACTAGAGAACTGAGCGCGGCGCTTCAGAAAGACCACTTCAGTGCTGCCTCCCAGCTCTGCCAAATCAGCGGCATCGTGGCCACGCTCAACCGCGTCAAGACCAACATCAAAGTGTTCCACCAAAACTGGTTCGAGGAAGCCTGTGCCTTTGCTCAAAACTTGGGTGTGCAGATCAAAGTGCCTGACAGCGTAACCGTCCCACGGGACAGTCTGATCAAACCGGGGGGGTACTACAAGGACGTGGTCAGCCTCCCCTTGGTTGACCACCTCATCAACTCGGTCAAGGATCATTTCTCTGATGACCACAAGGAGGCGCTGAACTTCTTATCCCTTGTGCCGTGTTCTGTGACCGTGAGCTACACTTTCGAGAGCCTGAAGTCGAAGCCCCCTCTGTATGTGGGGGACCTCCCGGACCCTGAGAACTTCTTCACGGAGTTGTCTTGCTGGAAGGTCAAATGGAAGACCAAAGTGGTGTCCCCGACGATCCCGGACACCATTTTCCAGACTCTCCGGTTGCCCCTCATGCAGTACTTTGCCAACATCAACACGCTGCTGAAGATCATGTGTGTGTTGCCGAGCACCGCGCTGGAGTACTGTGGGGAGGTGAAGCGCCACAAGATGTTTCAGGACTACCTGAGGAACACCTACGCCAAGGAGAGGTCTCCGTGCTTGGCCATGCTGCAAGTGGGCGCGAACTTCAACAGGGATCTGGACAGGATGGTCGCCCAGTGCTTGAAGTTCACGCCCAACACACTGGAGGGCATCTGCCTGGTAAAGTCCTGTTACACTCGTTTAATAGATAAACGGAACAGGGAGGTCTGGGATGGTTCAACTGTGTTCAACACTGTTTCCTTGTGTTTTTGAAATAGGACAAAGAGTCCAAAACTCTCCTGAGGAATTCCGAAGTAAAGGAGGAAGGTGGGTCTCGGTTCAGTGTTTCTGTTGCTGCACTTTTTTATTAGTTTATTTATTTTTTCTGGTTTTAATTCTGAGACCTAGACAATCAAATATCATGCAGCTACACTTGTTGTCAAAAACACAGCTGCACCCAGAAGGAATCAACCAACAGGAAGGAAACTGAGACAAGCTAATGAGTTAGGGCGTAAGCAGGGACGGGTCTTACCTCTGTACCTGACTGACCCAACACCACCATTACAGACCTCCAGCGAGCAGTGGTGTCCTCCATCCTGTTAGTGCAGCACCATCGGCAGACGGCTGCACCACGCAGGACTACATGCACACAGACCGTTACCACGACTGTCCTTAACACCACGTCACCGTCACCAAACACTGCAGTGGTGTCGTACCAGACTGTCATGGAGTGACTCAGAATGGCAGCGGGTCATCTTCAGTGACGAGTCCCGCTTTAGTCTTGGTGGAGACGCCCAACGAATCCGTGTGTGGAGGCACCGTGGTCAGCACCAAGATGAACGGTTTGTGTCACACGTCCAGAAGGCCTGGTGTCCCTCCACCGCCACCCCTACCGCACCCTCTGCAGGAACTGTGTGAGGATGTTCAAGCTGCATGGGATGGATTATCACAGGACTCCATCAGGAACCTCTACAGCTCCATACCGAGACGTCTGGCGTGTTGGGTTAGCGAACACGGCGGCCCGACGCCATACTGAGAGACAGACTTCTGTATGTGTAGCTCATATCAGTCTACGTCCCCGACAGGACTGCAGTCCCACACCTCCTTCTGGGTGCAGCTGTTACCTTGGTGATGAGGAGTTTATAGGATAGGTGTTTTGATGAGATTTTGTTTCTTCATTGTTTGGTGAGTCTGAACTGTTGCTCTGTTACTTTACAGTGGACAACCACAAAGATGAGGTGGAGGAGATGGACGTTCAGCAGGTTTGAGAAATTGTTTGTCTTCTCTCTTTCTGTGCGTTCAGAATTATTTCTGAGCAGTTAGTAACTTAAAACAACTAATAATAAATTCTTTACATTGTTTTGAAATCATAGATATTTCCCAGGGACAAAGCGTCGGAAATATTCCCGGGAATTACTGAAGTAAAGGCGGAAGGTATGACACTCACCAACACAAATAATCTCCCACTTGTCTTGTGTGTTAGTTCCTAATCTGCAGCTTAACACATTTCTAAATACACGGTCTGTAGTTCTGCATGGGGATGCACCGATCCAGCTTTTCCGGTACCAGCATTTTTGAATGAATAGACCGTATACGTCACCAAGATGGAGCGACGTACGGCACCAGGACTGACATACACTACTTCACTAAGCTCGCTCATACAGCTGACTCTCTGACTCGCTCCATGTTGTTCCTTACTACTGTAAGGTCCCTGTTCCTGCAGATCCACCTCTGGCCACTCGGGGGCGACAAAGGGCAACCAACGAGCAACCAAGCAGCAAACACTAACACCTGCAGCTCATGCTGCTTTAGCCTGCGAGTGCTGGCCCTTGGTTGCTCGGTGTCTCTCGTGACTAGCCGGTAGAAGGTTTCGAGCCTTGCGAGGCAGGTCGCCTCTCCCGCTCTCCGGAGCGCTTGTGCCGCTGAAGTACAGAATAGATATATATGTCTTTTTGGAATCGGGAATTTTCCTCCCAGCAGACTTTGTTCCCCGTTACGTCTACAGGCCACCAAACACGCTACTGAGAGTATAGCATACATCGCTAACAAATTAGAGTGGGGATCAGCCCAGTTATCAGATACCAGATCCAGCTCATTTATTCAATATCGGAGCCGATATCCGATCCCAGTATCGGATCGGTGCATCCCCAGCTCCATAGTGTCTGCTGCCGCAGGTTAACCGGTGCTTGACTCTCTTGTAGATAACCACACTGCCCCTGTAGAGGAAATGGACACGCAGCCAGCGCCGGGACCAGTTACTGCGGAAGAGCAGGTGAAGCCTTTGGATGAGAACGGCCACTCTGGTCAACCGGCCGACAATCTCCAGAGCAGCCAGAGGGTCTTTAGAGCGGCTGCAAGGCTGGCCCGGAGAAACTGCCTGTTTTCCAAACTCTCCAAGGAGGAGCAGGACCGCGTCGTCCAAGAGCTTAGCACCTGCCACTGGAGCCAGGGGAACGTTCAGTGCTTATCGGATGCGGACATACTGGAGAGTATGGTGAAGTCCATCAGGGAAGCGATCATCTGCGAAGTTCAGGAGTCCCCGTTCTTTTCCATCATCACTGATAAGATGGTCGCGGTGGATGACCAGAAGTACGTCCCGGTCTTTGTGAGGTATGTGGATGATTGCACACCTAAAGTGGCGCTGCTGGGGTTCCTGCCCTTTGATGGAGGCTCAGATGTAGGTGTCCAAGCCAAAACCCTTTCAGACACTCTCACGGAAGAGTGGGGACTCCAGATGGGCTACTGCCGTGGCCAGTCGTTCATGTGTATGGGTGCTAGTAGTCAGAGTCTTAGGAGCATGTCATTGGACTTCTTGGCCAGCTATCCTCTCGCTGTCAACACACCTAGTGAGTCCTGTGGACTTGCCTATTGGCTGGCTGTGAGTCTTCATAATGACCCCGTCACGAAGGTTCTGGGTGTGGTGGAGGACCTCTTGCTCTTCTTCGATCAGTCACCGAGATTGCACATTGAGCTGTCTCAGACTATGGAGGGTCTCCTGAATACCCCTCGGGAAGCTCTTGCAGAGGTCCCGGAAACCTGTTTGTCGAGATGGAAGAAGATGGAGGACTTCTTTGACGTTCTGGTGGACATGCTGGAGGGAGTTCTCAGTTGCTTGGACTCTGTTAGCAACAATGCTAACGGTACATGGAGTAATAGCATGTCGATACATGCCTTAATCCTCTCCACGGCCATCAGGGAGTCTGACTTCGTCATCCCCCTCGTGATCCTGAAGAACGCCTGCGCTCCGCTGCGTAACTGCAGCACCGTGTTCCGTTGCGGGAACCCAGCTGATATCATGTGCGAGCTGGAGAAGATCCCCCTTATAGTGGAGTCCCTGAGTAAGATGCTGGAGAACGTGGGCGCGGTGCACGCCGTCTGGTTCGAGGAGGCAGCACAGCTTGCTGCTAAAGTCGCTGGAGGGTTGTCCTATCCCGACACGCTTGGCAGCTACGAGTCACCGGAGGCGGGCTACAGAGAGACGGTCAGCGTGCCGGTCCTGAGCGGTCTGGTGGAGGAAATGAAGGTTAACTTCTCCGAGGGTCACCTGAAAGCCCTCAAGGTTCTCTCGCTGCTTCCCACCTGTAACCCTCTGCCTATTCTTCCCGAGGCAACGGATAAACTCTACACCATCTACCTGAGCGATCTCCCTGACCCGGACACGGCGGAGGACGACATAAACACCTGGGCCACAGCTTGGCGGGAAAAGTACCAGGACGTTTCACCACCAGCCTCCATCTCGGAGACCCTCCACCACCCTGAAGCTAAAAGCCACCCTAACGTTACCGCTCTTCTAAAACTCGTGGCTGTGCTGCCCAGCATCAGCATGGAGTGTGATTTGATGAAGACCACTCTCAACTCTCTGAGATCCTTCCTCAGGAATGACATCATCTGCAGAGGTAGTAAGACCGACACCGTGATGGTCCTGATGCATCGTCAGGCACTGCAGGCTCTGGAGGATGTGATTGACAGGTGTCTGGAAAATGATCCAGAGAGTCATGAGTTTCTCTCTCAGGTATGTACCAGTCCTCTCTCAGGTATGTACCGATACCTGTATCGTATACTCGGCTCAGTGTTTAACCTGATACGTCTTTCTCAAAATTACAGATGAAGCAGAATGTCTGCAATATGAAGATGGATAGCGGTAAGTTGTTTGTTTGTTTGTTTGTTTGTTTGTTTGCTTGCTCATGCATTAAACATCAAAAAGAATATCTGCACCCAGAAGGAATCAGCTGACAGGACTGAAACTTGGTATGTAGGTTTGACACGGTGGGACATACTACTGATGTGACGTAAACAAGGGCGGGGCTTATCTCTGTACCTGACCGACCCAACACCACCATTACAGACCTCCAGCGAGCAGTGGTGTCCTCCATGAGTCCTCCTGTTAGTGCAGCACCATCGGCAGACGGCTGCACCACGCAGGACTACATGCACACAGACCGTTACCACGACTGTCCTTAACACCACGTCACCATCACCAAACACTGCAGTGGTGTCGTACCAGACTGTCATGGAGTGACTCAGAATGGCAGCGGGTCATCTTCAGTGACGAGTCCCGCTTTAGTCTTGGTGGAGACGCCCAACGAACCCGTGTGTGGAGGCACCGTGGTCAGCACCGAGATGAACGGTTTGGTGTCACACGTCCAGAAGACCTGGTGTCCCTCCACCTCCACCCCTACCGCACCATCTGCAGGAACTGTGTGAGGATGTTCAAGCTGCATGGGATGGATTATCACAGGACACCATTAGGAACCTCTACAGCTCCATACCGAGACGTCTGGCGTGTTGGGTTAGCAAACATGGCCGCCCAACACCGCCATACTGAGAGACGGACTTCTGTATGTGTAGCTCAATAAATATTGATCATATCAGACTAAATTTATCATCAGTTATTGATCCTGGTCACCTTTATCCTCCTTCCCAACACACCTGCACTCCCACACCTCCTTCTGGGTGTAGCTGTTCTGTAGATGATGAGTGTATTTTTGTATTTCTAGAGGAATATATTTTATATATCTTCTCTTCTGCAGAGTTCATTGTGGTTGCTTCAGAGGAAATGGCCTATGAGACCAATGGTTCTGGTGGTCCGGAGGAAGCACAGTACACAACTCTGGTCGTCACAGAAGATCAACCTGAAACAGCAGCTCAGTGTGAGGTTAGAGGTGAGTGACGGTCTGCGTTTAAGCCTCCTGTGGTGCTCTGTGTGTAGCTGGTGGAGTTTACGGAGGACTGGACTGTTCAGATGGAGTCATGCTGATTTGTCTCTGCTTTATTGTGGCTCGTCAGTAAGTCCTTTTTCTCGTCTGTGTCTCCAGAATTAAACCCTCCTACTCCAGATACGACTATGGCGCCAGAGGGTAGTGCCATGGACCAAGATGCTGTAACGTCTCTAGAGGGCGTACAAGAGTTCACCACCACGGTTCCATGTGGCAGTGAGGAGACCCCATCTGATGAGGCAGCTGGACATCAGGACGTCGCGGAGGATTTTAGGCTTGTTCTAGAGGATCCCACGATCCCACAAGATGATGCAACAGAGGCGGGACCCCAGAGTGACCCTGCAGAGACTCTAACTGAGGAGGCAGCCCAGAGTGGCAGTACAGAGGCTGTGACGGACGTGGCAGCCCAGAGTGGCAGTACAGAGGCTGTGACGGAAGTGGCAGCCCAGAGTGGCAGTACAGAGGCTGTGACGGACGTGGCAGCCCAGAGTGGCAGTACAGAGGCTTTGACGGAAGTGGCAGCCCAGAGTGGCAGTATAGAGGCTGCAACGGAAGTGGCAGCCCCTAGTGACCATACAGAGGCAGTAATGGAAGTGCCAGCCCAGAGTGACCATACAGAGGCCGTAACGGAAGTGCCAGCCCCGGATGACGGTACAGAGGCCGTAATGGAAGTGGCAGCGCAGAGTGGCAGTATAGAAGTGGCAGCCCAGAGTGACAGTACAGAGGCTATGACGGACGTGGCAGCCCCTAGTGACCACACAGAGGCCGTGACGGAAGTGGCAGCCCCTAGTGACGGTACAGAGGCCGTAACGGAAGTGGCAGCGCAGAGTGACAGTACAGGAGCCGTGACGGAAGTGGCAGCCCAGAGTGGCAGTATAGAAGTGGCAGCTCAAAGTAACACTACAGAGGTGGCATCCCAGGGTGACACTACAGAGACTCTAACAGAACTGGCAGCCCAAAATGCCTCCATAGAGCCCATCACATCAGCCAAGGAAATCAAAGATGCAGTGCAAGATGTCACAACAGACTGTTTACAAGGAGACGAGGTTGTAGCTTTAAACCTTGCACCAGCAGCGCCAAGCGTAACCGGAGTAGAAGACCAAAATGACCGTACAGAGGCTCCATCACAAGGAGCAGCTCAGGATGTCCCTACAGGAAGTGTTACTTCTCCCATGGGTGTGAAAGAAGCAGTGCTAGATGTAACTACAGAGCCTGTATCAGGCTTGACAGCACAGGGGGTGACCACAGGCCTTGTCACAGCATCTGAGGTTGTCCCTGTGGGGCTCACAACAGCACAGGTGAATACTGCAGAACCTGTAAACCTTTCAACACCAGCCCAGATTGTAATCTCAAAGCCAGTTCCAGCAGCCACAGACGTCCGTCTGGAAGTTTCAGCAACTCAGGACAACACCACAGAGATCGAAATGAAGGAGACGGTCCAGGAAGCCACCACAGGTCCTGATGCGGCAGCCGAGGACGTCCCCATGGAGTTCACAGAAGCAGCCCAGGATGCTGCCGTGCGGCATGTCTCCGACACAGCAACAGACCTGGCAGCCCAGGGCATGGCCACGAAGCCTGAGGCAGCAGCTCAGAGTGTTGAGGTTGACCCTGTACAAGCAGCCCGGGATGAAGGCACAGAGACGATGGACACGGCTGAGGATGTCCTCATGGATTTATCAGGGACGGCCCATAATGTCAGTGAAAGGCCTACAACAGAGCTTGTGACCACCGAACCTGTGACGGCGGCTCCGGGGTGCACCCTTGAGGGAGCTGCACCAACAGCTCAGGGTGTTTCCCTAGACTCTACAAGAGAAGCAGTCCAGGACGTAGCAGAGCCTGATGCACTAGTCAAAGATGTCCCTATGGAGTTACCGGAGGTATCACACGATGCTGCAGGAGAGCCTGGAACCAAACTGGTGGACCAGGATGTCACGGTAGAGGCGAAAACAGCAGCTGAAGATGACCCCATGGAGAATCCAGAAGTGGGAGAGGGTGCTGCCGCAGACCCTGAAGGAGAACCGGCAGCCCGGGAGGTTGTACCGCAGCCTGCTGCTGTCCGGGACGTCCCTATGGAACTCTCAGATGCTGCACAGGTTGCTGCCACGAACCCTGCAACAGACCTAGCAACTCGGACTGTTACCGTGGAGCCTCTCGCAACAACTGCAGAGGTCACACTGGATCTGTCAAACACCACTCATAATGTTAGTACAGCGGCTACGACTGCTGCCAGCCATGTCTTAGAGGAGCTCGTAAAACCTGAACAAGATGATCTCACAGAACCTATAACAGCAGCCCAGGGGAGCACCACCGAGCCAAACGCAGAAGCAAGCCAGGGTGGTGGTGTTTACACAACAGAAATCCAAGATGTAACCCAGGAGCAAGGAAAAGTGCAGGATGTCTCCCTGGAACAAGTCAAGAAAGCCCGGTGTGTCACTGAAGAATGCGTAGCTGCTGCACCAGATGTTACCATGGGACCTACACAGACTCAGAATGCAGCCACGGGCCCGGTAACTTCACCCCAGGGAACCTGTGCTCAGCCCACAGCAGTAACTCAGGAGGCTGACAGTGAGCCTGCTCCAGAAGGAATGAGCGTCACCGCTGAGAACACGTCAGATGTCCAAGCTGTCTCCACAGAGCTCAGAGCAGATGTGCAAGACATCACCTCAGAACCCATAGCCCCATCCCAGGATACCCCCACAGAACCCACAGCAGCATCCCAGGATACCACCTCAGAACCCACAGCAGCATCCCAGGATACCCCCACAGCAGCATCCCAGGATACCCCCACAGAACCCACAGCAGCATCCCAGGATACCCCCACAGCAGCATCGCAGGATACCCCCACAGAACCCACAGCAGCATCCCAGGATATCACCTCAGAACCCACAGCAGCATCCCAGGATACCCCCACAGAACCCAGAGCAGCATCCCAGGATACCCCCACAGAACCCATAACAAGAACCCTGGATGCCCACAGAGAGCTTACAGAAGAGCCCGGAGCAGATGTCCAAAATGTTGAAACAGAAGTCTTGGCAGCCCCTCTAGACTTCTCCAAAGAGTCTGGATCAGAGGTGCGAAATGTCACGTCAGAACCCTCAGCAGCTGCTGTACATGTCCCCACAGAAGCCACAGCAGAATCCGTAGGTACCCACACAGAATCCATAACGGAGCCAGGAACGGATGTCCGAACTGTCACCACAGTACCGACTGCAGTCACCTTGGAGATCCCTACCCAGTCTGCAGTAACATCCAAGAGTGTCGCCTTGGGTTCCACAGCAGCACACCCAGGCGTGGTTATGGAACCCGCTGTTCCTACCAGGTTCGAGAGCCAAGATGTTTCCATGAAACCCATGACGACATTCCCGGAGGTCACCATGGCGCCCGCTGCAGCAGCCCAGCGTGTCAACACGGAGTTAGTTGCACCAGAGCACATCAACAACGCAGTATCTGTTACAGAAGTTACTAGGGAGGATGCTACGGCTGCTGAGGAGGTTGCCATGGACACCACCGAAGCAGCTCAGTATGATGCCTCAGCAATGGTCCAGGGTGTCCCAACAGAGTCCAGTGTAGAGGTCACTGTGCACCCTGCTGCAACATCTGACGACGCCGCCATGGAAATGGAAGGAGCTGTACAGGATGTAGCCATGGAGCCTGAGAGAGACACCGAAGAGGTCTCTGCAGAACCCACAACAGGGGCACAGGATGTTGCGATGGAACCTGACGCAGACATCCAGGATGTCGACATGGAGACGGTCCCCGAAGGTCAGGATGTTGCCATGCATGCCGCAGAAGGTCCAGATGGCTCTGTGGAGCCCGTAGCAGCAGCCCAGTGCACCGAGCTGGAAACTAAAACTGCAGCTGGTCCCGACCAGGCCATGCCGTCAGCTGAGGCTGAGACCTGTCAGCCCAAAGTGCATGCTCCTCAGGACTGTAATAAGGCCGACCCTGAAGGTCAAGATGACGAAGATAGGCAGCCTGTCGTTCTCTCTCAAGGCGGTGCCTCCCAGGCGTCCACAGTAACTCTGACTGTCAGTAAGCCAGATAGTCCAGCAGTGGAGAGGAGTACGGCCAGTAGCGAGCGCCCCGCTGAGGACGTCTCTAACCAAGCCAAAGTATCTGTTCAGGCTGGCGCTGTTCAGCCCTGTACCGTATCTCAAGATGGCCCAGGTCACGCCAGAGTAGTCACACAAGCAGCCGGGCAGGACCAGCCTTCAGGGGCTGCCCGTGATGCTGCCCGTGGTGCCACCCTTCCCCATAAGCCAGTTTTCTCTTTCTACGCCTGCCCCACCCAAGAGGCTTTTCCCAAAGAGCGTGCAGGTTCAACCTTCTTCTCCATCGTGTTTGATCAGGAGGTGGAGATCGAGAGTCATCCGTACATCCCTGTGGGTATCTGCTACTTAGACGATCAGACCGTATGCGAGGACGTATTGGCTTTTGTCCCCCTTGACCAGGACCTTAACGTCTTCCTGGGTTCTGTGATAACAGCCCTGTCTGAAAAGTGTGGTTTGAATTTGGCTTTGTGTCGCGGGCAAAGCGTGCGGACTGTAGGCGTAGCAGGTGCACAGGTGAGAGCCCTGGCATCGTCGTTATCCCAGAGGTACCCGCGGGCTGTGCGCACCCTCAACTCCCCCGTCTCGCTCAACACATGGCTGGCCAGATCATCGACAGTTACCCAGATAGCGGAGAGCTCCCTGTGGGTGGAGAAAGTACTTAACTGGTTGACTGAGGATGCGGAGAAACGGGCGAAGCTCCAAAGCATGGTCACGTCTTTGTTCCAACAGGACGAAGGCAAGAGCGGTGAATTGAGAGATAAGCTAGCCACTGGCCAATGGGAGAGGAGCCATGACCTTCTGGAACTTGCGGCTGAAATTCTTGAGGCCATTGTGCTCTGTCTGAACGACGTGAAGGACAGCCATGAGAACCAGGCCGAGAGAGGCCAGGCTCTGGACTTCCTCTCCGTTTTCCAGGACTTTGAGTTTGTCCTGTCCGTCGTGATCATGAAAAACGTACTGGGCCTCACCAAAGCGTTCAGCCGGAGTCTCCAGGGTGAACCTCTGGGTCTCTACCAAGCTGTGAACGGCCTGCCTGACCTGCTGTCCACCCTGACTGACATGGCCGCTAACGTAGATGGTCATCTCCAGACGTGGTTCCAGGAGGCGGTGGTCCTAGTTTCCAAGTTGAAGGTGGATGTTGACCGCTCTTTACAAGAGCCCTTGATCGGGCGCTACAGGGAGGTGGTAAGCAGAGGAGCCATAGAGCACTCCATCACCGAGATAAGAGACCTCTTCTCCGACCGTGTCCTGTCGGCCCTTCGATGCATGCAGGTTGTGCCTTATGTTCTATCCGAGACGGAGGGATGCTGCGTGGACACGGACCCCTTCGAGGTATTCCGGGAAGATCTGCCCGACTGGAGCTCCTTACACGCGGAGCTACAGACGTGGAGGGAGAAGTGGCTGGACAGCACGACGACTCAACAGCCTCTTCCCTCGTGTGTTCTAAACACCCTCCAGGCTGCAGGCGTAAAGGCCTTCCCCAACGTCGAGGCCGTCCTCCGGCTCCTGTCGCTCCTGCCCTGCTGCAGGAAAGAGGGGGGACCGATCAGGCACGGGGCGCGGTGTCTACGGGACTTCGTCCGGCGGCCCCAGGGAACCGTACCTGTGCTGTATCCTTTGTAGAGGTTTCCCCTCAACTCTCGCAGACTAGCTTTTCGTTAGGGTGTCTCATACTGCTGAAGTCCTCAGAGAGTGACCCACTGTATCCACCTGTACTGTCCAGACGGAGCGTAGGTTTCAGTAGGCTTTTTTAATTAGGGAAATGAACTAGACCTGTACACTTTTACGTATAATCTAATAATTGTATGTTTTATTATTTTGTTCAGTTTTATTATTGTTATTTTTTTTTCCTTGTTGGTGACGTGGAATAAGAAAGAGGACTGCCTATTGGGACCAATGTCTTGCCAAAAACAAAAAAACAAAAAAAAAAAAGAATTGCCCTCGGAGGGCTCTAATGCTTTTGTGCCTTTCTGCAAAAACACCCTGACTCTTGGAACACGAGGCATAGGATGTCTGAAAAACAAAACCATGCTGTCAAGCCAGGCTTTTTGGAAGCTTTCCAACATCTTCAGGAACTTTTTAGGAGTTGAATTTTTTTTTTTGTTTTTTTTTTTTTGGTCATCTAAATTAGAGATATGACAAACATGTTAAACCGAATAACCCCCGCGCCTGCATCATGTCACAAGGTCATCCCCCATGGCACAGATCGAATGCTACGTTCCATTATTATTTGATGTTTTGATTTGTTTGCAGTTTGATTTAGATGAACTGATTCCTGTAAACATTCTCTCCCAGAAGCTCTCCTCCAGGAAGCGTTCATATATATATTTGACTAAAATAAACAAATAAAAGGAATTTAAATGAAACGTTTTGTTTTGCCGCTTGATTCGGGCTGCCGGGACGCCGATTGTCCACCAGATGGCGTGCTTGGCTTTCTGTGCTGAGCTCTAGAGTCCTCTGGAGTTGCTCCTGACGTCTCCGTGGGGTTGTTCATTTGAGCTGCTGATGTGTTTCAG
The DNA here is from genome assembly GCA_024036415.1 of Prochilodus magdalenae. Taxonomy (NCBI): domain Eukaryota; kingdom Metazoa; phylum Chordata; class Actinopteri; order Characiformes; family Prochilodontidae; genus Prochilodus; species Prochilodus magdalenae. The sequence goes on from JAMWET010007154.1 coordinate 77,418, forward strand.
TTTAACTGCTTTAATCCGGTTGGGCTCTTGTAACGGTGATTATTGGCGCCATGTGGAGTTGTATTGTAACCACGCAGATGGAGGCTTGCGCTCCACCGTTCCAGGCTTTATATGGGTTCCTCAGGCACCGTTCTAGTCCTTTTAGATCAGTGAGCTGTAACGTCCTGGCACGGCCATGAGGAAGACATCCTTTCATATACCGCATATGTAACCCATCCAGGGTGACCTGGAAGGCCAGGCGGTGTCACTGGCTATTTCACTGATCCCTTTGTGCATCATTATTATCTTCTCATGTCAGAACCTCACATGTAATATTATGTTCGGGTTGCAACCTGCACATTCTTGAAACGGGTCCCTGGGATTGGCTCCACATCACTGTAACTGGTCTGTCTTTCATGCTGCCTCCGTCTTGCCTGACTGCGGACGGGGGCTTCATTGTTCCAAGGTTGTGAAGGCTCTGGTCGGTGTCTTGGTAACCGAGAAATAAGAAAGCTGTAAAAAAGTTTTGTTTATTCAATTCATATTCATATCTGCTCCCCGAAGGAGGTGCAGGATTGGGAATGCTGTTGGGAAGGAGGATAAAGGTGACCAGGATCAATAACTGATGATAAGTTTAGACTGATATGATCAATATTTATTGAGCTACACATACAGAAGTCTGTCTCAGTATGGTGCCGGGCCGCCGTGTTCGCTAACCCAACACGCCAGACGTCTCGGTATGGAGCTGTAGAGGTTCCTGATGGTGTCCTGTGATAATCCATCCCATGCAGCTTGAACATCCTCACACAGTTCCTGCAGATGGTGCGGTAGGGGTGGAGGTGGAGGGACACCAGGCCTTCTGGACGTTGATCTCGGTGCTGACCACGGTACCTCCACACACGGATTCGTTGGGCGTCTCCACCAAGACTAAAGCGGGACTCGTCACTGAAGATGACCCGCTGCCATTCTGAGTCTCTCCATGACAGTCTGGTACGACACCACTGCAGTGTTTGGTGACGGTGACGTGGTGTTAAGGACAGTCGTGGTAACGGTCTGTGTGCATGTAGTCCTGCGTGGTGCAGCCGTCTGCCGATGGTGCTGCACTAACAGGAGGACTGATGGAGGACACCACTGCTCGCTGGACGTCTGTAGTGGTGGTGTTGGGTCAGTCGGGTACAGAGATGAGACCCGTCCTTGGTTACGCCACGTGTGCGGTCGAATGTGGAACTTGGATCATTAGCATGTCTCACCATGTCACACCTACACACCAAGTTTCACTCCTGTGGGTTGACTCCTTCTGGGTGCAGCAGATGTTTTGATGGTGTGTTAAGCTGCCATAAAGCCATATTTATTTATTTATTTGTTTGTTTGTTTGTTTACTTGTTTAATTGTTTGTTTGTTTGTTTACTTGTTTAATTGTTTGTTTGTATGTATTCTCTTCAGGAGAAGCGAGGGAAGGCCTGGTGGGCCGTGCGTACGCCGTGTTTAACCACCTAAGAGCTGAAGGGTGACTTTTCTACTTGGATTAGATATTAGCTGAGCTTTCGGCCCCCGGGTCTCTTGGTGAATACGCCTGAGCGTGGTATTATGGGATGTGTGCAGTGAAACTATTGTTTGCTTAAGCTCTTTAAAAGGAGCACATGGGGTATTGATCCTTGTTCAGAGATACAGATGGTGTCATGGCAGTTTTCCCCTTCACAGCCTGAAAGGTTTATTTGTTCTGTTTCAGAAACTCGAGCATAAATCCTGCCGCGGTCCACCACTTCCTTCCACCGCCCTCTTTTCTTTCCTCCAGTTGGAGCCAGTTAATTATTAATCCCTTAACTCTGAATGCTTGTTTAGGCTTTTTGTCCCCTGCCTTTCAGAGGGTGGGCCTGGCCCCCTGTAGCATGTCGATGATTTGCAGCACACCCGTAACCCGGGAACGGCAGACTGCAGATCCATCACCGAATATTGTTTTCGGGGTTAGATCTGGAGATCTCGCTGAGAAGCCGTTAATCTTCCATTTTCCTGTAATCTTGGACCCGGGATCACCTTTGGGGCGGTGGCCTTTGATCTTTTTAGGGTTGTGTCTTGTGAGAACGGCAGTAGGGGAGGTTAGAGTGCAAAGTCGTATAAGGCTATTAAGGAGACAACAAGTAGGACTATTACCCAGGACCACAAATCAGCGAGGGAACGCTTTATTAACTCCGGGGTGGACTGCTGTGTCCATGGGCATCCAGAGGAGCTTCTCTCCGAAAGCCTTTCAAGTGGGACGACTGGGTTTGCCCGGGACGTCCGCTGGAGGACTGATCTTAAGTGGCTTGTGCAGGTCCGTTCGTCTACCGTACGATGGCCGGATTGTTGTTTGGGACTCGACTGTTCCCCATGAAGTCTCCGGGGGACGTATTCAATAACCCTTAAGATCCGTCTCGAAAACAATCGCTGGTTTTCCGGGTTCCCAGGGGGTTTGGTGAAGGGTTGGAGTCTACACAGACAAGCCAAATTCTTGTCCCTCTGTCATCGGCCAATGCGTTTTCCATTCGACTATAGAATTTGATTCTGGCCCCGTTTTTTCCACAGAGCAGTAAATTATTATTCGTGTGATCTTCCAGCCAGATTTGTGTCTTCATTTTTTGTCGGACTTGCGACACTGAGACGAACATGTGTTCACATTTAAACACGATAAGTAATGGATCTGGGAGTCGGATTCCTCTCTGCTCCAGTCAGTGGAAGTAATCGATCCCCATGCATACGATAAGCTTGCTATGTTAAAAGGCACTTAGCGAAGAAGGCGAACGGCGGATTTATCCGAAGGAATGTTGCACCGTGGTTCCGAGGGTTCGCTGTTCCAGCCCCTGGGTTATTCAGCCGAGACCGTATCCATGGCTTAATGTCAGTTTTATCCTCTGAACCCGAACGTGTGCCGTTAACGTCTTTGTTTCGGTTTTTATGGCCTTTGGAAACTGAGATTCCGAAGAGCGTGTCTCTTTTTGGCCGGGCCGAAGCCTGTGAGCGAAGCCCTGGAGCCGTTAAACCTTCCGGAAATGTTGAAGCACCTTTCCCTGGTCTTCCTGAGCCTGGGATTAGCTCCTTTCCTGTTCCCACCCGTTCCCCCCACAGCGCTCCCTCTGAGCGATGTTTCTCTCCGACTGTTCATCTGGACCATCTTCCCCTGTGATCTTCCCCGGACGGTACCGCTGTACTCCTGTCTGTAAGCTGAAACAGGGCTGCCCTCTCCCTCCCCCGAACACAAGGGCCTGATTGTCGGTGCTCAAGCTGGTGTGAAGGGAGCATCTCTCCGTGGCTCTGTGGCTCATCCCGTGAGCAAACGGATACATCTCGGCGAGGCAGCCGGCTGGCAGCGGACCCGTTTGCGGACGGGATTATGGCTCTGGCTGTGCTTTCTGCTGTGGCGGCTTTCAATAGAGGGACTTCAGTGGAAAGGCTGGGCTGATGTTATCAGCGGCCGTGCTAGTATTTCAGGGCAGCTTCCTGTCCGAACCCTGGTTCGCTGTGTTTGTGGACGGGTGTTAGGTAGGAGGGAGCTTCGGTTGGTCTTGCTGACGGTCTTCACCGCAGGGCTTGGCTGTGTTGCTTGTAACCTAGCTATACGGATTAGGCTTCGAGTTTTCCCCCGGTTCCTTTAGTAGAGACGCGTCAGGGTGAACGTTTAGAGCTCTGGAATCTCATAGCGGCTCATTGTGGAAACTCGCTTCTGCTTTAAGAGGAATCCTAGCCCTGGAATCGAGCAGGAAGTGGCCTGCAGGTTCTGAGAAGGAACGGCTAGTACCGCTCGAACAGGTCGGGTGTGTTTGTGTGAGGTGGGTAGATGTTCACTAGAGCAGCCAGGCTCATGTTTGTACGTTAATGCAGTTTGCTACACCGAGCCACAACCTGCAGGGTGGAGGCAGCTTGGATTCCGGATGCTCTGAAATCTGGATAACCAATTGTGCATTAGGACAGACTCCCTGGAGATTTGGAATTGTTCCCTAAAGCTTCGGCTCCTGTCTGGTGGAACTCTGAAGCGGTCGTTTGTAGAACGGGGATCGTGCCCCCGATCGTGACCCAAGCAAAGATGGGCCTTCTCGCTGTACCCGACGGACCCAATGACGACTGTCCTTAACACCACGTCACCATCACCAAAGACTGCAGTGGTGTCGTACCAGACTGTCATGGAGTGACTCAGAATGGCAGCGGGTCATCTTCAGTGACGAGTCCCGCTTTAGTCTTGGTGGAGACGCCCAACGAATCCGTGTGTGGAGGCACCGTGGTCAGCACCAAGATGAACGGTTAGTTGTTACACGTCAAGAAGACCTTGTGTCCCTCCACCTTCGCCCCTACCGCACCATCTGCAGGAACTGTGTGAGGATGTTCAAGCTGCATGGGATGGATTATCACAGGACTCCATCAGGAACCTCTACAGCTCCATACCGAGACGTCTGGCGTGTTGGGTTAGCGAACACGGCGGCCCGACGCCATACTGAGAGACAGACTTCTGTATGTGTAGCTCAATAAATATTGATCATATCAGTCTAAATTTATCACCAGTTATTGATCCTGGTCACCTTTATCCTCCTTCCCAACAGCATTCCCAATCCCGCACCTCCTCCTGGGTGCAGCGGTTCTTTAGATGGTGCGTGAGGACGTATATGAGTAAATTACAGCTCACTGGTTGAAGCATGCAGACGCTGTTGCTCTTATTCCATAACTAATGTGACTGATCACTAATAACCATTCCCAGGCCTTAAGCATCATTAGCCTCAGCTGGAGCTTCGGTCCTGAAACAACTTGGGCTCCCGAGTACGTCTACGCTGAGCAACTATATTTAGGTAGAGGGGGAAGAACATTCCTGGAAGATTTACTAGAGGAAACCACCACATACACAACCAGAGAAATCAGTCATGTGACCGAGAACCAACGTCAGCCCATCTCTGAAAGCGAAGCAGCTCCTCGGCTTCATCACTGCAGGAATGCAGGAGGGGCTGGGCGGTAAAGGCTCGGGCGGGGCTGTTTGGGTGGGAATGAACGCTGACCTGCTAATGCCATGTAGATTTAAAGGGCAGAAGCGAGCGCGGGGCCGAAGAATAGATAAACTGTGCCGCCACATCTGTGTTTGATCAATACCCCTCAGCAGGATTAGAGAGGAGCGATCCGAACAGTGGTTCGGTTATTAGGACAGGGGGACACACACACACACAGGCCTGAAAGCGAAGCTGCACAGAGAGCAGGCCGCCAGAGCCGTAACCCAATCACTCCGCACCACGCGGTAATCCCACTTACCCCCCACAGTTCGGACGGAGCCTCATTCAAACCCGCCGGACTCGAGAGCACCGCTTTTCATGAGTTACCAAATTCATCAGTGACACGCATTCTTAATGCTCTCAAATTAGAAGGGCTGGAAAAAATGGGCGGAGTTATTTCAGGAATTCTAATAGGCGAATGAATCTCCCGGGAACGTTTCTGTTCAAGGCTGCTGCAGGAAAACAGCCGCGATAGACCTACGGCGGGGGGGAGTGGGGGGCTCTTTGAAACCTATAGGTAAATGCCAGGCGGGTGCATGTTGCAGAGAAGATCTAGATGTTCTAGGTCCGGTTCTACCTGCAGCAGTTTCCTGCTCAACACACTTGACAGATGAGTAACCAAATGGGCGAGTTTGGGTTCGGAGTTTGTGGACAGACCCTGGACTTTTCCCCTAGCGCAGAACCCTTGAAATGAAATCCAGCTAAGCCCTCTGCTTCTCTCTCTCTCTCTCTCTCTCTCTCTCTCTCTCTCTCTCTCTCTGTCTCTCTCTCTCTCTCTCTCGAGTGCAGTTAAAGGCATGCTGTGTGGACACGATTACACACGAGCCCAGCTTGGGCTGTCCGGCCCGGCCACGGCTTCCAGCGGGAATGCAGCTCCAGAGTTCAGGCAGGGCAGTTCTCAGTTTGGCCTGGAGATCAGCAAACACTCGGTGACATCACCACCCAGATTAAAGCCTCAGTCTTCCGTCTTGGTATGAACTGATATTTGAGTTAAGGCCTACTCACACCAAGTACATGGATGGGCTTTTAAACCCAGTGGAACCTTTACACCACCTCCTGTGTGTATGTTAAAGCCTGAGAATGTGGAATACACTCATCACCTAACAAACACCTGTAGGGAAGGAGGATAGAGGTGACCAGGATCAATAACTGATGATAAATTTAGACTGATATGATCAATATTTATTGAGCTACACATACAGAAGTCTGTCTCTCAGTATGGCGTCGGGCCGCCGTGTTTGCTAACCCAACACGCCAGACGTCTCGGTATGGAGCTGTAGAGGTTCCTGATGGAGTCCTGTGATAATCCATCCCATGCAGCTTGAACATCCTCACACAGTTCCTTAAAAGCTGCAGATGGTGCGGTAGGGGTGGAGGTGAGAGTGCGAGGGACACAAGGGCCTTCTGGACCTTGCTGACAAACACACTGTTTCAACCTTGGTGTTGTCCACGGTGCCTCCACACACGGATTCGTTGGGCGTCTCCACCAAGACTAAAGCGGGACTCGTCACTGAAGATGACCCGCTGCCATTCTGAGTCCCTCCATGACAGTCTGGTACGACACCACTGCAGTCTTTGGTGACGGTGACGTGGTGTTAAGGACAGTCGTGGTAACGGTCTGTGTGCATGTAGTCCTGCGTGGTGCAGCCGTCTGCCGATGGTGCTGCACTAACAGGAGGACTGATGGAGGACACCACTGCTCGCTGGAGGTCTGTAGTGGTGGTGTTGGGTCAGTCAGGTACAGAGATACGACCCGTCTCTGCTTCATCTCATGCACAGCTGATGCGTGTAGCCTCCTGTTCTCGTTCATGCAGCTGGTAGATTCTTGTTCCAGTGGAGGATCCCGAGGGAAACCGGAGCTCAACCAAGCTGCTGAGTCATCTATCGTTCTTCCGAATGTCTGTCTGGTGTGGGCTGATGTTTTCACTTTAAAGGACGAGAAGCTTTATTTGAGCGAGGGCACGGTCACCATGGGTTCTGTCAGAGCAGCAGGAGGTGCCCTGCCGCTGGCCTTGAGCTGGGGCGTTAACAGCTTTAAGACCTAGTGGTGTAGGTAGTACAGCTCAGTTGTGGTATCAGACACTGGGGGACTGGGGGACTGAGGAACCTGCCTCGGTTGAGGCCCTGTTTTTCTGTGCTGCTGCTTTAAAGAGAAGTAGGCATCCCATAATGACACTGCATATGCGCCTCCTCTGCACCTACCTTCTAAACAGTCCTCCTGGCAGAGGAGGCGCCTCTTTGATCTTGTTATTTGGGCAACATTCAGATCCCCTGACTCGGTTCCAGCAGTCATACACACACAGGACGTTTCAGTCGTTTTGCTGGTTTAATTTTGCTGTGGGTTTAAATTCGCTCCCATGTCTTAACTCTGGCTCCTGAACAAGCCTCCATTGTTCCCTCCCTCCGTGTTCTTGTCTCTCCCACCTATTTTATCATTCACAAGTGGCAAGATCAAACGCAGCGCCGGAGGAACACGGCACTGACCGTCCAGCGGCTGCAGGAGTGCCATATGTGTCCGAAACAGAAAGGAAGCGGGGATAAGTGAGCCTGGATAAATATTAAACGCATTCTTGTGAAACTCTGAGTACTCGGGAATTCTTCAGCCTGTTCAGTTTAGTCCAGAACACGGAGGAGCAGACAGAAACCGGAGTTACACCATGTTACACCATGTTACACCATGAAAGTCTGGATGGTTAAACACTCGGTTCAGAGAAGTTACTAATAATTCATAGTGGATACTGAATAATTCATAGTGGATACGGAATAATTCATAGTGGATACTAATAATTCATAGTAGATACTGAATAATTCATAGTGGATACTGAATAATTCATAGTGGATACTAATAATTCATAGTGGATACTGAATAATTCATAGTGGATACTAATAATTCATAGTGGATACTGAATAATTCATAGTAGATACTAATAATTCATAGTAGATACTGAATAATTCATAGTGGATACTGAATAATTCATAGTGGATACTAATAATTCATAGTAGATACTGAATAATTCATAGTGGATACGGAATAATTCATAGTGGATACTAATAATTCATAGTAGATACTGAATAATTCATAGTGGATACGGAATAATTCATAGTGGATACTAATAATTCATAGTGGATACTGAATAATTCATAGTGGATACTGAATAATTCATAGTGGATACTAATAATTCATAGTGGATACTGAATAATTCATAGTGGATACTAAATAATTCATAGTGGATACTGAATAATTCATAGTGGCTTCTCTGGAGCTTTAAGGGTTAACCCCGCTGGACTTACGACCCTGTGTGTAACAGTGTGACCTCAGACTGAATAAGCAGTGGGGACAAATTCATAGTGGCTGTGCTTTGGGTCTAAGTTAAATTCATGTGTCATACTGAAGTAATGCATAGGGTTGTTCATAGGAGAAGTCCCTCCCATCTGCTACATGAAAGGCTCCTCTGGCCTCAAAGAGGAGACAGAACTGCACTCAGACAAATGGCCGCTTCTGAAGAGCAGCTCCAGACCGGCTTCTGAAGGCTCTGAAGGAGACGCTGAGCGTTTTCTCTGCAGCTCCTCCTGCTGAGAGCCGTTCTCTCTGTTCTCCACGTGTTTTCACAAGACGCCAGGCTTCAGATCACACACACACACACACGCACGCACACACACACACACATTCACACTCACACTCACACATACACACTCACACTCACTCACACACTCACACACACACACATTCACACATACACACTCACATACACACTCACACACACACACATACACACTCACACTCACTCGCACACTCACTCACACACTCACACACACACACACACACATTCACACAAGCACACACACACACACTCTCACACTCACACACGCGCACTCACACACACATACACACACACTCACTAACACTCACACTCACTCACACTCACACACACACACACTCACACACACTCTCACTCACACACATACACACACACTCACACACACACACACTCACTCACACACGCACACTCACACACACGCACACACACACTCACTAACACACACACTCACACACAGACACACTCACACACACACTCTCACTCACACACACACACACTCACACACACTCTCTGTTCACACATCACACACACACTCACGCCAGGCTACACACCACACACACACACACACACTCTCACACACGCACACTCACACACACACACTCACATACACACTCACACACACACTCACTCACATACACACTCGCACACACACACTCACTCACACACACACACACACTCACTCACATACGCACTCACACACACACACGCACGCACACACGCACTCACACATACACACTCACACTCACTCGCACACTCACTCACACACTCACACACACACACACACACATTCACACAAGCACACACACACACACTCTCACACTCACACACGCGCACTCACACACACATACACACACACTCACTAACACACACTCTCACTCACACTCACTCACACTCACACACACACACACTCACACACACTCTCACTCACACACATACACACACACTCACACACACTCACACACACGCACACACACACTCACTAACACACACACTCACACACAGACACACTCACACACACACTCTCACTCACACACACACACACTCACACACACTCTCACTCACACACTCACTCACACATACACACTCACACAAGCACACACACACTCTCACACACGCACACTCACACACACACACTCACATACACACTCACACTCACACACACACTCACTCACATACACACTCGCACACACACACTCACTCACACACTCACACACACACTCACTCACATACGCACTCACACACACACATACACGCACACACACACTCACACATACACACTCACACACACTCTCACTCACACTCACACACACACACACACACACACACACACACACACACACTCACACACACACACACTCACACTCGCACACACAAACACACACTCACATACACACATACACACTCACTCACACTCACACGCACGCACACACACACTCACACACACACTCACACACACTCACACACTCACAGACACATACACACACACTCTCACACTCACACACACACAGTCTCGCACAGTCTGTGTAGCATCTACACACTCCTCCAAGTGACAGTAAGTCCCGCGGAGCGCACGCACACACACTCACTCACATACACGCACACACGGACTCACAGACTCGTTTTACTGCACATATATGATCCTTTATTTCCCAAATCTCAGAGTCCGGAGATTACCCACAAGCCCCAGCTGCTAAATACGACATCAGGTGTATGAGTGGTCAGGATGTCCGCTCTTTACCTTCTATCCAGCCTCCGGTCTCCTCAGGACACTCCCTTCCAGCTCCTCATAGAGACACCTCCAGAGTTCAGTCCTAGAAGCTGGTTTACCGTCCTCTGCCTCCTCTCACCATCCAGATAACCCCAAACACACTCAGTGGTGCTGAGGTTCTGGACTCTGGGGTGGTCAGTCCATTGTTCTGAGAACACCAGCAGCTTCTTTCTTGGATGTGTGGGTCTCCTTTTCTCAGTGAGGAGCTTCTTGAACAACTACACCTCCTTTCAGACCCCCATAGTGTTGAGGAGGTGCCTCTCACCGTGGAAGAAGGATGGACAGGAACACCTGTGGAGGTTCTCAGATCTGGAGCAGCTTGACATTCTCCTTTCTCTTGAAGTGCTGTTTATCTGATGGTGGGACAGTGTTGCTGGGTCGACCAGGTCTTCCAGGTGGTTGTTAGGAGTCTCAGTTTGTCCGTAGCTTCTTATTTATGCAAATTGATTATCTTACATATCTCATCTCCTGTTTTTGATGATCTGTAGGTTCCAGCTGTTATGTGTTCTGGCTTTAGCTACAAAGTCTGGAAGTGGTGTCCCAGAGGTGTACAAAAACCAACACACACACACACAGTCCTTCTTGAACAGCCTTGGCACCCACCCGGACCGTACATCAACATTTATTCCCTAAAAAGAACGAAGGAGAAAAGCGAGGGAGAGACTAATGAGAGATCTGAATAACGTAAATACAAACACCGTAATCAGACGTGGTAAGCAGGTCGGATAGTGTATACACATCTTATCAAAATAAAAGCCTTCCTCAAAAATAATAAACATTTATATCCAGACATGTGAAATTTTACGCAATCAGTTTGCTGCATCTGTGCGCGGCCTGTTTGTTCCATTAGGTTCTTCAATAAAAGAGTGATTAGAGCATTTCAAAAGAAAGTCCCCCCCTCCACCCTCCTCCACCCCTCGCCCTAGCTTAAATAAACCGAGGCGGCGTTTTGTTACTGAAGCCGTAATGATGTATTTCCTCTCAGCTCAAACACTCAGTCAGCAACAGCCTCTCCATCACCGTACACACGCACACGCTGCGCTTTTTGATGTCATAAACACTCGTTCTGGCTGTGTTTGAGAGGGGTCCGGGGGGCGGGGGGACGGGGGAGTCGTGGGTTGTGCACACATGAAGACGCCTGACGGTATTTGGAGTGAACAGGCTGCAGCTGATTTCCTTATTCGTTGTATTGGTTTCGGTTTAACACCAGTTCTGTTGTGTAACTGTTCCTAATTTTCCGTCTTGGTGAGGCACTGCGGGGTAAAGGTGAGTTCCTTCATGTGTCTGATTTCCAGCAGAATCTTTAACTCTGGAGCTCAGAGACTGATTATAAAGCTATGGGGAAAATGGGACGCCTAAAAATACTCCACCTGGAAGACCACCAAAGCTGTCCCCTTCACATAAACAGCACTTAGTCCTCTGAAGTCGATGATGTCATACACGACATCAAAAGAAGTCGTGCATGAGAGGAAACATTTCAGGAACGCTGCAGGAGACACCTTGGTCCACAGATACCCTGGGTTTAGCCAGGCAACCAGTCAGTGGTTGTGTTTCTGATTCGACCAGTCAGAGGCAACGTTCTTGACTTGTTGACCAATCACAGACTCTGTCTCTTACTTGTTGTCCAATCAGAAGCTGTGTTCTTGACTTGTTGTCCAATCAGAAGCTGTGTTCCTGACTTGTTGTCCAATCAGAAGCTGTGTTCCTGACTTGTTGTCCAATCAGAAGCTGTGTTCCCAGCTTGTCGTCCAATCAGAAGCTGTGTTCCTGACTTGTTGTCCAATCAGAAGCTGTGTTCCCAGCTTGTCGTCCAATCAGAAGCTGTGATCCTGACTTGTTGTCCAATCAGAAGCTGTGTTCCTGGCTTGTTGTCCAATCAGAAGCCGTGTTCCTGGCTTGTTGTCCAATCAGAAGCTGTGTTCCTGGCTTTTTGTCCAATCAGAAGCTGTGTTCCTGACTTGTTGTTAGATCAGAAGCTGTGTTCCGGACTTGTTGACCAATCTAAACCTGTGTTCCCGGCTTGTTGACCAATCAGAAGCTGTGTTCCCAACTTGTTGTCCAATCAGAAGCTGTGTTCCTGGCTTGTTGATGAATCAAAAGCTGTGTTCCTGGCTTGCTGTCCAATCAGAAGCTGTGTTTCTGACTTGTTGACGAATCAAAAGCTGTGTTCCTGGCTTGTTGATCAATCAGAAGCTGTGTTCCCAACTTGTTGTCCAATCAGAAGCTGTGTTCCTGACTTGTTGTCCAATCAGAAGCTGTGTTCCCGGGCTTGTTGACGAATCAAAAGCTGTGTTCCCGACTTGTTGTCCAATCAGAAGCTGTGTTCCTGACTTGCTGTCCAATCAGAAGCTGTGTTCCCAGCTTGTTGATCAATCAGAAGCTGTATTCCTGACTTGTTGTCCAATCAGAAGCTGTGTTCCTGACTTGCTGTCCAGTCAGAAGCTGTGTTCCTGACTTGTTGTCCAATCAGAAGCTGTGTTCCTGACTTGTTGTCCAATCAGAAGCTGTGTTCCCAGCTTGTTGATCAATCAGAAGCTGTGTTCCTGACTTGTTGTCCAATCAGAAGCTGTGTTCCTGACTTGCTATCCAGTCAGAAGCTGTGTTCCTGACTTGTTGTCCAATCAGAAGCTGTGTTCCTGACTTGTTGTCCAATCCGAAGCTGTGTTCCTGACTTGTTGTCCAATCAGAAGCTGTGTTCCTGACTTGCTATCCAGTCAGAAGCTGCGTTCCTGACTTGTTGTCCAATCAGAAGCTGTGTTCCTGACTTGTTGTCCAATCAGAAGCTGTGTTCCTGACTTGTTGTCCAATCAGAAGCTGTGTTCCTGACTTGTTGTCCAATCAGAAGCTGTGTTCCTGACTTGCTGTCCAATCAGAAGCTGTGTTCCTGACTTGCTGTCCAATCAGAAGCTCTGTTCCCAACTTGTTGTCCAATCAGAAGCTGTGTTCCTGGCTTGTTGATGAATCAAAAGCTGTGTTCCTGGCTTGCTGTCCAATCAGAAGCTGTGTTTCTGACTTGTTGACGAATCAAAAGCTGTGTTCCTGGCTTGTTGATCAATCAGAAGCTGTGTTCCCAACTTGTTGTCCAATCCGAAGCTGTGTTCCTGACTTGTTGTCCAATCAGAAGCTGTGTTCCCGGGCTTGTTGACGAATCAAAAGCTGTGTTCCCGACTTGTTGTCCAATCAGAAGCTGTGTTCCTGACTTGCTGTCCAATCAGAAGCTGTGTTCCCAGCTTGTTGATCAATCAGAAGCTGTATTCCTGACTTGTTGTCCAATCAGAAGCTGTGTTCCTGACTTGCTGTCCAGTCAGAAGCTGTGTTCCTGACTTGTTGTCCAATCAGAAGCTGTGTTCCTGACTTGTTGTCCAATCAGAAGCTGTGTTCCCAGCTTGTTGATCAATCAGAAGCTGTGTTCCTGACTTGTTGTCCAATCAAAAGCTGTGTTCCTGACTTGCTATCCAGTCAGAAGCTGTGTTCCTGACTTGTTGTCCAATCAGAAGCTGTGTTCCTGACTTGTTGTCCAATCCGAAGCTTCGTTCCTGACTTGTTGTCCAATCAGAAGCTGTGTTCCTGACTTGCTATCCAGTCAGAAGCTGTGTTCCTGACTTGTTGTCCAATCAGAAGCTGTGTTCCTGACTTGTTGTCCAATCAGAAGCTGTGTTCCTGACTTGCTGTCCAATCAGAAGCTGTGTTCCTGACTTGCTGTCCAATCAGAAGCTGTGTTCCTGACTTGTTGACCAATCAGAAGCTGTGTTCCTGACTTGTTGACCAATCGGAGGGTGTGTTCCTGTTTTTGTGATCATGTGATTGCCCAGATTTCAGAGTGATTGGACCCATGGTGCCCCAGTGGTCTCTCAGGCATATCTGGCTGAGGGTCTTACACTCCAGGTCAGTCTCAAACCAGGCTTTTAAGGAAGTCCGGTTACTGTGTGTGTTGGTTCTGAAACACTTCACAGTAAGAGTCCCAGAGAGCAGAATCAAACATGCTCACGGGCCGCTCACGGGCCGCTCACGGGTCGCTCACGGGCCGCTCATGGGTCGCTCACGGGCCGCTCACGGGCCGCTCACGGGCCGCTCACGGGCCGCTCGGGGAGGCCCGGGTTTAGCCATCCAGTAAATGTGTTGAAATTAGATTTGACCTCGTCATCTTACCCTGGGGGGCTTACCCTGCCGGTCCTGGGTGCTCACTTGTCCTTCATATGGAAAAGCACTTAAGTATTTAAAGTAGAACGTATGTGATCTAAGCGTGTAGAGCGTGCTCCGCGTCTGTACCGCACACATGTTGGGGAACCCGCCGTCTGTAGAGTAAACAGTTAACTTTGGCTGTAGGAGGAGAAACAAATAGACGTTTCTCAGACGTTTCTCTGTGCAGTTTCCCCTGAACCAGCAGGAATGAGTCAGCCCAGAGTAAGCCCTCGTCCCTTCACGCTTATTAAAGTTTTCATTTCAGAGACACGACGTTTACAATAACAAATCATAAACAAACCACGGGGCTACGTCAGTACACTGTCCCCAACAGGCGTACGCTGTACCCCCCTCTTCAACCAGCATGCCAGCTTCTACAGTCTCACCGCTCCGTAAGCTCCGCACGGCTGCGTTTCCTGGCTGATCCGGGGATCAGACGGACGGACGGCGGGCCTGCGTTTATTTGACGTCTGTGAAAGAGTCTGTAGTGCTACATGACTGTCGGGTTATGACAAAGCCCAGTCCCTGGAGGTTCTTGATAAACGGAATGGCATACTGAGTGACGTTCAGTAGAACCCGTTAATATCCACGTCCAAGAGGTCATTTCCCCGGTCCCTCATTTCAACAGTCACTCATTTAATAACTTACACAGTGAGGACTGGAGAACCGTAGGGTGGACTGTGGAACGTATATAAGAGGTTCTAATAACCACATTCTGGATATTCAAGAACATCAAGATGGATATTAATTTTATTAGAAGCTCATACGGGATGGTGATTTTATTCAAACTTTATTCTAGAATTCAAATTTATTAGAACTTTATTCTAGATACTATTTTTTAGGACTTCATTCTAGATAATAATTTTCTTAGAACTTATTTCCCTATATCAATATGATTAGAACTTCATACTGGATTATATTTTTATTAAAACTTTATTCCAGATACTAGAACTTTCTAGATATTAGAACTTTGGTGTATATGTTAATTTTGTTAGAAATGAATTGTGTTCATTTAGAAACACTTAACACCGTGTACTGCGTACTGCCAGGGCCGAGCAGGTGGTCCTGCTGGTGGAGCGGTTCGGTTCCAGCTCCAGAGCTCGTTTGTTGTTTGGGATGTTTATTTAAATGGATCTTTAATAAAACTGTTATTAGTAACCCTTCGTTAAAGCCGCAGTCCAGAGTCTCACCGGTGTGAGGTACTGTTCTGAAGGTGAAGGTGCCAAATATGCCGTATGCCAAATGTTGGGGAACCGCAGTGAAATGGCATGTTGATGTTCTACGTGAGGATAAGTCAACACAAGCTCTCTACGGAGAACACACACGGCTTAACTCCGGCATGGGACACAGTTCACGTTTCCTCCTGTACGTTCTCCTGTAAGCACATGCGTGTTCAAATATCTAGAACTGTGTTCTCGCTTATTCAACAAACTCAGAGTCAACAAACTCTGGAACTTTTCTGGGGTGCCAAAACTTTTGCACACAACTATATGCATGGTCTGTATCGGTCACAAATGAATCATGCTCAAGGATCGGAAATTTCATTAGAACATTAGAAGTTCTAGATTCTGATAAATTCTATTAATTCTATTAGAACTTCTAGACATGGCTCTCCTGCAGAGGTACTGACAGAGCGTGTGGGTGTGGTTATGAAAGACTGGATTTAGGAATGTGTAATACAAGTACAACACACACAGATTCCTCCACACGGATTCGCTGGGATAACTACCGAGCTGGGTTACTGTCAGTCGGAACGTCCAAAACTAAGGTCCTGAAGACTTCCTCATTTGAAACATTTGCTGGAGCTCTGGAAGCGGACCTCGCCCTGCCCCCCGACGCTGTGGAGAGGAGAGGGTTAATGTGAGTGGATCTGAAATGCTGCGTCATTAACTGATGGTGTAAACGAGTGGGTTGTGTGAAACGCTCCGTCCGGGAGGAACGTACGGAGACGGGGTTGTGAAGCTGCTGCCTGATGTCTGAGATGATGTGTTAAAGTTGAACACTCCAATATAACTAATACATTTAATATCTAATAACAACTACCCCATCATCACTGCCCAAACGTAGGGGGTAGTGTAACTGTAGGGGTTAGTGTAAATGTAGGTGTTAGGGTGTTTAGTGTAAATGTAGGGGTTAGGGGTTTAGTGTAAATGTAGGTGTTAGGGTGTTTAGTGTAAATGTGGAGGTTAGGGGGTTTAGTGTAAATGTAGGGGTTAGGGGGTTAGTGTAATGTAGGGGTTAGGGGGTTTAGTGTAAATGTAGAGGTTAGGGGGTTTAGTGTAAATGTAGGGGTTAGGGGGTTTAGTGTAAATGTAGGGGTTAGAGGGTTTAGTGTAATGTAGGGGTTAGGGGTTTAGTGTAAATGTAGAGGTTAGGGGTTAGTGTAAATGTAGGGGTTAGAGGGTTTAGTGTAATGTAGGGGTTAGGGGGTTTAGTGTAAGTGTAGAGGTTAGGGGGTTTAGTGTAAATGTAGAGGTTAGGGGGTTAAGTGTAAATGTAGGGGTTAGGGGGTTTTGTGTAAATGTAGGGGTTAGGGGGTTTAGTGTAAATGTAGGGGTTGTGGGTTTAGTGTAAATGTAGGGGTTAGTGTAAATGTAGGGGTTAGGGGGTTCAGTGTAGATGTAGGGGTTTAGTGTAAATGTAGGGGGTTTAGTGTAAATGTAGGGGTTAGGGGTTTAGTGTAAATGTAGGGGTTAGGGGTTTAGTGTAAATGTAGGGGTTAGGGGTTTAGTGTAAATGTAGGGGTTAGGGGTTTAGTGTAAATGTAGGGGTTAGGGGGTTTAGTGTAAATGTAAGGGTTAGGGGGTTTAGTGTAAATGTAGGGGTTAGGGGTTTAGTGTAAATGTAGAGGTTAGGGGTTTAGTGTAAATGTAGGGGTTAGGGGGTTTAGTGTAAATGTAGGGGTTAGGGGGTTTAGTGTAAATGTAGGGGTTAGGGGTTTAGTGTAAATGTAGGGGTTAGGGGGTTTAGTGTAAATGTAGGGGTTAGGAGGTTTCGTGTAAATGTAGGGGTTAGGGGGTTTAGTGTAAATGTAGGGGTTAGGGGTTTAGTGTAAATGTAGGGGTTAGGGGGTTTAGTGTAAATGTAGGGGTTAGGGGGTTTAGTGTAAATGTAGAGGTTAGGGGGTTTAGTGTAAATGTAGGGGTTAGGGGGTTTAGTGTAAATGTAGGGGTTAGGGGGTTTAGTGTAAATGTAGGGGTTAAGGGGTTTAGTGTAAATGTAGAGGTTAGGGGTTAGTGTAATGTAGGGGTTAGGGGGTTTAGTGTAAATGTAGAGGTTAGGGGGTTTAGTGTAAATGTAGGGGTTAGGGGGTTTAGTGTAAATGTAGGGGTTAGGGGGTTTAGTGTAAATGTAGGGGTTTAGGGGGTTTAGTGTAACTGTAGGGGGTTAGGGGGTTTAGTGTAAATGTAGGGGTTAGGGGGTTTAGTGTAAATGTAGGGGTTAGGGGGTTCAGTGTAGATGTAGGGGTTAGGGGTTTAGTGTTATTGTAGGGTTTGGGGGTTTAGTGTAAATGTAGGGGTTAGGGGGTTTAGTGTAAATGTAGAGGTTAGGGGTTTAGTGTAGATGTAGGGGTTAGGGGGTTAGTGTAAATGTAGGGGTTAGGGGGTTTAGTGTAAATGTAGGGGTTAGGGGGTTTAGTGTAAATGTAGAGGTTAGGGGTTTAGTGTAGATGTAGGGGTTAGGGGTTTAGTGTAAATGTAGGGGTTAGGGGGTTTAGTGTAAATGTAGGGGTTAGGGGGTTTAGTGTAAATGTAGGGGTTAGGGGGTTTAGTGTAAATGTAGAGGTTAGGGGTTTAGTGTAGATGTAGGGTTAGGGGTTTAGTGTTAAATTGTAGGGGTTAGATGGGGTTTAGTGTAAATTAGGGGTTAGGGGTTTAGTGTAAATGTAGGGGTTAGGGGGTTTAGTGTAAATGTAGGGGTTAGGGGGTTTAGTGTAAATGTAGAGGTTAGGGGGTTAGTGTAAATGTAGGGGTTAGGGGGTTTAGTGTAAATGTAGGGGTTAGGGGGTTTAGTGTAAATGTAGGGGTTAGGGGGTTTAGTGTAAATGTAGGGGTTTGGGGGGTATAGTGTAAATGTAGGGGTTGGGGGGTTTAGTGTAAATGTAGGGGTTAGGGGGTTTAGTGTAGATGTAGGGGTTGGGGGTTTAGTGTAAATGTAGAGGGTTAGGGGTTTAGTGTAAATGTAGAGGTTAGGGGTTTAGTGTAGATGTAGGGGTTAGGGGTTTAGTGTAAATGTAGGGGTTAGGGGTTTAGTGTAAATGTAGGGGTTAGGGGTTTAGTGTAAATGTAGGGGTTAGGGGGTTTAGTGTAAATGTAGGGGTTAGGGGGTTTAGTGTAAATGTAGGGGTTAGGGGGTTTAGTGTAAATGTAAGGGTTAGGGGGTTTAGTGTAAATGTAGGGGTTAGGGGTTTAGTGTAAATGTAGGGGTTAGGGGGTTTAGTGTAAATGTAGGGGTTAGGGGGTTTAGTGTAAATGTAGGGGTTAGGGGTTTAGTGTAAATGTAGGGGTTAGGGGGTTTAGTGTAAATGTAGGGGTTAGGGGGTTTAGTGTAAATGTAGGGGTTAGGGGGTTTAGTGTAAATGTAGAGGTTAGGGGTTTAGTGTAGATGTAGGGGTTAGGGGTTTAGTGTAAATGTAGGGGTTAGGGGGTTTAGTGTAAATGTAGGGGTTAGGGGTTTAGTGTAAATGTAGGGGTTAGGGGGTTTAGTGTAAGTGTAGGGGTTAGGGGGTTTAGTGTAAATGTAGAGGTTAGGGGGTTTAGTGTAGATGTAGGGGTTAGGGGTTTAGTGTAAATGTTGGGGTTTGGGGGTTTTGTGTAAATGTTGGGGTTCGGGGGTTTAGTGTAAATGTAGGGGTTAGGGGGTTTAGTGTAGATGTAGGGGTTAGGGGTTTAGTGTAAATGTAGGGGTTAGGGTTTAGTGTAAATGTAGGGGTTAGGGGGTTTAGTGTAAATGTAGGGGTTAGGGGGTTTAGTGTAAATGTAGGGGTTAGGGGGTTTAGTGTAAGTGTAGGGGTTAGGGGGTTTAGTGTAAATGTAGGGTTAGGGGGTTTAGTGTAGATGTAGGGGGTTGGGGGTTTAGTGTAAATGTCGGGGTTAGGGTTTAGTGTAAATGTAGGGGTTTAGGGGGTTTAGTGTAGATGTAGGGGTTAGGGTTTAGTGTAAATGTAGGGGTTAGGGGGTTTAGTGTAAATGTAGGGGTTATGGGGTTTAGTGTAAATGTTGGGGTTAGTGTAAATGTAGGGGTTTGGGGTTAGTGTAAATGTAGGGGTTAGGGTTTAGTGTAAATGTAGGGGTTAGGGGTTTAGTGTAAGTGTAGGGGTTAGGGGGTTTAGTGTAAATGTAGAGGTTAGGGGGTTTAGTGTAAATGTAGGGGTTAGGGGTTTAGTGTAAATGTAGGGGTTAGGGTTTAGTGTAAATGTAGGGGTAAGGGGGTTTAGTGTAGATGTAGGGGTTAGGGGTTTAGTGTAGATGTAGGGGTTAGGGGTTTAGTGTAAATGTAGGGGTTAGGGGTTTAGTGTAGATGTAGGGGTTAGGGGTTTAGTGTAAATGTAG
>JAMWET010007154.1:102500-115000 GCA_024036415.1 Prochilodus magdalenae
CACTTTTCTGCTCACACTCACAAACGGCTCGTCCTCTGCCCCCGCCATCTGACCTCTAACTCTCGTGGCAGCGCACACAATATGGACTCTCCCTCTCTCTCTCGCTTACCCTCCCTGTGTCTCTCACTCCAGCGCGCGCTCAGAGAGCACGAGCCAGCCAGCGCGAGCGCATTCCTCAGCTGCAGTGCACAGGGAAGCGAGGAGACGCGCGAGACCGGACAGACGGGGAGCGGGGAAGGGAGCTCGCGAGCCGCCTCTGGATTTCTCCACACGATGCTCGTTTCCGCTTCGGCCGGTCCCTCTTCACCTGGAGCTTTTCTCGAGCTGGATTAACTCGGTCCCACCTCTTACCGCGCTCTCTCCGGGAGTGGATTACTCGTCCCCGCGGGCTGGAGTGAGCCACACTTTCCTAAAGGTGAGGAACTAAAACCCCACACACTCCCAAACCTGCTCCTGTCTGCTGCAGGGTGGAGGTGGAGGAGCCCGTGTGAAGACTGAGACAGTAGAGTTAGGTATGGGGGTCACATGCCTGGAAGGATGGTGCATGAACATACTCCAGTGTCAGTAGCCCTTCAGTCAGGAGTAGGTTATAATGGGCCATGATGCTCCATAAGGGGGTCATAAGGCCTCATACTGTACAGGGAATAAGGAGGGTGTGGGTGCTGGGTTTTTTGGTTGGTGCTCTGGGTCTCCAGCCTCCTCCGCTCCCTGTGAGCTGCAGGGAAGAGCCTGGGCTGTAATTTCACAGGCTGCACGCCTGAAGTGAAGCGGGGAGATTAGGTTTAGGCGTATGCCGGGTTATGAGTCTAATCCGGAGCAGCTCCTGGAGGCAGGAAGGAGCCGGAGAAGGAGTCTCAGAAAGCGGAGCTGCCTAAGTGGGCCAAGGCATGCTTTAATCCGCACTGCGGACACCAAGTTTGATCCTTCCTCGCTCCTGGAGTGAGCGCTTATCTGAGGAATGTCTCCACTTAACCAGGAATACATACAGATTAATACTCAATACAGCCAGTCATGTGATCATAACCATAGGAATGCATGAGGAGCTGGGATTAGGGAGGTTAATAATTAGGGATCACTGTTAGGAATAACTCCAGGCTGAGGGTGCAGCCGCTGGAGGGGAGTCTGTGCACTCTTTCTTCTCTGGCTGTGTGTGTGTGTGTGTGTGTGTGTGTGTGTGTGTGGGGACTACACTGGACTAATCCGAGTGGAGCTCGTACTAGCCGTGCCTCTTTACCACTCCGGATATGTATAGGAAAAGGATAATAATGGGAATTTTGTGAGGAATAATTAGGAATGAGTTAGTCCTCCTACACGGGTCTGTAAAACTCCTACACCAGATCTACAGAAACCAGTTCTCACCCAGCACACACGCTTCTATATATACATATATGTGTGTGTGTGCGTATATATGTATATGCATACATACATACATTATATATATGTGTGTGTATAAATGTGTGTATATAGTTTGTGTATTAAAAGTGTGTGTGTGTATAGTTGTATGTGTGTGCATTAATATACGTGTGTGTGTGATGTATAGATGTGTGTTTATGTATAAATGTGTGTGTGTAAATATAGATATAATGTATGTATATATGTGTGTGTTCGTATATATACCAAACATACATTATATATGTGTGTATAAAAATTTGTATATAGTTTGTGTATTAAATGTATCTGTGTGTATGTATGAATAGTGTGAGTGTGATGTACAAATATGTGTGTGTATATGTATATATGTGTATATAAAAATGTGTATATAGTTGTGTGTGTGTGTGTGATGTATAAATACAGTGTGTGTGTGTATAAATGTGTGTATGTGTGTGTATATATAGATATAATATATGTATGTGTATGTGTGTATAAATGTGTGTATATGTGTATAAATATAAGTGTGCGTGTATGTATGTGTGTATATGTATGTATGTGTGTATATGTATATGTGTGTATAAATGTGTGCGTGTATGTATGTATGTGTATAGGTAGATATGTATGTATGTATGTGTGTATATATATATATATATATACGTGTATGTATGTATGTGTATAAATATAAGTATGTATGTATGTATGTGTGTGTATAAATGTGTGTGTGTGTGTGTGTGTGTATATATGTGTATAAATATACGTGTGCGTGTATGTATGTGTGTGTATAGGTAGATATATATGTATGTATGTGTATAAATATAAGTATGTATGTATGTATGTGTATAAATGTACGTGTATGTATGTATGTGTATAAATGTACTTGTATGTATGTATGTATGTATGTGTATATATATAATGTATGTATGTGTATAAATATAAGTATGTATGTATGTATGTATAAACAGATGTGTCTAGTCATATATCATGTGTTTGCATTAAACAAACGAACCAGAGCGCGCGTCTAAGGCCCCGGTTGATCTTCTGTTCTCATGCTAATGCGGGCACGTCGTGATTTGCATCTCCTTTGTGTGTCCTGAAGGTCTGCTAAATGTCTCGGTGGCGCTCTGAATGCGGCGGCGCGCTGGCGTGAACTGACCTCTAAGCGTTGTTTTTGCTTGTTTTCCCGCAGCGGGAGGTGCAGAGAGGAGGAGCTGCCAGGAGGTGCCATGGCCCCTGGCCTTTAACTGCGACCGAATGCCAAGAAGCTCCGTACTGAAGCCGAAGAGTGTTGTTGCGTGAGCACCTGCGACCGTCCCGTCCCGTTTCTGCCCGACTTGGACCCGGTTTAGGAGCGAGCATGCCGTTTCCCTCGCTCTCGCTCTACGCCCTGGCGCTCCTGCTCATGTCCCAGCAAGGTTCGGGGATCCGATGGCTGTGAGTCTCCTTCTCTCCTCTATCCCGCAGGCTTGTCTTTAGTGTGCGGTTGGTGGTGGGTTGCGGTGCTGATGTTGCTGCGCAGGAGCCTCTAACCACCAGGGCCTTTACCTGGCCTGTGACAGGATACCTGTTTATAGGGCAGGGAGGCACGATGTATCAGTGGGTGATTATCGTGATATCAGCCTTTGCGATATTGATAAGCTCTAATATGCGTACGAACCCTGTAACCATAGTTACCGCATTACGGGCACGTAGAATACTGTGATCGTTACTGCAACACTGGTTTAACCGAAATACTGATATACGGGCTACGACGGATAAATAACGCTCTGTTAATTGCTGTCGTTATATCAGCCTTTGAGATAACGGTATGCAAATGAGCCCTCCAATATGTATATATATATATCTCCAGAGTGACCTGCAGCTGATACTAATAGCTGGGAATATGCAAATGAGCTCACTCGTTTTTATGCCACACCTGGGCTGTACAGTATGTTGTTGGTTAATTATAATATTGCAATGTTTTTAAAAATATGCAAATGAGCCCCCTAGGTACAGTAGGGCTGTATGGTGTAGTGTTATCAGTGTTGGCTCTCTGTAATGCTAATAGGCTGTAATATGCAAATGAGCCAGGGTTTATGGTACGGCTGGTGTATACCGTGTGTTGTTTGGAATCGCAGAGTCATGTTATGAGTAATGTCCGTATGGCTCGGCTCCGGTTTACGAGCTTGGGCGGCTGGAGTACCGGGTCCACTGACGGACAGGATCGATTTTACATCCTGGAATGTTGTGGAAGTTTTGCTTATTGGGAAAAGCTTTTGAAAGAGGATCGGCTCTTCAGATTCCATGGCTGAG
This sequence comes from Prochilodus magdalenae, assembly GCA_024036415.1. Taxonomy (NCBI): domain Eukaryota; kingdom Metazoa; phylum Chordata; class Actinopteri; order Characiformes; family Prochilodontidae; genus Prochilodus; species Prochilodus magdalenae. The sequence continues at coordinate 106,161 of JAMWET010007154.1, forward strand.
GAAGTGAAGCGAGGCACCAGGACTGTTTCAGATTTCCAGATTTTTATTATTTTAGGTTTTGGTCGTTTGGTTTTAATTTAAAATTTGGAAATAATTAAATATGGAAACATAATATCGGTAAAAGTAGAGCCAGAAGTATCATCTATAACATAACCCACCAGCATCACCCCACCCAAACCACCACAGATTTTAAACTAGGCGCTCTGGTAAAGTAACAGGTTCAGATTCTCCGAGTAAATGGTACAGCTGGTTTACCTACTGACGGCTCAGCTATTGTAGAAGTTCCCAAACATGTAGAAGGTCCCGGAATCCCCCCGATGGTCCCAGAAAACGGAGGTATAAATTTGATGTGTATAAGCAGGAAGAGCAGCCCCGTCGCTGAGGTCCGACACGCTCCATGGCACCCTGTAGAAAAGGCCGCGAGTGGGACACGCTCCACGCCTTCCCAGAAAACCTCCTGGGTCACTTTGTATCCGTACGGAATAACCCTCCACGCTGACGGAGAGGCTCCGGGCGAAGAGCCGCAGTAACGCTCAGGGCACAACACGAAACACATGCTGCCATAAACACCTGCGAGCGGCGGGTAGCAGAGGGGCGCGCGAGGGTCACAGCTTATCATGGGGCAGAGCCCCTCGCCCCTAATCCGAAACAGACGGGGGCAGGGGGCACTCGCGGGTTCTCACGAACGCTGAGGCATGTGCTCGCGAAGGAGCAGAAAAGCCCAGAACCGGGCCGGCGGTACGGGGCGGCTCCTACGGCTGATTCGCAGCTCTTTGTTTGTTTGTTTGTTTGTTTGTTTGTTTATTAGCTGTAGACGTTAATGAACCATAGATGCTGTGGTTTATCCGCTGGTGTAAATCTCCCGGTTTTGCTGTTCATATGGTTTTAAACCAGTTAAGTCTTGTTTGTCAACTTGTTTGTTTGTTTGTTGTGTCTTTAGAAACTGCCCAGGTTAGGACTGGACTTTTTAAAGCTCATTTTGAGAGTTTTGTTTATTTTTTTCTCCGTTTGATGTTTAATATTATATTAAAAGTTTATTTTTCTGGTTATAAAGTTTTAGGATTTATCCGGCTCCATGTATATCCAGTAGCGTGTTGGGTTGTTTGTTAGTTGATTGATTTGTTTATTTATAAGTAGATCCAAAACAGTACACTGCAGTTTACCCATTCACATCTTTTAAGATCAAATTATAAAGTTGCTTAGAGATTTAAAAGCAGTTCCACGTATGTTTGTTTGGTTTTTATTTGGTTGGTTGGTTGCTGGGTTGTTGGGTTGGTTGTTTGGTAATTTGGTTGGTTGTTTGGTTGGTTGGTTGCTGGGTTGTTTGGTTATTTGTTTGTTTGGATGGTTGGTTATTTGGTTACTGGGTTATTTGGTTGTTTGTTTGGTAACTTGGTTGGTTGGTTGCTGGGTTGTTTGTTTGTTTTGTTTGGTTGGTTGGTTGTTTGTTTAATAGCTTTAGACCACATGCAGTTTATGGTTATTAAAGATTATGTTTAAAGTTTATTTAAGTGTGTAAATGGTGTAAAACTGCCCAGGCCACCCGTATGTCCATTAGCTTTTTTGTTTGTTTGTTTGTTTTATTTATTTATTTGTTTGTTTGTTTGTTTGTTTGTTTGTCTGGTTGAAGGATATAAAGCCAGGCACTGCAGTGTACTTTGCACATCTCATAGGATCACGTATATAAAGTTTAAAAGCAGGTATGTTCCGTGTTTGTTTGTTTGTTTGTTTTTGTTTGTGTGTTTTTGTTGTTTGTTTGTTGCCATAAATAGAACCAGTTTCGGAGCTTTTTGTTTACCCCTGATGTTGGGTGTATTTTATCGGAGTGACGCGCACGGCTCGTGCAGGGCCTCCAGTGCTGGTTTCTGTTCGGTGTGGACGGGTCTGCGTCCCGCTGACGTGGTTCTGCTGGGTTTGGGCCTGAGGACAGCTGAGGAAGACGTGAGGGATGTTGTTTCTATCTGCCAGATAAGACACAATAACGTTCCGTCAAATTCAGATCATAATAAACATCCCGGTTCTGCTTACAAACACAGATGTGGCCTGGATAGAGAGTTTAGAGTCCGGGTGACCCGCGAGGACCGGCTCATGTAAACCGGCAGCATGACTCCCCTCTCCTGCTGCGTGCGCGTTCCCGGACCCGCGTTCGCCGCCGGCGGAGCCGTTTCGGGCCAGACCTGCGGGCTGGCCAGGCTTTTCTTTCCACTGGCAGTCGGCGCGCGCTTCTTCCCCCTTCCACCGGGTGCCAGAGATTCCTCCCCTCTTCCTCCGCGCCTATCTAATCCTGACGGATCGCTCCCCGAGACGGCTGCGAGCCGGCTCTGGGCACTGGGGCTCTGCGTCAGACATGCGAGACTCGTATGCTAGTAAATGGCATCTGGCCGGCGTTCAGAGAAAACACAGCGTACATGATGAAACGTTGTCTGCGCGCTGCAGCTACAGACGTGGAGGCCTTCTCCTCATGTGTGTGTTTTTCCTTCTCCTGCTGAAAAGTATTTGGACCATATGGAATATCAGTTCACTCCCATTACATCCTTAGAACCAGCTAATTAGAACTTTCCAGGGTTACTGCTTCCATTTCTGAGGCCCTCTGCGCCACAGGACGCCCAGCAGGACGCTCCGCAGGACGCTCCACAGGACGCTCCACAGGACGCTCCACAGGGGCGTGTTCATATGCAGATCACTTATTAATTATGATTTCTGTTGATCCTCTAAATGTAAATACAGTGAACATGGGTGTGCTGACTTTACCGCACACGGTTAACGTACTGAGTTGAACTACTGGATATAAAACACTCATCAGTCGCCTTCCCATGTCCTCGGCTTCATTAATCCAAACTCAATTATTTATAATATTAATTAAACTATTAATAAATTAATTGTATTTAATAAACTAATAATTAAAAATAATAATAACTGAATATTAATCCAGTTTAGGAGGTTACTGTGAAGCTGCCACAGTATTTTATTTCATCCATAGTCCATCCATCAACTCCTCAGCACCAACTTCCCAGCATCCACAGAAATTCTGAAGAATGTGGTGGACTTCCCCTTTAAAATGCAGACAGAAAAAACATTCCTCGAATACTTTACAGCCAGGACGTAAACAAACTCACTCCGAGGGCTTCGGTGTGAAGACGTGGAGGTTCACTGGGGGTTTAGATAGTCAATGCAGTGTCTATGTGTGTGTTCTAGACATGGAGAACCCTGGTTCCCATCACCACCACCACCTCTGTATAGAAAATCTGACCTATGTAACTTTGTATGTATGGGGTGTTTCCGTTATTTTGGCCAGCACCTGCGTAACTAACGCCGAGGCTCGTTTGTCTGCTCCAGGTCTCTGTCCACTCACCACATCAATAAGACCCAGCAGTGCAAGACGCTGCCCGGCCTGGTGTCCTCTCAGGCTCAGCTGTGCCGCAGCAACCTGGAGCTCATGCAGACCATCGCCCAGGCGGCGCGCGAGGTCAAGAAGACCTGCCAGAAGACCTTCTCCGACATGCGCTGGAACTGCTCCTCCATCGAGGCGCCCAAGTACCTCCCCGACCTGGAGAGAGGTGGGCCAGCCGCACGCGCGTGCACCCACACACACACTCTCACGCACCCACACACACACACACACACACATGCTCACGCCAGCACACGCACATACACACGGTTCTGCGTCTGAGGTTACACCCCTAACTCCAGCAAACCCATCCCCGACCTGGACCTCACGTGGGCCACACACACTCTCACGCACCCACACACACACTCTCACGCGCGCACCCACACACATGCTCACGCCAGCACACGCACACACATGCTCACGCCAGCACACGCACATACACACGGTTCTGCGTCTGAGGTTAGAACCCACTAACTGTTTAAACCTGATTATCAGAACTTCCACAGTAACAGCACTACACACTGGTGGTTCTGTAAGGGTTCTAGTAAAGGCAGTGGGGGTATATAGAACCGTGAAATGTCCAAGAACACCAAAATGAGCTTGTAGCAAAACAAGAACCCTGCTTGGTGCTGGATTCTCCATCACTCTAAAGAACAGTTCCTCCACCCAAATGGATCTTTGAGTGTTCATGGTTTATATAGAACCGCTGTCTTTACTAAAGAACCCAGAAAGAACCACCTTTTAAAGGGTGGATATAGTCCTGTATAGCCCCAGAAATGGTTCCTCTATTTTTACAGACTTGGCATTTAGGAGAACTCTATTTGGTGCCATGTAGAACCCTTTTTACAAGGAACCTTTGAAGAACCATCTGTTTTGAATATATACAATCTTTTTCCCTTTAGAACGAAACAGAGCTATATCTATAAAAATGACCTCGGTTCTAAGTGGTTGATCTGCATTTCTCCTCATTTATATTTATAGAACCCATTATAGAACCTTTCAATGTTCATGGTTCTATTTAGAAACTTCACTAAAGAACCATTTTTAATAAATATTTTATTCAGATTTCCCTTTAAAGAGGCTACAAGCTTGACACAGTGACAATAGTAGAACCCTTTTTGGTGCTAGGTTATGTAGAACCATTTTTAGGGGTTCTTTATAGAACTAGATAACAGATCCACTATCAGTCTGAAGAACCATTTCACCATGCCAAAAAAAAAAAAACTTTAAACATGCCAATGAGTCAACATGGATCTGGAGAACCATTTATGAAGCTCTGCAGAACCATGTGCTCTTTGCAGGGCAAGATGGTTCTCGGGATTGATGGTGCCGTATATAGTTCTATATAGCACCAAAAAAGGTTAGTACAGTATATGGCCATTTTCAGAGGCCACTCTAACAAAAGAACCCATAGAGAACCTCTCTGTGTTTATGGTTCTAACTAGAACCATTGCCTTCATTAAAAGTTTTGCTTCACAGGGTCTACTGGCTTGACATTGGAACTGTAGCAGAACCCTTTTTGGTGCTAGGCTATCTAGAACCATTTCCGAAAGGGTTAACTGTGTACATGCATCAATCTGAGGAACCGTTTCACCATGCACACGCCCATTTAGGCAAACGGAACCATTATTTTTACTGGAGAACCCTTAAAGAACCACCTTGTTTAGGTACGCACATAGAACCTTTAAGTAAGGAAAACTGGGTTTTCCAGGATTTGGGCTCCCATGTCCGGTATCTGTATTGGAATAGTGGAACCTACAGATCCGGGTCCGTTTCTGATGTTCCGTTGATCCGGAACGCTCCGCCAGCGTAGAGAGCGGCTCATGGGTACTAGGTTGGTAACGCAGGAGGCTGAGCTGCGACAGTGCCGCTGTGTGACTGAGGGGGTCTCCGCCCACCACAGTTAATAAGGGAGTAATGGTCCTGTCGTTCAAGGCGTTAAACGGCTGGCGGCCGTTCTAAAGGCGCTAGAGTGACCACCCACGTTCTCTCGCTGCACTGTGGAGCCCATTCAGCGCTCGTGGGTCGGAGGGACCTGTTTAATTGTCCGGGGTCGGAGTTTACGAGGAAGGGCAGCGGTTTTAACGCCAGCCCACGGCGGCCTTTCAACTCCTCTCTCGGACCAGTCTGTCATTCCGCCTGCTCCTCATTTCAGGATCAAAGGCTTCATCTTCCCATCTGTATCGGCTTCTTTCGGGAAGCGTTTGAGGAGGAGTGTGAAGCCGCCTTGTTTTCCCCACAATAGAACCCATTCTGCCGGCGATGGTCCAGATAGACGGTCAGGAGTGGACGCTGGTCTGTGCTACTGGGCCATTTAACCCATTAAGTATAGATTACCATTCACATGTGGTCACATGATCAATCATCTCACTGACACCGTGCTGAGGGGCCGTGTTCGTAAGGCTACGTAAGCCTTTCATAGCAGCTGGCATTCGCCCGAACAAGCCTCACTGGCTGATGTGAAATTTCATCAAAGCAGAATCACATCAGTCATTTCGGTCTGTCGAATACACTTTTAGAAATGTTTAGTCCAGTGCCAAATCTCCATTCCACCTTAAATGGTGCAGCATTTAAATTCCACTGCTGACAATTGGCTTCTTAATGGACAGTTGTTTAAATATCTCCATTCCACCTTAAATGGTGCAGCATTTACATTCTGCTGCTGACATTACGTTTCTTATTCCGCTTCTTGGTCAAATTTTTCCGTTCCACCTTAAATGGTGCAGAATTAAAATTCCGGCACTGACATTCAGCGTCTTATTTGCCAGGTGTTTGAATTTTCCCATTCCACCTTAAATGGTGCATCATTTTAATTCCAGTGTTGACATTCAGCTTCTTATTCGCAAGCCCCTTGTTTGTATTTTTCTGTTCCACCTTAAATGGTGCAGCTTTTAAATTTGGCACTGACAAAGTTCCTTATTCACCAGCTGCTTGGTCAGATTATCCCATTCCACCTTAAACGGTGCCACCTTTAAATTCCCCTTGAGTTTTCACCAGCTTCTTGTTTGTATTTTTCTGTTCCACCTTAAATGGCGTAGCCTTTAAATGCTGGAACTGACCTTCAGTGTCTTATTTGCCAGTTGTTTGAATTTCCCCATTCCACCTTAAATGGTGCACTGTTGGTTCCAGCTCTGACACTCAGCTTCCTATCTGCCACTGCTTTTGTATTTTCCCATTCCACCTTAAATAGTGCAGTAGTTGTTGTTATAACTCCTCTGGACGTGCCAGGCTGTAATCGCGGCTCCATTTAAGGTGGAATGATAACATTTGCAGAAGAATCTGGTGAATGTGCTTATCAGGAACGCCTGAGTGCAGGTCAGCCTGCAGGGCGTGCGCAGTAGGATTAGCTTAGCTAGCGTTAGCAATATTCATATTTCAGCTTCCTAATGAGCTCGTATTCCAGTGACAGTCCTGTGATATTCCATAGGACATAATGTAGGCGGTTTTCCAAAACTCATTCATTCTTCCCATAGAGGAATTCCCCATAGACCTGGAGCTCCTTATATGGGCGCAGGAGCCCGGCTGCAGAATGGACACCTCTTCTATTTTGGACCGAGTGTTGCTTTGATGGTGTTGGTTTCAGGTGAAGCGTAAAGGAACGCTCGGACATGTTCCCAGCCCAATTCCATCAGCAGTGTCTGCACCTGCAACGGTGTGGGTGGAGCAGAAGTGCGGTAGATAGATGTGTAGTTTTCCCACCCAATTAAATCTCTCTCTCTCTCTCTCTCTCTCTGCGCATCTCGGTGTCATCTGGTCCTCTCGCAGAATCATGCAATCTAACACTCTCTTCCTGATACTTTGCTGTACTCTGATGTGTAGTTACGGTCCTCATGAATCTGTTATCCTATATATCTCTATCTCTCTCTCTCTACTCATCTAACTCTCTCTCTCTCTCTCTTCTCTCTCCTCTCTCTCTCTCTCACTCTCTATATCCTCTCTCTCTCTCTCTACTCTATTCTCAACTCTGTGTCCTCTCTCTGCTCTCTCTCTCCTAGCTCACGAGTCCATCTCATCTCTCTGTTTCTCTCTCTCCTCTCTCTTCTCTCCTTTTCATCTCCCTATTAATCTCATCCTCTCTCTCTCTCCTCCTGTCTCTCTCTCTCTCTCTCTCTCTTCTCTCTCTCTCTCTCTCTCTCTCTCTCTCTCTCTCTCTCTCTCTCTCTCTCTCTCTCTCTCTCTCTCTCTCTCTCTCTCTCTCAGGGACGAGGGAGTCTGCGTTTGTGTATGCTCTCTCCGCGGCCGCCATCAGTCACACCATAGCGCGAGCGTGCACGACCGGAGATCTGCGGCTGTGCACGTGTGGCCCGATCCCAGGTGAGATACCTGAGCCGGGGTACAGGTGGGGCGGCTGTGCAGATAACCTGCACTACGGGATCATGATGGGCTCAAAGTTCTCAGATGCGCCGATGAAGATGAAGAAGAAGTCCGGCTCACACGCCAACAAACTGATGCACCTGCACAACAGCGAAGTGGGCCGACAGGTAATACGGCTCACCTGTTACAGAACCTCAGGTTTTACACTAAACCTCATCTCGAGCTTAACCTGTGACCCTAAAGCTCACCTGTAATACTGAACCTCACCTGTGACCCTAACGCTCACCTGATGTGCTAAACCTCACTTCTTTCACTAACCCTTACCTGTTGTGCTAGCGCACACCTGTTAAACTAACCTCATTACTTTCACTAACCTGCACGTTATACTAAAGCTAACCTGTTATGCTAACCTAATTACTTTCACTAATGCTCACCTGTTATGCTAACGCTCACTACTTTTACTAACCTGCACCTGTTATGCTAACCCTTACCTGGTATGCTAAAGCTAACCTGGTATGCTAACCTAATTACTTTCAATAACTCTTACCAGTTATGCTAACGCTCACCTGTTAGGCTAAACCGTCATTCTGCTAACCCTGTAACGGAGATGCTTTGTATGTCACCTATTGTAATATGCGTGTCTGGACACACCTGGGACACTGAAGCTCACCTGTACTGGTTTAATGTTCTTTTACTAATGTTCTAAACTCCTCCCCTCTCCCGCCGCAGGCGCTGAAAGACGCTCTGGTGATGAAGTGTAAATGTCACGGCGTCTCGGGCTCCTGCTCCATCCGCACCTGCTGGAGAGGTCTACAGGACCTAAAGGAAATCGCCATGGACCTGAAGGCCAAGTACCTGTCGGCCACCAAGGTGGTCCACCGGCCGATGGGCACGCGCAAGCAGCTTGTGCCCAAAGACATCGACATCCGTCCGGTGCGAGAGAACGAGCTGGTTTACCTGCAGAGCTCACCTGACTTCTGCACCAAGAACGAAAAGCTGGGCTCCGTCGGCACTCAGGAGAGGTGAGCACGGAACCTGAGGGTTCTAGATCACCTTCCCTCTCTCTTGGTCTGTTGGTCAGAGCCTTCTATGCCAGTGTCAGTACCCTAAAGGGGAATTGCACCTGTTTGTAGAATTC
>JAMWET010007154.1:120000-145000 GCA_024036415.1 Prochilodus magdalenae
CGCCTGCTCCTCTCCCTCCAGTCGCATGCCTGGGAGACAGCTTAACTTCAGTAATAGCTCCGCTCTCGGTTTTAAATAACAGCATTCTTCACCTCCTGCTCTCGCTCCCAGCAGCCGTCCTCTCTCTCAGCACGCAGGCCATTAACGCCGCACAATTATAAAACAATGCACTTACGGAGAGCGGCCGGTGGAGTGTGATTTATGACGGGGCTATTCTCCGCTCACTTTAGATGCCTCGGGCTTTAGCGAATGAAAGCCCCCGCAGAACGTGGAGCTGCTAGACTGGAATACCAGGCAGAAATGTTCCCTGGGTACAAATCAAATGCCTCTTAAATGCACTTTATGGAGCTTCAGTGCGGAGGATTTAATGGGTGCTCGGGACGGACTTTTACTGTAGCTGGGGTTTAACGTACGGAGTGAAGAGGTGGTGGAGGATACTCGAGTCTGCGAGACGCGTGCTTTTGCACACGTGTGACACACGTTCAACCCTGTACAGGTAGAACCAGCTCCGAGGTCTGGAGTTACTTTACCACACGTCTAGTTTGTGTTAATGACCGTATGTGATGGACGACTTTGGGGGGAGAAGGTGAAGTGGGATGTGGAACGGAAACATCGTGAAAGCTTGATATCATGGCGTCCACACAGTCCGGTATGATCTGATCAGCCGTCTGATTACCCAAGTGGCCATTAGATTTTGAAATCCGACTAAGAGAGCCGGATCTGATCTCCGTAGAGGGGTTTCTCGACTGAGAGAGCGGTATCTGATCTCCGTAGAGGGGTTTCTCGACTGAGAGAGCGGTATCTGATCTCCGTAGAGGGGTTTCTCGACTAAGAGAGCCGGATCTGATCTCCGTAGAGGGGTTTCTCGACTGAGAGAGCGGTATCTGATCTCCGTAGAGGGGTTTCTCGACTAAGAGAGCTGGATCTGAGCTCCGAAGAGGGGTTTCCTGACAAAGAGAGCTGGATCTGAGCTCCGTAGATGGGTTTCCTGACAAAGAGAGCTGGATCTGAGCTCCATAGAGGGGTTTCTCGACTAAGAGAGCTGGATCTGAGCTCCATAGAGGGGGTTTCTCGACTGAGAGAGCTGGATCCGATCTCCGTAGAGGGATTTCTCGACTGAGAGAGCTGGATCTGAGCTCCGTAGAGGGATTTCTCGACTGAGAGAGCTGGATCTGAGCTCCGTAGAGGGGTTTCCTGACTGAGAGAGCTGGATCCGATCTCCGTAGAGGGGTTTCTCGACTGAGAGAGCTGGATCCGAGCTCCGTAGAGGGGTTTCCCGACTGAGAGAGCTGGATCCGATCTCCGTAGAGGGATTTCTCGACTAAGAGAGCTGGATCCGATCTCCGTAGAGAGGTTTCTCAATTGAGAGAGCTGGATCTGAGCTCCGTAGAGGGATTTCTCGACTGAAAGAGCTGGATCTGAGCTCCATAGAGGGGTTTCTTGACTAAGAGAGATGGATCAGAGCTCCGTAGAGGGGTTTCTCGGTGCGTGTGACCCTTACTCTGATTTCTTTCGTCTTTCTAAGTCTGCGCATGTGTGTTAACAGACTTAGGTACCAGAAATAGGCCAACACCTTGGCCATGAGGCAGTAACACAACACCGGGAGTGACTCTGAACCCATGTAGTTGTCAAAAGGATTGAAATATTCATTATTCTTCATTTTCAGTTAAAATGACTGGTCAATAAGAGGTTCTGACCTCTGTTGACATCACATCTCATGCCTTTAATGCATTTGTTGTTGGTTGTGGAATGCGGAAATTCGATACTAGACCTGGATTGTGTACTTTTGATTTAATATTATTTCTTTATATATATATATATATATATATATATATATATATATATATATATATATATATATATATATATATATATATATATAAAATAAAAATAAATAAATTTACAACAAAAAAAAAGTTCTAACTGGCACTAATATATATAATATATTTATATGATGTATTTTAATGGAACCGGAATTTTTTCCAAGCAGTTTTGGGTCATTTCTGTTGGTCCATTCACCATGAAACATAAACACAACATAAACACAATAATTCAAATAATACATACAATTGAAAATCAGCAAAAATGGAGCTGCAGGTTTCTCTTTGGACAGCGATGATGTACATATAGCTATATTTAGATTTTTATATGTTAGATTCACAGCTGTGTTATGTGTGGTTCTGTTTGTATTGGTATGTTGTGTTTCCGGTATCCGCCCGAGGAGGAAGGTTCTCTCGCTCGTAGAGGGTTTGGTAATTCCCGTTTGGATTTTGTAAACAGTGCTCTGTAATAGGCCTGAATGGGACATCCTGGCACCGTTGGCAGGAGCAGTAACTGGTGCTCACTAAGGGTCGAAAACATCAATAACATCATTAACACACTTCCTTTCTTTCCCTCCCTCCCTCCCTCCTCCCTCCTCCCTCCTGTCTCCTCGGTCTTCCAGGCAGTGCAATAAGACGTCCAGCGGCAGCGACAGCTGCGACCTGATGTGCTGCGGCCGGGGCTACAACCCATACACCGAGAAGGTGGTGGAACGCTGCCACTGCAAATACCACTGGTGCTGCTACGTCACCTGCAAGAAGTGCGAGAAGATTGTGGAGCGGTACGTGTGCAAATGATCGGGATCTCCTCCTCCAGACGGCGGCGGAGGCTCAGCGTTCCCAGGAAGAACCTACAGCTAGTCCCTCGGGTTCTGACGCAAGTTAAAGTACGCTGGAGCTCCAGGACTACGCTGGAGTTCCAGACTATTCTGCTTCCTCTCACTCTAGATTTTATCTGGAACTTCCGCACCGGGAATTCTACATCTGATTCTTCGGATCTCCGGCTTTCAGACATCAACCAGCTTTACTCCACTCTTCCACAGATATAACCAAAGCACTACGTTACGAAGAAGGGCTTACTGTCGTCTGAGGCTTGTGTATTTACTCGGAGAAATGGCTTGTGTGGGTTTGTGTTCTGAATATTCTCAACAAAGCTCCGACCCGGAATTTTGATTTTGCATTTGAATGACTCGGACATTACTGTTTGTGTGTTTTTATGGACGAACGTCAGGTGACATGGGTGACGTAGCTGTGAGAGAGTCCGTATCAGGTTTTATTGTGAAGGCTGCCGTCCTAAAGGTTGTTGTCGTTGTTGTTGTTGTTGTTGTTGTTGTTGTTGTTGTCGTGTTTCCCAGAACCATCTCGTTTCCTGTTCTTATATGATACCGGGTCCCTCTTTAATGGTGCCTTCAGCATTCTTCAGTGAGGAAGAGCGCTCCTGACAGCGACCAGGAATTGGACAGGAAGTTTTTAAAGGGAATTCCGGTTGGAGGGCTTTGCGTGCTCGGATGGTACTTTTCACGAGAGGATCGAAGCATGCGTTTAGTGGACTGGGAACAATGATAAAAGACCAAATGGACCTTCTCGGATGTGGAACTGTGGGGCGGCTTCTCCGTATGAGCATGAGTAGTTCAGGCATATGAGTTTATTGGGCAAATACCAGCATTTACTTGTGTATCCTCACCAAGAGCGTTTTGGACTTTGTACCTTCCGTCGTTTTTATCCCGTGTGCAGACCGCAGCTGTACTACGCGCAGTGCCACATCATGAACCACTTATCTGTGGATGTACATACTGTCATTTTTGTATGCTGAATTTACAAACAAAAGAAATATTTATAGACTAATTAAAGAACCTTTACCAAGCTCGGTGAAATCCAGCTCGTCTTCATTTCCCTTTCCGCTCCGCGACCGCTCCTTGCTCCTGGGATCTGAGAAACTCCAAAGCTTTCTGGCTGAGCCGTCATTAATTTGAGTTCCTTGTCTTGAACAAATAACAATTTGCCACAATTTGTCCTGACAGTGGAATAAATCAGCGGACACCTTAAACATGTTTGGGAGGGAAGGCCAGAAGGCCGAAGGGCATCCTATTAAACCGGTGGAAACCCTGGGAACGTGTTTGTTCAGATCTAATGCCCTAATAAGTAGCAAATGCATAGCCAGCAAAGCCTCAAAGCCTGGCACAGCCAACGTCACACTTTCCAGCCTTTAACTGGCCATAACTCGGGCCCCTGTGAGAGAGCCCATTGTCTGGTTCAGCTTCTCGAACAATGGAGAAAAGCAATCAGCCTGCAAACGGGCCTGGGCTGCACATGCAAGGGGAACCGTTCGGAGCAGGTTTAATCACGGCTGGTTCTCCCATGTGATGTGATCGGACCGATAGCAGGGAAAGCAGTTACTTATTATTATTATTATTATTATTATTATTATTGTGTTCTATGTTATAAATATTATGCATTAGTAGGTATATCAGACCTGATATTACCAAAATGACCAGGACTGGGTATCGGATAATTCGGCTGATCCATGGGAAAGATCCATTTACTTCGGTTGGGTTGCAGCATGTGCTATACCTTACAACAACAACATGCACGTGTGCAACCGGGGACAACAACATGGAGCGTGTCGAAGAGACAGCGGGATGGAGCAACTTCATTTACAGTCTCAGTCAAGTGGTGTTTGAGTCAAGCCTGATTCCACATTTTAGAGTTATCAGTTTATTTGGACAGCAAGGATATATAATATAATGTGTGTATAATAAATTATATATATATATATAATTTATTATACACTACACACAATATAATATTATAATAGTTACAAGTCTCATAAAATAAAAAAATTATACAAAATTATTATAAAAATAAAAATCAGTATATTTTTCTGAACACCTTTGACCTAACCGTACTGTGACGGTATGTTGATAATCGGTGCGGAGCGTTTTGTAACATACTTTCTAACACATTAGTGAGAAAAATAGGCAGCGTTTATGTTTCATGTTTCCTCTTAACTGTCCAGTAAATAAACAGTAACTGTATGTTACACTGTGCAGTAGTGATCTCTCTGTGGAGGACCCGTTAACATAATCACACTGTACCGAGTCATAAGAGAGCTAAGATATACACAATACAGACCCCGTACGATATACACGCTATACCGTGTACACCATATACACACCGACTCCATATATACACGATACGTACACCATACGATATACACTCTACATGGTGTACACCGTATACACAACTTCACATATACACGATACCTACACCGTACGATATACACTCTACACGGTGTACGCCATATACATTACGACTCCGTATATACACAGTACATACATACACTGTACAATATACACTCTACACAGTCTATTCACATACTTCACATAAACACCATGCATACATACACCCTACGATACATGTACAACTTCACATATACGCGATACCTACACCGTACGATATACACTCTACACGGTGTACACTGTATACACGTCTCCGCATATACACGATATACATCATACAATATACACTCTACACTGTCTACACCATATACACAATACATACATACACTGTACAATATACACTCTACACAGTCTATTCACATACTTCACATAAACACCATGCATACATACACCCTACGATATACACTCTACAACGTGTACACTGTATACACAACGTCTCCGCATATACACGATACATACATCATACAATATACACTCTACACTGTCTACACCATATACACAATACATACATACACTGTACAATATACACTCTACACAGTCTACACCGTACCAACATACTGCACAATATACACCATCGACTCCACATAAACACCATGCATACATACACCCTACGATATACACTCTACAACGTGTACACTGTATACACAACGTCTCCGCATATACACGATACATACATCATACAATATACACTCTACACTGTCTATACCATATACACATACATACACTGTACGATATACACTCTACAACGTGTACACTGTATACACAACGTCTCCGCATATACACGATACATACACATATACGCTCTACACAGTAAACACCATGTACAGAATGACTCCACATATACACGTTACATACAGTCACCGTACACTATACACTCTGCACGATATACACAACCACTCCACATATACACAATACATACACACACTGTACGATATACACTCTACACAATATACACCATTTTCACACCGACTCCACATATACACCATACATACAGACACTGTACGATATACACTCTACAGGGTATACACCATATACACAACCACTCCACATATACACAATACATACAGACACTGTACGATATACACTCTACAGGGTATACACCATATACACAACCACTCCACATATACACAATACATACAGACACTGTACAATATACACTCTACAGGGTATACACCATATACACAACCACTCCACATATACACAATACATACACACACCGCACAATATACACTCTACACCATATACATAACCACTCCACATATACACTATACATACACACTGTTCACTATACACTCTACATAGTATACACCATATAAAATAAACAAACTATATTCAGACAATAATTTACAGTTTACACAATATATATATATATGTGTGTATATACTGTATATACCCACAAAGGTGGAATTAATGACCTGTGCATGGGAGGACTGGATGCACTACTATAAGGAGCTAATAATACACTTCAGAAACTTCGGAGATATTAAAAAGTGAGCGCCGTGTCAGACTGAATAACACCTCTATATAATCCATATTCCAGCTGCAATAATCTCCTGTTCGACCTACAAACACAGATGTGGGACGAACTCTGATATCTGCACATCCCCCGATTCCCCACTCTGTCCTGGGTCTGATATAACCCCTGCACGGTTGCGACATAGGTTGCATGGCTATGGGTCTACAGGCTCCTGGCCCAGGCTGGGGCCTAACACGCAGGGTGCACACGGCGAGCACATGTTCGACATGTTGACCGAACTGAACCCGTAGGAGCGAGAGAGCTGGCAGGGGGACGCCGACAACATGCTAGCAGTCAGGGAGGCCTGTTAAACAGAAAGCAATTATTAGCGCATTAGCGATCGGAGCGCTTTTACGGCCGGGGTTTGTTTACAGCTGTCTGTTCCCCTCCGAGGAACGAGAGGGGAACCACTCTAGCACAATCAGCGTTCTTTCCGAGAGGACTTTAATGATGAAAGTCAGAGTGCTGCGCTACATTCTACAGCGCAGCGCCGGGCTGTACCGCCGCCAGGCCGTTGTCACTGGCTCATAAGGGTTTTTATGCGGCGGTCCGGTTCTGGAGCCAAGAACAACGCTGGTGTTTTCATACACGGCGAGGAAAACCCTGTACCAGAAAATCATTTGTAAAGTGGGACCACTGAGAACGAAGCAGCGCGATCGTAGATCACACACTTCAGGCCAATTAAAGCCCGAAATAACTAACACAGAGTAGCAGCTACCCGCGTTCAGCCTGATCTCAGCTGGCAGGTCTCGGGAACCCGCTCAACTCCGCGGTGGTTCCGCTGCGGCGGCGGTTAGAACCCGTAGCTTAGCTTCGGCTGTAGATCAGGAAGCTACCGGCTGCGAATACACATCTACCAGACACGGTCATGTGTCTCACGTCTTCAGACAGGAGGGACATCATTGGCTGCAGGTACCGCACTGCACATCAGTAAAGTCTACCAAACACCTGTAAGGTTAAACACCACTGTAGGTAGAGTTGCACAGTACAGAGGAACCTGTAGTCTGGAGAACCGAACTGAAGCACCACACGCCTGCTTAAAGAACCAAACAAGTTTCTGTAGTCCACACTCCAACTCTGACTACCCAACACCTCCCCTGCCTTGCATCCGCATTTCCAAACACCTCCCCTTCGTCTTACCCACATGACCCAACACTTTGCGCTCCTCACACCCAAATTACCCAACGCCTCCCCTTTCACATACCCACTAGACCCAATAACGCCTCTTCCATATATTCCCATTACCCAACATCATCTCCTTCCTCATCAACACATTACCCAACACCTCCTCTGCCTCTTACCTGCATTACCCAACACCTCCTTATCCATATGGACTCAATTACATAACACAATCAACTCTCCATCCCTACTTTACCCAACACCACCCCTTCCTCAAACCTACATAACCCAACACTTTCTGTCCTCATCCCCACTTTACCCAACACCTTCTCTTCTACATGGACTCATTGCACAACACAAATAACTTTTCATCCCTACATTACCCAACACCTTTATCATACACACATTACCCAACACCACCCGTCCTAATTCCCTCATTACCCAACATCATCCCCTTCCTCATCAACACATTACCCAACACCTCCTCTGCCTCTTACCTGCATTACCCAACACCTCCTTATCCACATGGACTCATCATAACACAATCAACACTTCATTGCCCAACACCACCCCTTCCTCATACCTACATAACCCAACACCTTCTGTCCTCATTCCCACTTTACCCAACACCTCCTCTTCTACATGGAGTCATTGCACAACACAAACAACTCTTCAACCCTACTTTACCCAACACTTCCACTTCCTTATACACACATAACCCAACACCTTCTGTCCTCATCCCCACTTTACCCAACACCTCCTCTTCTACATGGAGTCATTGCACAACACAAATAACTTTTCATCCCTACATTACCCAACACCTTTCTCATACACACATAACCCAACACCATCTATCCTTATTCCTTCATTACCCAACACCATCCCCTCTTCTACATGGAGTCATTGCACAACTCTTACCCCAACAACCCTCTTCAACCTCCCTTCTACTTCCCCCAACAACCTTCCCCTTCCTCACTCTCACACATAACCCAACACCCTGTTCTGTCCTCATCTCTCACTCCAAATTAAATAACACTGCCTGATCCCTCTTCTACTTCCCAAAATTGCACAACACAAATAACTTTTCATCCCCACCCTACATTACCCAACACCTTATAGCATACACACATAAGGCATTACCCAGAACCCCCCATCTATGACAAATTATAAGGTATGTTATCATAACGCCAACACCATCCCCTCTTCCTACAGCGCCAACTGTCCAATAACCTGGTTCTAGATTCACTTACCCCATTACCCCAGTGAAGAGTTTCCCCTCACAGGGACACATGGCCAACACAACGCCAACCCCTCCTCACTCTCGCGTTACCCAAGGACCAATGAGTGTGTTGGGAGGTGGGTCGGGCTCTCTCTCACTAGAGGGTAAATTTGTGCGTGCATGATGTGTTTATACCTCTTGAGGGTATGATGACTACCTAATAGTCCGCACAGGTGGGAGAGTGACCTCAGCACTCAGGCTCGGATCTGTCAGCACGCTGGGGACGCCTCCGGCTTGGGAATGGCCAGTTTAGGCAGCTGGAGGGAGGAGGCGGGGACGGATGGGGCGGTCATTCGTCCCTGTCCTTAAAACCTACACGTTCTACGCAGTCCCTACAGCGCCAACTGGCCCCCAATAATCATCACCAGCTCAGCGCCGGATTCACTGATTCACTAAACAGTGAAGACGTTTCCCTCACAGGACACAGGCCAACAACGGCCCGAACCGGTTCTGCTCCAATAGAGGAGGCCCGTGAGTGTGTTTGGAGGTGGGTCGGGCTCTACAGTAGAAGGTCATTAGTTTGTGTGTATGCATGTATGTGTCTTATACCGTGTACTGTGGTATGATGACAGGGTCTGTTCTATAGTTCCTCACAGGTTGGAGTGTATAACTCTCAGCACTAAAGGTCGGATACTGTCAGCACTGAGGGGTTCTACAGTTCCTCATTGTTGGAGTGGCCAGTTTAGGCAGCTGGAGGGAGGAGGCGGGGACGGATGGGGCGGTCATTCTGTCTACAGTCCTTCATTAGTTGGAGTGTATACTCTAAGCTCTAAATGTAGGTACAGTGGGGCCCCACACTATCATCACCAGCTCAGCGCCGGACTGATGAGTGAGAGGACACATGACCGACTCCCTGTAAGAGAACATGGGCACCTCGTCTTACTGAGCCGAGGCCTGTTACATCATAGACTCTAAATGTAGGTACTGTGGTATAGACTGAGTCTGTTCTACAGTTCCTCATTAGGTGGAGTGTATAACTCTAAGCTCTAAATGTAGGTACTGTGGTATAGACTGAGTCTGTTCTACAGTTCCTCATTAGGTGGAGTGTATAACTCTAAGCTCTAAATGTAGGTACTGTGGTATAGACTGAGTCTGTTCTACAGTTCCTCATTAGGTGGAGTGTATAACTCTAAGCTCTAAATGTAGGTATTGTGGTATAGACTGAGTCTGTTCTACAGTTCCTCATTAGGTGGAGTGTATAACTCTAAGCTCTAAATGTAGGTACTGTGGTATAGACTGAGTCTGTTCTACAGTTTCTCATTAGGTGGAGTGTATAACTCTAAGCTCTAAATGTAGGTACTGTGGTATAAACTGAGTCTGTTCTACAGTTCCTCTTTAGGTGGAGTGTATAACTCTAAGCTCTAAATGTAGGTACTGTGGTATAGACTGAGTCTGTTCTACAGTTTCTCATTAGGTGGAGTGTATAACTCTAAGCTCTAAATGTAGGTACTGTGGTATAGACTGAGTCTGTTCTACAGTTCCTCATTAGGTGGAGTGTATAACTCTAAGCTCTAAATGTAGGTACTGTGGTATAACCTGAGTCTGTTCTACAGTTCCTCATTAGGTGGAGTGTATAACTCTAAGCTCTAAATGTAGGTACTGTGGTATAGACTGAGTCTGTTCTACAGTTCCTCATTAGGTGGAGTGTATAACTCTAAGCTCTAAATGTAGGTACTGTGGTATAGACTGAGTCTGTTCTACAGTTCCTCATTAGGTGGAGTGTATAACTCTAAGCTCTAAATGTAGGTACTGTGGTATAGACTGAGTCTGTTCTACAGTTTCTCATTAGGTGGAGTGTATAACTCTAAGCTCTAAATGTAGGTACTGTGGTATAGACTGAGTCTGTTCTACAGTTTCTCATTAGGTCGAGTGTATAACTCTAAGCTCTAAATGTAGGTACTGTGCTATAGACTGAGTCTGTTCTACAGTTCCTCATTAGGTCGAGTGTATAACTCCAAACTCTAAATGTAGGTACTGTGGTATAGACTGAGTCTGATCTACAGTTTCTCATTAGGTCGAGTGTATAACTCTAAGCTCTAAATGTAGGTACTGTGGTATAGACTGAGTCCGTTCTACAGTTCCTCATTAGGTGGAGTGTATAACTCTAAGCTCTAAATGTAGGTGCTGTGGTATAGACTGGGTCTGTTCTACAGTTCCTCATTAGGTGGAGTGTATAACTCTAAGCTCTAAATGTAGGTACTGTGGTATAGACTGAGCCTGTTCTACAGTTCCTCATTAGGTGGAGTGTATAACTCTAAGCTCCTTTGTCTCTTATAGGCCAGTCCTGGACTAACTCGTGTCCGTTTGGAGAAAGAGAGGGTTGCTGTCTCTTCTCAGCCTCTGCCAGGATTTCCGAGCTGGGAATACCGAGCTAGCTTCGTCTTCTTCTAGCTGCTGAAGATCCAGAGTTGCTGGTGTGTGACGTGGTGCCAAAACCTTTTTACCCTCTCCATGACGTGGAATGATTTTATTGTTCATCATGGATTTAAAACGGCTGTACCCAGAACAGTCTACGGTGTACGGACTGAGCCGGGTTGTGAATGAGGAGATTCCCCACTTTCCATATGAAAAGCTCAGCAAACCCAATTGGATTGACCTCATGTTGACCTCTGTAAAGGCCGGATTAGGAGAGGATGGGGGCCGAACCCGTGGAGCTCCAACGCAGCGTGAACTCGGCTCTATCCCTGCAGCCTGGCTCTAAAGCCTGCTGAAGAAGCGGAAGCGGCGCGCTGAGCTAATGGGGCAGAATGGCTCTAAAGCCTGGGGTCGGCCTTTGTTAGCCACACCAACGTCCCTTTAACTGCAGAGCGCCCCCGGCGCCGAGAGGAGCCCCAGATTGTCCCCTTTGGCCAAAGAGGGGCTAATTACCGTGGAAGGCGTGCGGCCGCCGCTGCTTCTGTCAATCCGGGAGAGTTTTGCACCCCGAGTGACCCGTGCTCTGCGGGAAAAGGCCTCTGAAGGGGACGAGAGAGGGAGATTTAAGGGAAAGGAGTGGAGATCCACAGGGTTAATGTCAGCGGAGACCATAAACCGCCGACGGGGCCTTTGTGTTGGGCGCGGGCTGGATGCTCTTTGTCAATGGGGGGCACACAAAGAATTTGACTGGAGTGGTGAAGCTATTCAGATGTACTGACCCGTACTGTAAATGGACTTTAGTGAGGGCCGTAACCCAACCCCTGCCCCACCCGCCCTCCGCGCCCCTCCCCTCCTTTGGTAACCGGCCCCAGCAGTGTGTGCAGTTAAATGGTGTTTTGTCATCATTGTGGCTGCCGGCCTTTAGACATGTTGTCATGGGGAAGGCTGATGCAAAGCATGCAGCATCCCAGGAATGTTATGGCACCAACACGCTTCAGGGTTTACTGAGGCTCCTCGGAGAGCACGGATCACACATGGAGCTACCGCCCTGCTTTCTCAGAACCGTCTGGTTGATATTGTCTTTATACACTCGTCATCAAACCACATCCGCACCCAGGAGGAATCAGTCCACAGGAATGAAACTTGGTGGGTAGGTTTGACACCATAACACACGTGACTGTTCCGCCGTACATGTGGCGTAAGCAGGGACGGGTCTCATCTCTGTACCTGACTGACCCTCATCCAGCGAGCAGTGGTGTCCTCCATCAGTCCTCCTGTTAGTGCAGCACCATCGGCAGACGGCTGCACCACGCAGGACTACATGCACACAGACCGTTACCACGACTGTCCTTAACACCACGTCTCCGTCACCAAACACTGCAGTGGTGTCGTACCAGACTGTCATGGAGTGACTCAGAATGGCAGCGGGTCATCTTCAGTGACGAGTCCCGCTTTAGTCTTGGTGGAGACGCCCAACGAATCCGTGTGTGGAGGCACCGTGGTCAGCACCGAGATGATTGATAGGGACACAGCAACCGAACTCCAAACCCCGCCCACATGCAACAATACCCACTCCGCCCCAACGCAAATAGGAACGATGAATTCCTGGCAGTGTGTGTTTGCACACAGACGTATCTGAGCTCCACCTTTAACCCAACATGTAGCGAAACACCCACATACACTAGGGGGCAGTGAGCACACTTGCCCTGAGTGGTGGGCAGCCGTATCTACAGCGCCCAGAGAGCCAAGTACGTGAGCAGGTGATCTGAAAGACTAAATACTCACCTGTGCTTAAAGTATGCAGACCGGCAGCCCAGGTAACTACAGTTAGCATAGCGTTAGCACTCATGCCTGTCCATGTCTCCATGTTGTGAGGTGGTCTTTCCGTTACAGCCCCCTTCCTTTCAGTCAGCCGAATGGTAGCAGGCCTCAGTGACTCATCCTGGAGATGCTGACTCTGGGAGAGCACACCTGGATGATCTAACATGACTTCATAGATCATGTAAATGAGCTCATTCATATACTGGTTCATATACTGTCCATATGTACCGACTGCCCATGTAGCATCGTTATTACCATGAGCCGGAATAGATCACTCCAAACTGAGGAGTCTTTGGTGGGACTCACTAACGCACGATTAGAAGATACTCCAGCTAAACGTCTGCAGTGAGAGCTTCTGATTCTATCAGCGACGTTAGCGATCTGCTACCGTGCATCTGTATTAGCCGGCTAGCAAACGGCCCCTAAAGAGTCCAGCCTATAGCCCAGAGGGTCCTGTAGTCTGAAGGTCAGATGGGAAAGAACACCACGGCTTGAGGAATTCAGAATGGCTGAATTACAAGAGCTGTCCAGTGCCAGCTTATCAGCGAGAGAACTCTGGAACAGCTGGATATTAGATTACCTAAGTCACGCACATGAATAAGTTTCACATGAATGATGGCTTTCTGATACATACCTCAAGCTCAGGACATCATGTGGAAAATACGGAATTCCAACTTCCAGTCCATTCCCTGTTCATTTCTACATATATACAATTCATATATATCAGGAGGAATATATATCGACGTACAGATATTATATTATATATGAGATTATAATTAGCATCCTGAAGGGGTTCGCTGCTAATCAACAGATGCATCATATATTACTATATTAAAATGAATAAGAATTTTTCATATGGGCTTTTTGGAATTTCACTGTTAAGAGGTCATGTATCACATATAGATGGTTATAGGTTTATATATATATGTATATATGTATATTTATATATATATTCACGTCCTGCTCCAGAAGCTAGACAGATTTCAGATTTGGAAAGATTCAGGTCCTGGACCGTTCTCAGATTCCCAGCTTAGCTTATTCTAGTAATTAACTTTATTAGTGTTCTATAGAGTTCTAGCTCCCAGGTTCTGGGGCAGAGGGTTTGTGGTGAACTGCATTTGCCTGAAGTCACCGTAGAGGTGGGACTGCCCCCGTCGAGCCGCTCACACATTAGTTCATTAGCCAAAGAATGTCCGTGTGTCAGGCAGGGTTAAAAATACCCGGGATCGAAAGTGGCCACGTGTGAAGAGGGAAAAGAGCCGCATTCATGCCTAATCGCGCTTCAAATATGTCTCCAAATCACATTAGCGCTGCGGGGACGGGGCCGAGGGACGCTTTTCCATATCTACCATCGCATAGCAGCCGTAACATCAGCGGGGACAGGTGCAAAAACATTGATTCTGAAACACGATGATGGTGACTTTCCTATTAATCATAATCATGTCTCCCTGTTGATCTAAACCGAATCAGTGCAGCCAAATGCATATTGAAATTTCAGCTAATGGTCTGCTGGCGGGCCGGACCCACGTCCCGAAAAACATCCCAAAATATGCGGGAAATGAAGAGAATGGAGCGGCTTGTGTAAGAATGGACCTCTGTTTCTGGGGCGAGCGCGGGAGGGAGTTTAAAGGAGCTTAAGTCCTTTGGGAAAAGTCAACACCGTGCAGGGCAATCGCCGGAGAGCGCCGGCAGCTGAAGCCCGAGAGACGTGTTCGCCACGGAAAGGTGAAAGTCAACAAACGCGGGGACAATTGCGAAGTAATGGGCATTAGTGGCCGGTCAGGGGGCGGCGGGAGTGATTTAAACGGGCACTGTTTGACTGGGGCCCTTGCCAGCCCAGCTAGAGTTCCCTACGCCAGCCCCTATTAGAACGGGATTGAACTTAACCTTTGGCTTCTGCTGCGTATTGTGATTGCTGGGAGTAATTGCTGCGGCCAGCTGCTTAGAAACCCCTCGCTACCCTGACTTTTCACCAGCGCGCTCTCCGCCTGCTCTTATACGGCCCCGAAAAAACCACACCGATGAATTATGGTGCTCATTGCTTTGGCTACAAGTGAGCCCTCTTGACACACATACTTAACTCACTCCTGCAGGCCAACGTAAACCGGGCCGCTCTAAAGTAGCGGGCGGATGTGGGAAGTCTATCTAACAGGCCGGAGATACGCACAGATAATCTAATAAAACATACAGAGGGAAGATATATGTGCATATATATTCCCCATATGCGTGCTATATATGTCAATACACCATGACGTCCCAGCACTTACATTCCCAATGACCCGTATATGCATATATATTTACTCACATTCCAAAACATATGTGCAATATATCCCGGTCCATTCCAAATAACCCATATGGAGGAAATGTATATGCAGGTTTCCCTCACATACGTGTGGAATATCTCAGATATATGTGAAAACCTGTCTGAAGCACATGCAATTCCAAAGTGGCCGTATAGGAAACGTATATATATGTAGATTTATTACCTCACGTATGCGCTTGTACATGTGAAGTCTGGGATTAGCAGAGATAGCTGCATAAACCAAACCAACCCAAATATATACACATACTTCCCTGTATTATTTAGTGATGTATATATTAATGTCTATTTTTAAATGTCATATATTTACATATATATTTTCTCCTTTTTCAAAATATGCATGCAATATATGTCAATATACATGATGTCTGAAATTCCAAATAACATATATGGAAGTAAAACATACATATATTTATTTTGATATAATGATGATGTATCTACCAGGCCTGGGATTAGCACTGAAAATACACATATGTACACGTTTACATTTTGTAATAGATACATACATACATATATATATAGAAACATATATACACACATACATACATACATACATACATACATACACCCATTCATACATGCACGCATACATACATACACACACACAAACTTATACATATATATATAGATATATATATATATATAGAACCATATACACATATGTACATACACACATACATCATATATTATTTCAATTAAAATTCCGTGTTGAAATATTTAATACTGAAATATGCTGAACATTAAACACACATATATTGACAAAAATCCAATCTATATGTGTAATATATGTAGCACAACATATTTCCAAAAAAAGTTATATGGAAAAAAGGTTAATGTAATTATATCTAATATATATGTATAATATATACATACAATATATATAAACCTATAACCATCTATATGTCAAAATACCTGACATCTTAACAGTGAAATGCCAAACAACCCATATGAAAAAATCATATTTATATCGTATATATTTATTTTAATATAGTAATATATGATGCATCTTTTGGTTAGCAGCAAAACCCCTTCGGGATGCAAATTATAATCTCATATATAATATAATATCTGTATGTAGATATACCTCCTTGATATTTTCATGATATATATGAATTGTATATATGTAGAAATGAACAGGGAATGGATGGATGGATTGGAAGTTGGAATTCCGTATTTTCCACATGATGTGAAAGGAGCTTGAGCTACATATCAGAAAGCCATCCTTCATGTAAAACTACAGCGTGACTTAGTTATGGCCACTGATATCTGCGAGTTCTGTGAGTTAATCTAATATCCAGCTGTTCTCTCGCTGATAAGCTGGCACTAGACAACTCTTCCATAGCCAGCCATACTGAATTCCTCAAGCCGTGGTGTTCTTTCCCATCCCATAATTTCCGGAGCACAAACACGGCCTCACACATATCGGCTGGAATATTTCTTTGGCCTCGATGCAAAGTCGATGACTCACCCTAGTAAATATTAAATAGGGACTGTAACGAGGCCCTGAACGTGCAGGCCGCTCGGGATTAGCCGTCCCCTGATTGGTTGCTAGCCGTCCTTCCGACTCATTCGCGTCCCATGAACGATGAAACATTAACAATGGATCAGTGACTCATTCAGAAACCCAGGTCTACGGTTTCATCATCAGGCCTGAATTCAGAACCAGCAGCGTGCACACAAGCAACACTCCCACACATAGGTGGGTTCTCCAGGGGGGGCTCCACTTCTTCCTGAACCAGCAGACCTCCAGCTTCTCTGAAGAGTCTCCACCAGAAGATCTCAGACCCATTACAGGTTCGCTTCATTCCCACACTTCCAAGCCAGGATCCATTTAGGAGCCTTCATTCCGAAGGGCGCACCAGTCCAAATCGGCCCAACCGCCCGAAATGCATTATGAGCGAGCCGTCCGTGTTTATAAAAGCGGCTGGGATTTGACGTTCATGGGTAAAACCACAAAACTCAAACGATGGTAGCCCAAGCACATCACGGAAAACACAATCATATGCCTCTAAATCTTTTAACTACGCGGCTTTTCAGAAGGTAGGTAAGAAAAACACGGGACTTCTGAGCGATTAGAGAGGAATTAAAACATATATGCACTGGCATATTCCCATCCGTTTCCAAGGCTATGGGTAATTCTGAGTGGTAGCCAGTCTTCGCCCTCTAATTGCTTCCATATACTTTTCACTAGATGAGGTAATGCCATCTACTTAGTGCGGAACAAATGGCAGCTTTGAGCCCATTACACGTTGCCAAGTGTTTGCAGAGGAGATTTAGCTGAAGCGTATGAGAATTGTCTGATTAAGGCTTCAGCTAAATCTCCTCCGTGAAACCTAGCGGCGTGTCGCTAACCGGCCCGAACGCTCGGTGCGAAAAAAGAACCGCCCCGTCATCTATCATGCGTATATTGTTATTGTATGTGAAGGTTCTCCGCTCGTGATTTTGATTTATTTGCTGGTAGTACCATCACTCCTCAGCTCATTTGAGCCCGCTGCAGTTTTGACAGTAAGAACAGTCCATCACTCCTTAGGCAGCTGACCCCATATACGGGCCACATGCATCACAACCGAGGCCGAGACAGGCCTGATTTACGCTCACCTACAGTATTACAGCACGGCGACGTGTTAAGCCTCCGCTAACGCCAGCTCTGCAGCTACGTCTGGTTCGGAGCTCAGGAAGGTCTGAGAGAATGGCTTCCCTTCCTACCTCGAGTGTGGAGTCGACCAGCCCAGACGTGCTTGGTGTCTGGAGTTTGCTTCTTTAGCTTTAGCGCTATCAGGCTAATGTAGCTAGCCAGTAATGTGTGCCATCTTTGGTGCGCTTGCCCTAAAGATGTTCAGTCGGCTGTATCCGATTTGTTTATGTGGTTTCTCACGCTGTACGTCCCACGGCCATCTGTAAACACCGACGGTTTACACAGCTAAAACAGCAGCGTCTCCTAATTTCAGTGTAGCTTTGGGGTGGTCTAAGGGGGGCCTCGGCCATCTCAGTTGGAAGCCTGGAGCGTTTTTCAACTTTTTCCAAATGAAAGATTGACCGGGTCTCTGGAGTGAAAACCAGACATTCCCAGTTCCAGCTTTCCAGGGACAGTATATCAGTAAAATAGCTGCACCCAGAGGGAATCAACCAACAGGAATCAAACCTGGTGGGTAGGTTTGACATCCTGAGACATGCTAATGATGTGACGTAGGCAGGGAGGGGTCTTACCTCTGTACCTGACTGACCCAAAAGCCACCGTTACAGACCTCCAGCGAGCTGTGGTGTCCTCCATGATTCCTCCTGTTAGTGCAGCACCATCGGCAGACGGCTGCACCACGCAGGACTACATGCACACAGACCGTTACCACGACTGTCCTTAACACCACGTCACCGTCACCAAAGACTGCAGTGGTGTCGTACCAGACTGTCATGGAGGGACTCAGAATGGCAGCGGGTCATCTTCAGTGACGAGTCCCGCTTTAGTCTTGGTGGAGACGCCCAACGAATCCGTGTGTGGAGGCACCGTGGTCAGCAACGAGATGACCGGTTTGTGGTCACACGTCCAGAAGACCTGGTGTCCCTCCACCTCCACCCCTACTGCACCATCTGCAGGAACTGTGTGAGGATGTTCAAGCTGCATGGGATTGGATTATCACAGGACTCCATCCGGAACCTCCTCTTTAGGAACCTCTACGTTTGTTTGCTCGACATACCGAGACGTCTGGCGTGTTGGGTTAGCGAACACGGCGGCCCGACGCCATACTGAGAGACAGACTTCTGTATGTGTAGCTCAATAAATATTGATCATATCAGTCTAAATTTATCATCAGTTATTGATCCTGGTCACCTTTATCCTCCTTCCCAACAGACAGGCAATCTGAGATGACCACAAGAGATACAGTCTGTAATTCACATTTATATTAAGTAATAGCCGGACCCTACACGTACCCTCCCCTGGGCTCCAGTTCTAGAGACGCTGCTTTGAAGTCCCATAATCCCTCTTGCTTTAACCTCTGGGTCACCTGCAGGTCTTTCCTAGGACCAGAGTTTTCAGCAGCATATACACACCCGTTCGGCACGAATACCACTTTCTGACCTCCGACATGTGAACACAGCATTAGCTCTGCAGTATGTGGGAAGCTAGCTAAGCTAGCTCCTGGCTATCTGACCCTTAAGAAGTACGGGATGGTCTTCAACCAGCCGCGCCCAAACATTAATGCCTGGAGCTGTGAAAGCCAGGCCTGTGATTAGTTCGCCTTTAATTAGCCTCTGCTTAATTAGCCTCCAGGGTCATGACGAGCTGTCAGCTAGCCAGGTGAATGTGAGGTCAGCAACTGCATGTGTGTGTGTTCATCTTGACTATGGTAGCTACGATGACATAGGCTAGGTGTTGTAACCCCTCTGGTTCCTTCAAGACGGGTGCTACCACGACCACAACCTCATGAGTAAGTCTAACTGAGATCACACATTGGAACGTTCTGATGCAAGTGTGATTAGCATGATGCTAATCAGCTCAGTATAGGCTAACAGCACTTGTTAGCTGCCTTAGCCTCATGGCTCCAGCAGTGCTGAAACGAAGGCAGCCAAGCGCATCTTGGCTGATTGTCCACGTTTGAGGGGGTGAAATGTTTTAGATGCGTTTCGTTGCCAGACGTTCTCTTTATGGTTTGCATTTTGAGCGGAAACCCATCCAAGCGTTCCTAAAAAGTTCCCGCCAACAACCTTTCAGCTTCTAGATATTTCCCCCCGTCCTTCGGCCCATTCGCTCTCCAGCACTCACCACTTTTGGCCGTCCGCTTCAGAGTAATCACTATTATGAACTTGGGTTGTGATTAAGGTTGTGCGTTCGTCCGTGTTTGGGGTTTCGGTATGCTATAAACCAGAGCTAACGTTATAAGCTATGCGAGCGCCTGGAACGACAACCCAAGCAAACCGTTTCGCTGGAGGCCCCCCAAGCCATCACTGCCCAAGAGCACTTAGCAAGACCGAGGGGCAAACAATAACACGTGCTACGAAGCGGCGGCTGCTCCGTAGTCACCCCTCGGCTCGCCCACGGTTAGAGGAGTGAGCGATTTAGCTTTCTGAAGGTAGAACAACATCCAGGCTGATAGGAGACAAATGAAGACCAGTTGTGCTCTGCTGTGGGTGGGTATGCGGAGGAAAAAAGAGGGAGGAGGAGAAGAAAAACTGGGCAAGCTGTGCAAATTTGAGGTATTAATCTTTGCTTTGAAGGGGATAACACAGTCCTGGAGGATGAGTAATGTGGTGCTCCATCTTGATTTAGCTGTGAATGGTGTGAAGGTGGAGGGGCTTGGATTTATCTTTGTTTGGCTGAAGCCTGGCGAGGAGAGAGAGAGAGCGAGCGAGAGAAAGAGATCTATAGTGCAGAGGTCTATAGCAGCTGGTATGAAGTTATAGGATGAGCACATGTTCAGAGCAAGTTCAGGTCACTGTCTGCAGTTCGAGCTCGCTTCTGATTAAAACCAGGCCAAGATCTTCTCTCCCCTCCAGGCATGGAAGTCATTCCTGATCAACCTTCCATTACGGCTGCAGCATATTTTCTCGCTAATGTTCTCCATGTCCAGCGAGAGCAATCTCGCCAACTACCGACCTAGCCAGGCTCCGCCCCTGGATCCAACCAGAAATCTCATTTAACTGCGGGGCAGAACTTCACATTTCGATATGCATTCATTCTGGAGGTTCCTGGTGAAATATTAATAGGCTGAGCTGAACGTTCATTAGCCTCAGCTGACTTAGCATGCATGCTCGCTAACATAATGTGGTAGCTGCTGGAGCACGGCTAAAGCCAGTCTAAAATATTTCCTGGTAATATTTTCTCAATGAGACTTGCTATGTGTAACGACATCATGAAACAGTACAAGCCATGGCGCCCCCTAAGCTTCCTGTAGTGTATTACAGTCTGTCAGAATGAGTGTGTGGGTCGTATCGCCCCCTACACTTCCTGTAGTGCATTACAGTCTGTCAGCATGACCGTGTGGGTCGTATCGCCCCCCTACACTGCCTGTAGTGTATTACAGTCTGTCAGAATGAGGGTGTGGGTCGTATCACCCCCTATGCTTCCTGTAGTGTATTACAGTCTGTCAGAATGAGCGTGTGGGTCGTATCGCCCCCTATGCTTCCTGTAGTGTATTACAGTCTGTCAGAATGAGGGTGTGGGCGTATCGCCCCCTATGCTTCCTGTAGTGTATTACAGTCTGTCAGAATGACCCTATGGGTCATATCGCCCCCTACACTTCCTGTAGTGTATTACAGTCTGTCAGAATGAGCGTGTGGGTCATATCGCCCCCTACACTTCCTGTAGTGTATTACAGTCTGTCAGAATGAGCGTGAGGGTCATATCGCCCCCTACACTTCCTGTAGTGTATTACTGTCTGTCAGAATGACCGTGTGGGTCATATTGCCCCCTACACTTCCTGTAGTGTATTACTGTCTGTCAGAATGACCGTGTGGGTCATATTGCCCCCTGCACTTCCTGTAGTGTATTACTGTCTGTCAGAATGACCTTGTTGTACAGGGTATTGTGCTCAGAATGTACTTACATTTTCCCTTCACTGGTTTTGCCAACAAACACTTAGCAGACCTATAATCAGTTTTCCCTGGAGTGCATTAAAGAAAGAATCTGAAATAGCTTCAGCTAATATCCTCTCTCTCTCTCTCCTTCTCCTTATCTCTCTCTCTCTGTAACTCTCTCCCTCTCCCTCTTTTCTGTCTTTCTCTCTCTCTGTCTCTCCCTCTCCCTCTTTTCTGTCTTTCTCTCTCTCGGTCTCTCCCTCTCTCTCTGTATCTCTCTCTCACACGTATGTAGCTGCGGAGGATCCCGGGAGAGTCCTTCTCACCCTGTGGCAGTATTTCCTGATTGTTTTGCAGAGCGTGCTCTAATGTTTACTGTCTGTTTGAGGAGCTGAAACCGATGCCCTCATTAATTTAGACTCGAGTGAGAGGCTAGAAGACAAACAGCTGCCTTTTCAGCTCTCTATGACCTGAGAGAGAGAAGGAATGTGCATGTGGATGTGACTGATGTAGGACGCGGGGGTGCTGAAAGGGCTCCAGCACCACCCAGATGAGTAACATCAGCTTTAAAATACTGTGAGCGCAGTACAGGCCTGAGAGCGCCTGATTTAGGCTGGAGTTTGTTTTTATTGTGTTTACAATAATTCTGCATTTTCATATTCATCATTCATCAACTGGAGCATTCTGACAGACTGTAATACACTACAGGAAGTGTAGGGGGCGATACGACCCACACGGTCATTCCGACAGACTGTAATACATTACAGGAAGTGTAGGGGGCGATACGACCGACACGGTCATTCTGACAGACTGTAATACACTACAGGAAGTGTAGGGGGCGATACGACCCATAGGGTCATTCTGACAGACTGTAGTACACTATAGGAAGTGTAGGGGGCGATACAACCCACACGGTCATTCTGACAGACTGTATTACACTACAGGAAGTGTAGGGGGCGATATGACCCATAGGGTCATTCTGACAGACTGTAGTACACTATAGGAAGTGTAGGGGGCGATACAACCCACACGGTCATTCTGACAGACTGTAGTACACTACAGGAAGTGTAGGGGGACGATACGACCCACACGGTCATTCTGACAGACTGTAGTACACTATAGGAAGTGTAGGGGGCGATACGACCCACACACTCATTCTGACAGACTGTAATACACTACAGGAAGTGTAGGGGGCGATACGACCCACACGGTCATTCTGACAGACTGTAATACACTACAGGAAGCGTAGGGGGCGATACGACCCACACGCTCATTCTGACAGACTGTAATACACTACAGGAAGTGTAGGGGGCGATACGACCCATAGGGTCATTCTGACAGACTGTATTACACTACAGGAAGTGTAGGGGGCAATATGTCTTCTACTGTGGGGGGCTGAGTGTCTTTCACTGTGTCATTCTTCGTTAAATCCATGGTTTTGTTTAGAGGTGAGTAAAGAAGGGGTTGCCAGAACCTCAGTAGTATCAACACAAGCCGAACGCTGTCCAACCAATCCGACTGCGCAGGTGGAACTAAGTGCTGTATAACTCCTTTTGGCAACTAACATGATTTGGCTCTGGCTTGAGCATTCCTGGGCTGGTCCCATGATCCCTGGCTACTGCAGGGGTGTGTATCGGGGGTGGGCTGGGGGCGTGGGCTGTTTAGAAGTTAACTGTGCCAACATTCCTGCTGCCCGTTTTGTTGGAGGGATTTCCTGAGGCTGCTGCGCCAGCGTGGCACTGGGTGCTGGGTGAGCGAAGTAGCTGGCACTGCTGGATGGTGGGCACTACTTCTGCTCCACCAGCACATGCATGCTTATCATTTATGCTTGTTGCCCACTTTATTAGAAACACCCACCTTGTGCTTCCACTGACTGGCCACTTTATTGGAAACCTTGCACCTCCAGTGTTCATGCTATATGCTGACAGTGTGTTCAGGTCCACAGTGGAACACGGATGCGCCTGAAGAGAGCCAAGGCGGGTTTATCCGAGAGGTTGATTTGATTCTGGGTCCAGAACGTTCTGAGCAGGATAAAAGAAATTGAGTGGAACTGGACCCGAAGGGCATGGAGCGGGAGCAGAATTCCTTGGCTCCGGCTGTAGGACAGAGATTACTGCAGATAACGGAGGGAGTCATCGGCTGCGTTTAGTGGAGATTACGGGCGGAGCGCTGATGGCGGAGCGCTGAGAGTGGGGTTTAGAGGAGTGTAATTGTCTGGAGTGGAGGACGGGCTCGGCCAGAGGGGCTTTATTAGCTGGACATTAAATAATGTTTAGAGAAGTCTGCATCAACAGAACCAGCACGGACAATCAGTCACCGCGCCAGGCCAGCTTTACCTTGGCATGCAGTCAGAGTCAATTACACCGCCTTCAATAACACACAGTAATCATACCCCTCTCTCTCTCTCTCTATAGCTTCTCTCTCCTCTCCCTCTAATAGACCCTCTAATTTATAACTCTATACACATCCTCTAACCTCTCTCTTATCTCTCTCTATCTCTCTCTCTCAGTGTCTATATATCTATCTATTAAATTCTCCCTCTGCTATCTTCCTCTCTGTCTCTCTCTCTCTCTCTCTCATATGTTATCTCTCCTCTATAACCCTCCTCTCTCTCTTATCTCCCTTTGTCTCACTGACTCTCTTGTCCCTCTCTTCTCTCTCTATCTGTCCTCTTTGGTCTCTATAATCTTCCTCTCTCTCTCTCTCTCTCTCTATAATGATCTATATCCTCTCTCTCTGTCTCTTTCCCCCCACTGTCTTACTCTCTCTCTCTCTCACTCTCTCTCTCTCTCTCTCTCTGTCTCTCCCTTTGTCTCACTCTCTCTTCCTCTCTCTCTCTCTCTCTCTCTCTCTCTCTCTCTCTCTCTCTCTCTCTCTCTGTCTCTTTATCTCCCTCTGTCTTCCTCTCTGTCTCTCTCTCTCTCTCTCTCTCTCTCTCTCTCTTCCTCTCTGTCTCTTTATCTCCCTCTTTCTCTGTCTTTTTATATCTCTCTCTATCTGTATCTGTGTCTCCCCCCCTCT
>JAMWET010007154.1:152500-165000 GCA_024036415.1 Prochilodus magdalenae
CACATCATACCTGCTCTGTGGTGGTCCTGTGGGGGTCCTGACCATTGAAGAACAGGGTAATACAGTACACAGAGAAACAGATGGACTACAGTCTGGACCTGTACACCTACAGAGTGTCCTGTATGGTGGGTGGAGCTGATGTTATAGCTGGTAGGCGTAACATTAATATATATTTATATTAGTAACCACCTGGAACACCAAATGGACTATGAACATTAGTAAACACCTGGTATATGAACAAGTTAGCTGCTTGGTAAGCTGGATGTTCTACTGAGCACCATTAAACATGGATTCAATATTTGATTTAACATGTGGTAAAACGAAAAACCCAACCCAACACGCAAAGGATGCTGTAACTTTCGCACAGGCCATGGTTTATGTTCTTATTTACACTTGGAACAATCAACAAAGCATGTCACTTGACCCGGGGAACCCAAACTTTCGCACGCGACTGTATATTAAGCATCTAACAGCTTAGAGTATGTTTTCTCCATCAGATTCCCGAAGCGGAGCTCTCCGTTTTCTAAGATGTAATGAGGACCCAGCGGGGTGTGCGGGCGCTCCGGCTGATCTGAAGCAGAACGCTCTGATTGAATTGTAGAAGTGAGAGGGCTTTAATTGTTTGTGACATCAGAACTGCACACTGGTGAACTCGCAGAGCCGAGCTGTGAGAGAGCGGGAGGAGGAGTGCAGCTGATTTATTGGAGCTCTAATTCAGAGCAGAACACCCAGAAAGGGAGACACGCTCTCAGGCTCACGCATTCTCCACATACGGGACGGTTCTAGACTCCTGGGAAACTTACACGATGTGGTACCGCGACTTTACCTAATCCCTAATCCAGAAAGTCTTATCTCACATATATATTATACATGTGCCCCCATCATCAAAGATCAGCTGCAGCCAGAAGGAGTTAAACGTGGTGGGCGGGTCTGACATCGTGAGACCAAGGACGGGTCTCACCTGACATCTCTGTACCTGACTGACCCAACACCACCATTACAGACTTCCAGCGAGCAGTGGTGTCCTCCATGAGTCCTCCTGTTAGTGCAGCACCATCGGCAGACGGCTGCACCACGCAGGACTACATGCACACAGACCGTTACCACGACTGTCCTTAACACCACGTCACCGTCACCAAAGACTGCAGTGGTGTCGTACCAGACTGTCATGGAGGGACTCAGAATGGCAGCGGGTCATCTTCAGTGACGAGTCCCGCTTTAGTCTTGGTGGAGACGCCCAATGAACCCGTGTGTGGAGGCACCGTGGTCAGCACCAAGATGAATGGTTTGATGTCACACGTCCAGAAGGCCTGGTGTCCCTCCACCTCCTCCCCTACCGCACCATCTGCAGGAACTGTGACACCCTGAAACCAGTCCACTCCTGTCTAGCCTGTGAAGGTGGATGTACCAGCTTGTTCTACCGGACTTTCAGGATCGGACTCTGGATCAAACTGATACTGCAGAACCGACTTAACTGTTAGAGGAGCTTGTAGCAGGATGTTATTCAGTATCCACTATGAATTGTTCAGTATCTACTATGAATTATTCAGTATCCACTATGAATTGTTCAGTATCTACTATGAATTGTTCAGTATCCACTATGAATTGTTCAGTATTCACTATGAATTATCCAGTATCTAGTATGAATTATTCAGTATCCACTATGAATTGTTCAGTATCCACTATGAATTATTCAGTATCCACTATGAATTATTCAGTATCTACTATGAATTATTCAGTATCCACTATGAATTATTCAGTATCCACTATGAATTGTTCAGTATCTACTATGAATTGTTCAGTATCCACTATGAATTATTCAGTATCCACTATGAATTGTTCAGTATCTACTATGAATTGTTCAGTATTCACTATGAATTATCCAGTATCTAGTATGAATTATTCAGTATCCACTATGAATTATTCAGTATCCACTATGAATTATTCAGTATCCACTATGAATTATCCAGTATCTAGTATGAATTATTCAGTATCCACTATGAATTATTAAGTATCTGCTATAATGTGTGAGTTATTTAGTGTAGGGATGAAAGGGATGGAGGAGTGTTCAGGGGTTATTATGCTAATGAGGCCTCTTTGACTAAATAATGGATACAGTGGAGGAAACATTTCGGTGTCAGAGAGACATTCCCTCCTCATTAGCGGTCAGACAGTCTGAGATTTATCTTTCAGCTTCTCCGGCATCAAACATGACTCACCAGGTCTCCTAGGAATGGCGCCTGTCCGGGAACATTACCGTCAGCATCAGCGTGATCATATGAGAGGAGTGACTTCAGCTCTAATACACTTCAGAGCATTTACAGCTCCCCCAATAACGCTATCTCACATCGCTGTCCCATCACGCCCAAACGCCCCAAAGCAGCCCCGCCTTTAACCCTCCGAGGCCTAGCAGTGGTGCGCGGGACCCTTTCACCTCTTCAGAGTTCCCACACTGGTGCTGGTTCCCAGGCTCTACAGAACCCGTTAGGAACGGGCCTCCTTTTCCACTGGGTTGAGAGCTGAGCGATTACGTATCTGGAGGTGGGCGGTCCTTAGTCCGTAAGCAGAAGTCGGCGGACACCTCAGGAAAACATGGTGGATCGTGTTCTGTGCAGACTGTACTTCCTGGTTTGAGGGTGTATACCTCACCCTCCAGAACCAGCTCTTTCAGCATCAGTGCTCGGCCCAGAGGGACCGCCATAGACAGCGATCACTCGCAGGACCACTCCTACGTGTTCCTCTGTCCCTTATGAGGTAGGCCTGTTATAAAGCACACCTTATGTTAAGGTTCTTAGTAATCTGTAGTGATTCCCACATCACGGATAACCTGCACGGATTAATCGGCAGGTGTTCAGAACTTTTCGAGCTCATTAGAAGACGAACACCGTCTGCTGAATGTGCTCTTCCACGAGGACATCGCCGGTGGGATACGGTCGTTCCCGAGCCAGCTCAGTGCAGTTCATCGTGCAGCACCATGCCCCTTTGCTGCTTGCATCACGGGTTCCACGGTTCCAGACCAGAGGGTTGGTGGAGCTGGAACAGCACCGATTTTTTTGGTTCGAGATTTTGGTACCGGAACCGTGTTGGTGGAAAAGGACTAGAAACACCTGGAGACATGCACTGGTCCGGCGTTCCTCCGGACATGGAGAGTGATTATAGTGAGTTCGATTCCTCTGGGAAGAATTTGTTGCTGTATATCTAGGAACATTGCTGTGAGGATTTGATGGGCCAATACTGGTGGGGCTATATATCCCTGTAACTCTTGGTAACGGGCATGGTGGCTCCCGCCTGGCTGCTCCGGAGTGTCCCGTTCTACTGGTGAATGCTTTTCCTTGGAATTCCAGCCAAACAAACATCCCACATGAAGCGTTAGCGTTTTGCTAATGGGCCTAATTGTTGGGCTACATGATTCTGTCATTTCCTGCATTAACCTTGTAGCTCCACTGCGCAAACAAGAGAAGCATCCTGGGGTGGGATGGCGGGGGGGTTAAGGAGGCTTTAAGGTGGAACCGGAGTTTAAAGACTGAGCGGGTTAACTGGACCCCTTCCCAGCAGGCTTTCCTTCTCAGCATGGGTTTTACAGCAGGGACGAGATCAGTGCTCTGGCCTGTATGCCTGCGTCCTGAGGAGGGTCACGCTGCTGATGGATGGGTCCATGGTTGGAGGTAAAGCTCAGGGGTCACTGTGGCTCAGTTAGAGGCAGATGGGGCATTTTTTGCCCCGGACTCTGATGTCACATCAAAGAGCAGTGGCATGGCAGGAGCTGCCACAGTGTCTGTAGCGGTCAGCAGGACGGAGACCGAGTCATGGAGGGAGTATCTGGTAAAACTGTCCAAATACACTTCATCAACAGCTCAGCTCCTTAAAGTGGTCGTTCGGGGGGCATCAGACCGATCCATTACGGTCCTGAGCCAAGCAAAGGAGAAGCTGGAATGACTGGAATTGGGTTCAGAACTCTCCAGAACATTATTAACACCTGGAAGGAGAATAGAGAACCTCCACTACACAGAGAGAACTCCTGCATGACCATGATTGGAGACCCCTTCAACACTCGGTGAAGGTAAAACTGAACTGTGGAATTCCCGACTGTGTTGAACTGTGACAGTAAGATCATTCCCAGACTTCTGGAACTCACAGGATCGGGACTAAACAGCTGTGTGGACATTAGAAGACCACTTAGTGAGACTAACCATCTTTAGTCTGCTAGGGAGCATAAAGACAGGACTCTGGAACGATGGAGAAGAGTCATGTGGTCTGGTGAGTCCAGAGTGATGGGAACGTCAGGATAAGAAGGGAAGAGTTGAAGTGATGCGCCCATCACGCATGCCGTCCACAGTCCAAGCCTCTGGAGACAGTGTTAGAGATCAGCCCCCCTAGGGTTCAACAACGTCATGTGGTAATACAGTGAAGTCAGCGGACCACCTGAACGTACTGGATGGACATGTTACCCCATCAAATGGCCATATTCCAGGATGACCATTCCGAGATCATCTCGGATTGTGAAAGAGAACGTTGAGGGAACATGAGGAATCATTTAAAGTCCTGGAAGTCTCTGGGATGTGCTGGAGAAGACTTACAGGCAGACGGACAGGCTTCATACATATCTAATAAAATCTAATAATCTGATTTTACAACAAAAACTTCAGTTGAGTCACATTATTATGACCACCTCCTACTTTGACAGTCCATCCCTGCAGATCATGTACAACCATACATGCTGATAGTCTTCCCTGGGGCAGCTGGGATCTTCCAGCAGGACGATGCCACATGCCACGCAGCTAGAAATGCCCGACCATGGTGGAAGACCCTTTCCTCACTAACTCCCCAGACTTGAACCCAACTGATCATCTGTGGGACGACCTTGATCGTCCTGTTGCCTCTACGGACCCTCCCTCATGCCCCCTCCCCCGAGCAGCTACGGGATGCACTGCAGTCATCCTGGCTCCAGATACCTGTGACCACCTACCAGGACCTTACCGAGTCACTCCCAGCCCGTCTAGCTGCTGTCTGTGCTGCACACAGCGGGTGCTCAGGATATTAGCTCATCGGTCATAATAATGTGACTCGACTGTGTGTAAGTTCTGAGGCCCTCCAGGCCTGAATCGTATGTGTCTCATCTTCCGACTGAGTAAATTCCCTGGGCTGTTAATGAGGAGGGAATCACGAGGAGCTCCGGACGTCTAGATAGCGGCAGGGAGACGTTTTACACACCGGCTACATTTCCTTATCAAACCTCAGGAATTTATTAGAGTCAGTGCCTTAAAGCCTGCAGTGTGGGATTACGCAGACAGGTCATTAACCACGCTGATATCACCCTGTCTGACCAGACCATGACTTCACACTTCAGAGGCTGTTGGTCACGTGAGACAGAAAGGGCTCAGCTGGAGCCCTGCACTGGGATATGGTTATAGAAGGTTTGGACTTGAACACAGTACACGGTTTCAGTGAGAGAAACGCCAGGTCTGCCAGGCGCTCTCGTAATACGGGAATTTTGAGGATTAAGAGTCATGACCTGTCAGCTAGTACATGAATGCATAAGAAGGCTGTACATGGCCTGTACATGAGTCTCAGTGCCTAACACTGGTGTGGCTCTGGGTATCATAAGAGAGGAGGAGGAGGAGGAGGAGGAGGAGGAGGTAAGTAAGTCATTTTTCTCCTGAAAGCCCATTTGGAGCTCACTGGGACACTCTGGACTCTATCAGTCCCCCTGCATTAACTCCTGCTTTGTCCAGGACACACACTGACATCACTGCAGGAGTGTACAGCTGCTCCTAAATGCGAGTCAAACCTCTGGAGCTCAAATCAAGTCTCGAGTCTCTGGGGTTAGAGTCTGAGGCTCAAATCTCTGGGGTTAGAGTCTGAGTCTCTGGGGTTAGAGTCTGAGTCTCAAATCTCTGGGGTTAGAGTCTGAGTCTCTGGGGTTAGAGTCTGAGTCTCTGGGTTTAGAGTCTCAGTCTCAAATCTCTGGGGTTAGAGTCTGAGTCTCAAATCTCTGGGGTTAGAGTCTGAGTCTCTGGGGTTAGAGTCTGAGTCTCAAATCTCTGGGGTTAGAGTCTGAGTCTCTGGGTTTAGAGTCTCAGTCTCAAATCTCTGGGGTTAGAGTCTCAGTCTCTGGGTTTAGAGTCTGAGTCTCTGGGGTTAGAGTCTGAGTCTCAAATCTCTGGGGTTAGAGTCTGAGTCTCTGGGTTTAGGGTCTCAGTCTCTGGGGTTAGAGTCTGAGTCTCAAATCTCTGGGGTTAGAGTCTGAGTCTCTGGGGTTAGAGTCTGAGTCTCTGGGTTTAGAGTCTCAGTCTCAAATCTCTGGGGTTAGAGTCTGAGTCTCAAATCTCTGGGGTTAGAGTCTGAGTCTCTGGGGTTAGAGTCTGAGTCTCAAATCTCTGGGGTTAGAGTCTGAGTCTCTGGGTTTAGAGTCTCAGTCTCAAATCTCTGGGGTTAGAGTCTGAGTCTCTGGGTTTAGAGTCTGAGTCTCTGGGGTTAGAGTCTGAGTCTCAAATCTCTGGGGTTAGAGTCTGAGTCTCTGGGTTTAGGGTCTCAGTCTCTGGGGTTAGAGTCTGAGTCTCAAATCTCTGGGGTTAGAGTCTGAGTCTCTGGGTTTAGGGTCTCAGTCTCTGGGGTTAGAGTCTGAGTCTCAAATCTCTGGGGTTAGAGTCTGAGTCTCTGGGTTTAGAGTCTGAGTCTCAAATCTCTGGGGTTAGAGTCTGAGTCTCAAATCTCTGGGGTTAGAGTCTGAGTCTCTGGGTTTAGAGTCTCAGTCTCAAATCTCTGGGGTTAGAGTCTGAGTCTCAAATCTCTGGGGTTAGAGTCTGAGTCTCTGGGTTTAGAGTCTCAGTCTCAAATCTCTGGGGTTAGAGTCTGAGTCTCTGGGTTTAGAGTCTCAGTCTCTGGGGTTGGAGTCTGAGTCTCAAATCTCTGGGGTTAGAGTCTGAGTTGAGTCTCAAGTCTCTTTGGTGTGAATCTGAGTCAAGTCTCGAGTCTCTGTGGTGTAAATCTGAGTTGAGTCTCGAGTCTCTGTGGTGTGAATTGAGTCAAGTCTTGAGTCACTGGTAAGAATCTGAGCCATGTCTCCGAGGTGAGAGTCTGAGTTGAGTCTCGAGTCTCTGTGGTGTAAATCTAAGTCAAGTCTCGAGTCTCTGTGGTGTGAATTGAGTCAAGTCTTGAGTCACTGGTAAGAATCTGAGCCATGTCTCCGAGGTGAGAGTCTGAGTTGAGTCT
Organism: Prochilodus magdalenae; assembly: GCA_024036415.1. Taxonomy (NCBI): domain Eukaryota; kingdom Metazoa; phylum Chordata; class Actinopteri; order Characiformes; family Prochilodontidae; genus Prochilodus; species Prochilodus magdalenae. Next base: position 159,713 of record JAMWET010007154.1, read on the forward strand.
GGAGTCTCTGTGGTGAGAATCTAAGTCGAGTCTCTGTGGTGAGAATCTAAGTCGAGTCTCTGTGGTGAGAATCTGAGTCGAGTCTCTGTGGTGAGAATCTGAGTAGAGTCTCGAGTCTCTCTGGTGAGAGTCTGAGTTGAGTCTGGAGTCTCTGTGGTGAGAATCTAAGTCGAGTCTCTGTGGTGAGAATCTGAGTCGAGTCTCAAGTCTCTCTGGTGAGAGTCTGAGTCGAGTCTCTCTGGTGAGAATCTGAGTCGAGTCTTGAGTCTCTCTGGTGAGAATCTGAGTCGAGTCTCTGTGGTGCATATGCAGTATATATGTAGAGAGAGATGAGGAGAGAGAAAACGGGGGGGGGGGGGTTAAATCCTCAGGAGAACATGTGTACATGCCTAGGAGAACATGGAACCACGCCAGTATGAGAGCGGACGTCAGGTTCTGGTGGTTGCGTAAGCAGCTCTCTCCGGGTCTCTGAGGTTTTAATGTGCGGATGCTGTTCTGCCCGTAATGACGCTAACCACCATCTCATAAAACTCTCCAGAACCGCAGAGTGGACCAGAGTAGACGCTCCTTCACTGCACTTACCGCCTTCATCACCAAGCCTGGCACAGAGGCGCTGACCACAGCCAGCCCCTGGGATGGACTGGGCTCAAAAATCCCACCAGCCCGTTAGCGGCCTGCTTCACCGATACCGGAGCGGAGCTGTACAGTTATCCTGAATCAGTTTTCCGTTTTTCCCATCTGGATTTGGCAGCATGGAGCTGTAACTGTGTGCCTGTACAGGTGTACTGCATATTCCATGAGCCTGTCCATCATGGGCCTCCAACACACCCCCTGCCTGGCGGCGGTGTTCTGTGGGGTTTGGGTTGGGACTTAAATGGCAGGAATGCCGGGGAAAAAGCTTGGACAGCTTATCCCTCTCCACAGCACCGAAAATAACACTATCCATCTGCAGATACGGATACAGAACAGAGGGTTCGGAGCACGGTGTGGTCAGATTAGCATTCCCAAGTGAGCAGGGTTCGGATGATCAGCTTTGGAATATGTACTGAACACACTAGCACTAAATGCGAAGTGAAAGATCCTGAAATGAAAATTACATGTGCCCAACTCGCTCAGCCAATCCCGCTGTAGCGTCCCGCTACTGGCTTGCACGCCGCTGTGGACGTGTGGAGGCTGCTGGGAGGCGCCGCTGCTGCGGTAAGAGGGACTTTAGAATGTAAATAAAAACTAAACAGAGGGGAAGATCTAGCCTGGCCAACGACCACAAGAGCGGAGGAGCGCGGCGGAGGAGCGCGGCGGAGGAGCGCGGCGAAGACGGGTGGCGAGGACTGCAGAAGAGACAGCGTGACCACCGGCTAGCGGGCGTCAAAAGAGGCGGCGCCAGGATGACAGGCAGCAAGGTCCTCCGGCGATGCCTAAAGCAGGCTGAGGCCGAAAGTCTGGGCCCCAGCGTACACATGCAGGACCTCCGCTGGCGGTGCGGTGGGCAGCGGAGGGTGGTTGAGGGAGCACCTCTGTTGTCACCGCCACCCCCACTCTGGCGCAAATGGGGAGGAGGAGGCAGCACTCCATCTCTCTGCTACGGTGCCCTGAGGGAGGACTGAGGTCAGGAAGGACTTTGTGAGGTTCCTTGAACAGCCCTCGTTGAAGGAGGCTCTTGGGAGGCGCCACAGTTGCGGTACGAGGGACTGTACAATGTAAATAATGTCATTCTGCGCTGGGCTGTGGGCTGGAACCTCAGGTTCGCATGTCTACCATGCGCTGGCAGTCCGTGAAGCATGACCGGCCTGCTTCCTGGCTGTTTCAGCGCCGCTTCCTGCTGCTGTGTTCAGAAACAGAGCCTCCTTTTAAAGCACCATGTCCCGCATCTTTCCTATGGTCACACAACCATACGGTAACTCCAGAGATACAAACCCAGAAATTAAGATCAGTCGCTCAGGTAAGCTTATCTGGTAGATAGCTGAAAGGTATTAGCTACTTAGGAGCTAGCTAGAGATCGATTGTTATGCTTAAGTAGAAATGACAGCAGTATGACTGACATGTGTCAGGATTAGTAGTTAAAGGTATGTAGCAGCAGCTAGCTAGCTACCTAAGCGCTATGCTAGGAAAACGCTAGCTGGTATGACCATGCTGGTTACCAGCTACACCAGCATAGTCCATCTTAGGCCAGCTTGAAATTCATTCTAGTCCATTAGGACAAACATCTGTTAAGGATGCTAGCTAGCTATTAAATGTTATGCTAGCAGAGCACTAGAAGTTAACTAAATTATAATGACTTCAGTGTTTCAGTCTCTGGGGTAAAAGTTAGGCCTAGCTACCCAAGCGCTATGCTAATAAATCACAAGGTTGACCCCGAATAGCAAGAGGATAGCGGCCCATTGTTGGCCCGCTAATGGCAAAGCTGTTTGTAATAATGAGTCTATTAGTTCATTTTCTAAAATAAAAGTCCCTGTGGGTTTAAAATCTTAAAAACTAGTTAGATCTTGTACACAGAACAGATATCTAGGTGGACCAGGAGTGGGGTGCCAACCTGATCAAGCCAGCAGACCAATATATGCTGCTACCGGAGACCTGTGGGCTAAACTACACTAGCCGATAATCAATTGTTATGCTAACTCAGCACCAGAAGTTGACTAAAATTAAACTGCAGCAACTTAGAGGTTTCAGCTGATGTAGCTTCAAGTTCTAATAGCAAAAGATCTACCCAAGTGCTATGCTAAGAAAACACAAGGTCAACCAGACAGCTGTAAATGACGCTAGTTAGCTATCAAGTTCTATGCTAGCACTAGTTGGCAGGAAGATAAATCAGAATGGCTCATATCTGTGAGTCTAAGTAGTGAAAAGGTACAGTAGCCATCTAAGAAGTACGATGCTAGTAAACAACAGGTTAACCATAGAGCTGGAAATTATGGCAGCTAGCTACCTAGTGTTGGGCTAGCACAGCGCTAAGTTGACTGAAAGTTAAATTAGCATGACTACCCAGGCGTTTTGCTAGCCCAACAGGTCTCATGCGGTTAGCGGACTCAGGTCCAAAGCCACATCATACGCTACGATAGCAGGCCCAGAGCGGTTGTTTGCACTTTGCCCTCTACAGATGGATGCGTCTCCGCTATTTGCGAGCTCCACTCCAGGCCTGCAGCGCTGCCGGAGACGGGGAAGGTGCAGATATGTGGTGTTGTCTCTGCAGGCCGGGTTCTGGTAGAAATTATGCAGTGTAAATCACAGCGCTGAAAGAAAACTGCTCGCAGCGCGCTCATGGCAGCGCTACAGATTCTTTCCCGAGCTTTTTCCGACCGAGCCCTGGAACCGCGACCTGCGATGACATCACCGCGCTGTGAAACCGGCTCGCGTCCGGCTCACAAGCTGATGATTTTCAGAACGATCCCGTTTTAAAGGCTGCTTGTGGGTGCCATGCTTCCTCCACTTCACGCAGAAGGATGATGATGGGGGGTGGGGGATATTCGGTGAACTGGTTTTAACCCTTAAATGCTCCAGTTGTCGCTCGGAAGTCCAGATTCTAAACTCTTGCCTCGTATGACGGCTGTGTTTGTAAATAGGAGATATTTTATTTTGATCTGAGTTTGATGATGGTTACGCTGTGAGTCATTCTGAGAAGGCACGCTATGCAAAATCCAAGGTTCAAGAGGCTTCACTGTCATACACTGTGTACACTGTGGAACCAAACAACGTTCCTCCAGGATCATGGAGCAACACACAAACACAAGCGCAAAACAAACAGCACCGTACACACGGTGCAGACAGGAGAGCGCAACCAAGCCAAAACAGGACACGGGGCAGACACAGTGCACAGTGCAGAGAGCATGAGGAGCTGGGCAAAGCAAAAAGTATTCACTCCCCCATCCAGATCACTGAATCCAGGTGTTCCACTCACCTACATGATCACAGGTGTATAAACCGGGCACCTAGACGTGCAGACTGCTCCTACAGACGTTAGTGAGAGAACGGGTCGCTCTCAGGAGCTCAGTGAACTCCAGCGTGGTACCGTGATAGGATGCTCCACCTGTGCTACAAGTCCAGTGGTGAGATTCCCTCCTACTAAATATTCCACAGTCCACTGTCAGTGGGATTAGAACACAGTGGGAGTGATTGGGAACGACAGAGGGTCATAGGTCACAGAGGTCACTAACTTTCTACGGAGTCCATCACTACAGACCTCCAACCTTCATGTGTCCTTCAGATCAGCTCAGGAACAGTGTGTAGAGCTTCATGGAATGGGTTTCCATGGCGAGCAGCTGCATCCAAGCCCTACATCACCAAGCACAGTGCAGAGTGTGGAACGCAGTGGTGTAAAGCTCCGCCCCTGGAGTCTAGAGCAGTGGAGGCGTGTTCTCTGGAGAGACCAATCGTGCTTCTCCGACGGGTGCCCCGATGGACGCGTCTGGGTTTGGCGGTACCAGGAGAACGGTACTGGTCTGACTGCACTGTGCCGAGTGTAAGGTTTGGTGGAGGGGGGATTATGGTGGAGTTCAGGAGTTAGGCTCCACCCTTTAGTTCCAGTGAGAGGAACTCTTACTGCTTCAGCAGACCAGGAGACTCTGGACCATCTCATGCTCCTAACTTTGTGTTGACAGTTTAAGGACGGCCCCTTCCTGTTCCTACATGGCCGCACACCAGAGCTCAAAGCGAGCTCGGTACATGTTGGAGTTGTTTGTGTAAACAAGGTCCGGCGTGTTCGTCTCTCTCTTTACTGAGTCCACCTGCTGATGGAATTTCGGAGCACACTGACCTGAGATCACATGATTCAAATCTCCGGCGACATCAAACCGTCCAGCTGGAGGCTCGTCCTGCAGCTCAGTGACAGCTCACTCTGATCTGTGTCCGTTTGTCATTTTCTAACATTGTCATGTAAATTTAATTCACTCTATACTGTAAACTACTATTCTAAAATCTGGAAACATTGTTAATACTTTAAAAATATTTTTTATAAAATACATAAAATAATGTATATATTTTTTTCAAGTTCAAAGGCTTAAAATAGTCATTAGTAATTATAATTAATAAATATTTAAAACATTTTGGATGTGTCCAGCTGTAAATGTTTTGTGAATCAAATGAATATCCAAACGTCATTTTTTAAATTACATATTTCAGAATATTAAATTACAGAATGTGTCCTATGTAAATATATGCCAAAACAGACAAAAAAACTGAAAATGTAAATTAAATTAAAAAAGAGTAAATAAATCACAAACAGATAGGATATCTATTTCTTACCATCCAAAACCTGCATTATATAAGTTACATTGCATGATTAAAAAACGAAAAAT